>NBSA01000026.1:1570856-1646775 GCA_002916415.1 Talaromyces borbonicus | reverse complement strand
AAAAACAAAAAAAAAAAAAAAAAAAAAAAAAAAAAAAAAAAAAAAAAAAAAAAAAAAAAAAAAAAAAAAAAAAAAAAAAGTTGTCTCGTAAGTATTGTTCCACATTTGGCCCAAAATATTTTCCGCAGCAGCATCTATTTACTATTATTCCTCATTGTCTGAGAATATCACGTTTATCATCTCCCGACGCTCCGGGCGGAAGTAAATACCGACTCTGGAGGGCAGCATTTAGTGTACCCAGTGCCCAGGTGGCCTGACTTTTCATCCGTGGCCCCAAGCAGGAAGTGCTTTTCATTTTCTTTGTGGGCTTGATCCCTTGCTAAACGACTCCACATCGTTTAACCAGGAATACCACAGAATTGCCAATGCCAATGCTTGGAACAATTTCTGAATGGGTATCGGATGTTGGCGGCCAATTATTTTTTTCTGTCGTTGGATTTTGTATTTAACTGGTTAACTAACTAGTTAGTTATGACTGGAGTAGGTAGGGGTTAGGGCAAGCCGAGAAGGCGATACGGTATTTTTTACGGTGTTGTTCCCGCAATGTGTGGAATTCGCCTGCCGATTACATCGATATTACCAGCACACAACCCACGTAACTATTGGACGTTGAATGCTGACTGTTCAGAGCGGGAAATTACTAAGTACGCCTTACTAAGAATATTACTATCTAATTGAATTTCCAACCGTCCAATCACCGAGTCAAATTCGCCGTTTTGGGTGACTGCAAAACACGCGCGGGTGATTTGGGTGATTCAAGGACTCGAGTGACTCGATCTTCGCAGGTTTGAAATAATTATCACCGTCATACAGGAAGGATCTAGTGGATATGAGACCACGTCTGAACATTGCAGTCTCCAATCCGCAGTCCGCAGTATTCCGCACACTCCCGCCCCCTTGTAAAATAAACAGGCATTGCACTCGTGAACACGATTTTTATTAGCGTTGACTCGTTCTTTATTCAGTCCTCGGGGAGAGCCCGGTGGACCATGACTCTGGGGAGGTCTGTTGTCCGTCCCCAATTCCACGCTCAAATCGCCAACCCCGCGAGATGAATGGGAAATTACTTGTTTCGAAAAATCCCACTTTTTTTTTGTTTCTCATTCAGTCGATTCTATTTCTTGGAATTCAAACTGGCATTTTGTAGGCAACAGATGAAATGTCGCGAGGAACAAATACCGGTTGAAACGTGTTTTAGACCGGTACTTTTATCTTAATACGTTTGTGCGTCGTTGGAATTAATTAATCTGTCAACGGTCGAGATCAATTAATCCCATCTCTTTGACCAGTGACTTAATTCCGCAATCTCCCATAAGGCACATAATTTATGTATTCGATACGACGTTTGTTATGTAATTTGTGTATGGAATATGTGAGTAATTGACTTTTATTCCCGGGCAAAGAAAATCTTGGTCCAATCAAAGGCCAGAATTGAATGAGATAATCACAGCTCCGTATTGCTAATTACTAATTACAAGTAATTTACTGTACCATCACAATGACCGTCGTACTATGCAAACGGAAAACATGAAACCAGATTTGTATTGCACCAATGCGAGACTGTTTCCCTCGGAACACTGATGTACCGAAACGGTCGATAGCGAATGGTATTACGGACCGCCCTGTCGGGACGTGATTTTCTAACACGCTTAACTTGATGTGGAAATATTTGCAGGGATTGTAGATAAGTTGCTACGTAGCACATCGACGTATCTGTATTACCAAGCTATGATAGTTCTATTAGTTCTATCGCGGCGACTAGTTAGCCCAATTACGCATTCTCGCATGCATCCAACCGACGCTCTCTCTCGTGTCCAGAGTACCAGCCTGACGGATTATCCGACACGTATTTCGTGCTGGACTGGGCACAGCCCCTTCTGGCGTCACCTCTTGCATGGAGGCGTTGATTCAGCTGAGGACTGAGTAGTTAGCTACTAAATAAGTAGTACATAGTATGTACTACATAGTATGGGTAAATTACATGCAAGAAACCTAAGTAAATGTATGTAATACAGAGACAATTGGAAATAGAATAAAACAAAAAAATGTAAGATCATTAATAATAATGAGTGCCCCACAACATCTCTTTCCTTGGTCGCTCCTGCCTGCTTTGGGGAGGGAGCTCTGTCTCTTGCCTCAGAAGTTGCCCTCCCGCACCGCCGCTCTTTCCTTCCCCCTTCGTTCTTTCCTTCCGTTTCTTTCTTTACATAGTAGTACACCCTTCGCTCCTTCCTTCCCGGGCTCCATCCCGGTAAGGCGCAAACCAGAAAGAAGATCGTCTCGTTTCGGTACTTTACAACTGCGTACTTTCCCACCTGATTCTTACCTACCTGGTACTCGGTACTTTGTTAACCTTTACCTTTACCTAGTCTCAAGTTACGGTAAACTAGTTACTCCGTAAACTAAGTCTACCTTCACCGTCTGTCTCACTCCTCTCTCCCTTGCTACCTTACCTACTTTCTTAATTTATCATCTTCATTGTCCTCCTCTACAACTTCATCAACTGTTCTCTTTTCTACCATCACCAAAACCTCCGTCTGATCTGATCATTGTTTCTGGTCTCATCGCATCTCCAGTCTCCGAAAAATTACCATCTTCAATCGCCCGTTTCATGACTACCCCGTCATAACGTCACTCCAACGATCGTTTTTTTCCCTCTCCCGCTTCCCCCGTTTAAAATTACTCCACAAAAAAGAGAAAGGTGACTCCTTTTCATTCACAACTTGGAGCCCCTCAAACCCAGAATTATTATCCAGGTTTCTCCTCAATATATTTATTTAATCTGTGTAAGTGTGTCTTGTCTCAGACGGCTCGTCGATCGCATCTTCAGGAATACCACTGGCCTGCATATTTTTGTTCTTGTTACGTATAGCGTTGCTATTTTTTTTAGTCTAACATTCAATTTATCCATCTGCAGGTTCCCGCCGCTGTCTGCGAGCCGCGCATCACTTCAAATCCAGACAGACCTGCTCACCCTTTCGCTCTCGCTCGACCTTCTTCAACGCTCTGCATTGCCTAGACTCCCCGCGTCACGACTGGATCGAGAAATCTATTTAAAAGTGATAAAGAGAGAAAAGAAAAGAAACGAAACGAAAAGAAAGGTCCCGACCAAGGAAACCCCATCGTCGAGCTTAGAACCGAACAGAAACAAAAAAAAATTACAGACGCCAGAAATTGTCGCATAAGTGCTACTACCCTATCTGCATCTGCGCCTACCCAGTTGGTTCATACCCACACACGCACACGTATTTGCAACGCCGTCATAGTCTCAACTGCGCATTCGCCCGGAGCGAATTACTCCAGAAAGGTTCAGACTTACCCCTTTGGATGACCTGCATAGTTTCTTCTCTGCGTTGGCAAAACAACAACAACAGAGTCATCCACTAAACACTTCGCGCGACAACTGAAGTGCCTCGCCCAAACCCCCGGTCGGACGCATCAAGCCCCATCGGCTACGGTTTTTATTTTTCGTTTCGCACTTAGCCGGCCTTCGTCGCGCTTTCTTGCGGGCAACGGACTCTTCAACTAGAGGCCGTCGATTATCGCGACTGCCCGCTGCAATCCTGCGCCCCGCACCCTTACGGTCCTACGGTCGTGCTCCGAGACGAACCTACACCCGTCTCTGGCTAGAGTCAAAAGGCGCTGCATGCCCGGTAGGCTTTCGTGCATGACAAGCTGCGTTTGGAGCATCATCGCCCCCTCTTCTCGACCCCGGTATCCTTGCCCCAATTAACGGAAATCTACTGCGCCATTGTCTTTTGAGTCGATTCTATTCGGAAAACTGGTTTATTCGCTTTCCAATTGATCGACAAAGAAGGGGATCTAATTCCGAGCCAAACTGCCGTGGCAGCACTCGATTCGAGACTTTTCGCAGCTCAAATCTTGTCTCTGGTTTCTATTATCAAAAATCGGGTGATACAGCACAGTTGCATGACAATTGCACCACCCAGAGCACGCAACTTTCCGTCTCGACAGCCTCTGATCCTAGGCGCAATTTATGAGGCCGGTAATTCAAGGAAACTTGACCAAAAAAAAACCTACAGAGAAACAAACAAAGAACAAGACGTTTAATCGCGCAATCATACGTCACTGCTAGTGGTGCATATTCGGCTCTCGAGTCACGCTGAATCCTGCCCGTTAGAGCCTTGGTCTCAAAATTCGAGGCTTGTCCGCCTCGGGAAGGGCTGAACCCGCATTACTGCAGCATTCCCAAAATGCAGATAGCTAATCGCTGACCGCGCACGCCTGTGGAATCCGATTCTTCTGACTCTTATCCCCGAATATTTGTAGCTGTTATTTTATTATACCGCACAGACCGGATAATAAAAAAGCAGCTCTTCCTGCTTTACTTTTTGTCCCGTGGCTGGTCCAGGTGACTTAGGGCTTGACACTGGTGTCGCTCAATCTCTTCAGCTTTTCTTCCTTTCTTTTTTCCCGCTATGAATACCACAACTGCCACATCTTCTGCGCTGAATGGCGATAATAGCGCCTCATCTACTATATTGTCAACCCCTTCGCTGGCCCGAGGTCCCAAGTTGCAGCATGTTCTCACCTCAGTGTCTCCGGGCATTGCCGCCAATATCTCCGCTCCTTTTTCCTCCGCCTCGTCAAATTGCCCGAGTGCGGTCACTTCTAACCCGGCGACTTCTTCTACGCCTTCGACTGCCACTACTACAACCTCTATGACTGCCAATTCCAGTCCTGCGTTTGCTCCTCGAAGTAGCTTCTCCAATGCTTCAAGCCCCATGGGCACTCCTTCCTTGCTTGCTGCCGATAGTGGTTGTGGACGATATCTCCCTCATTACCTCGCTTCTCCCGTTCCTCTCGAATTGAATGAGTCTCTCGACGACGCCATGGCTGTGGGTAGTGGCTCTCCCTCTCTTCCTCCGCAACCCATCGACCAGTCGGTGCCGACGGGAAAGGCGTCCACGGGCTTAATGCGTCGAATTTCACGTGGCGCAGCGAATAAGCTGACGAGACGTCGTCAATCATCGACCCAGCGTGACAAGCGTGAGCGAAGCTCTGGTCCTGTCATCATGCGTCGACGAAGTGACAGCAAAGCACATCCTCGTACCGGTCGAGAGAGCACCCTTGATTGGAGCTTCGACGACGAGGAGAACGACATTTACGAACCGCATAGCAATGCTTGGACTGGGTCCGAGGCCAATAGCATTAACAGTGATATGCCTGGGACACTGCTTCCTCGCGAAGTCGGCGTTGTCGCTCCAAAGGTAGATTCTGCTCTGCAACGAGGGACGTTACTTACAAAAGTGACCAAGAAGAAGAGGAAGCAAGTGCGCTTCTTCTTGGACTTGGAAGCTGCCAAAGTACGATGGGACTTGTCAAATCCATCGAAACGATTTTACATCGATGATATCAAGCAAATTCACGTTGGTGCAGATGCTCGTAATTATCGTGAGGAGTATCAAGTTTCTGCCGATGTCGAAAGTAGGTGGATTACCATCATTCTACATGATCCTGATCGATCAAAGGAACGGTCGAGCAAGGCTATGCATCTCATAACGCCCGATGATTATACCCTAGAGCTTTGGACGGCGACTCTTGAGCACGTCATGCGCTACAGAATTGGCCTGATGACTGGACTCACAGGAGCCGGTCAGAGTGAAGCTTCATTACGTTCCCACTGGCAGCGCGAAATGTCGAGAATCCACCCGCAAGGACTTCAACCCGGAGAAATCGAGTCTCTCGATCTATCTGCGGTTGAATCAATCTGCCAGAGTCTGCAAATCAATTGTTCAAAGGATATGCTCCGGGCGCAGTTCGCAAAGGCGGATCCTCAAGGGAAAGGCAAACTCTGTTACTCGCAATTCAAGGATTTCATTGCCGGCTTGAAAGAAAGAAAAGACTTGAAGTCTTTATATCAAGAACTCGCACTGAGTAACCCTGAAGAAGGTCTCAGTCGTGAAGAATTTCTTGATTTCTTGCGAGACGTTCAGCGGGAAGATGTTGTTCGCGACCGTGAGTACTGGATATCTATCTTTGAAAGAGTTGTGCGCCGTACGCGATCTCGGTCGAACAGCTTTCCAGAGTCTCGAGATAATCTCGCCCCACACATGAATTTGGAAGCCCTTGCATCATTCCTGCACTCAGAAGCGAACGGCATTTATTCTTCACACGCGCCTGAGTCTCGATTTGACCGTCCTTTAAACGAGTACTTTATTTCCAGCTCCCATAATACCTATCTTCTGGGCCGCCAGGTTGCTGGAGCTTCGAGCACTGAAGCTTATATTTCTGCTCTTCAGCAGGGATGTCGTTGCGTTGAAATTGATTGCTGGGATGGCTCTGACGGACGTCCAATTGTTTCCCACGGGCGGACTCTTACGACCAGCGTCTTGTTTGCTGATTGTATCACCGTGATCAATCGATACGCCTTCATTTCAACCAATTTCCCCCTGATTCTGTCTCTGGAGGTTCATTGTAACCCGGAACAGCAGTTCGCCATGGTCAAGATAATGAAGGATACTTTCGGCGAACAGCTCGTACTCGAGCCGCTTCTTACAAACAGTGTTGTCTTGCCATCTCCAGAGGAATTGAAAAATAGAATCCTTGTTAAAGTGAAAACCTGTGACGAGCCAAGCAGCAACTTTCTTTCGCACTCAGAAGAGACGGTGGCTAAACCCAACCTTCACGCACGCAAGCGAAGTTCCAGTACTCCCTTTTTACGGAGCACAGGCTACGATAGTCTCCTTGGAGTGGTTGATAGTCCACTCTCAAGTCCTCCAGCTGTCGATACTGCTTCGGACACCAGTACACTATTGCCAATAAACGGTCTGGGACATCGTTCGGGCACTACCACGAGCATGAGCAGCGCGACAGACGACAGTGATAGTGCTTTAGTGAATGCTAACAACGAGAAGAAACGTCGGCAAAGAAGCAAAATTACCAAGCCTTTATCCGATCTTGGCATTTACACCCGCGGCTACAAATGGCGCAGTTTTACGGCTCCCGAAAGCAAGCAATATAATCACGTCTATTCGTTTGCGGAACGCGCCTACGAAAGTGTGTGCCGAGACACCGAAAGCAGAGCCATGTTTGAGATTCACAACAAACGCTTTCTCACGCGGGTCTATCCATCGGCGTTTCGACTAAAGTCGTCCAACTTCGATCCACTGTCATTTTGGCGGAGCGGTGTCCAGATGGCGGCTCTCAATTGGCAGACTTACGATACTGGCATGCAAATGAATCAAGCAATGTTTGCTGCTGGAACTGACCGTACGGGCTACGTGCTCAAGCCCGAAAAGTTTCGACGACCCACGTCCCCGCTAGAGGCGTTGAGTGACGGCAAATTAGCTACGACGGAGCGGGAGATTGTGCGCCTATCTGTTGACATAATTTCAGCCCAGCAGCTTCCACGACCGCGAAGCATGAATCCAGACGATAACATAAACCCGTATATTGAAGTTGAGATGTTCTCTGCCGATGATCGCGGCCACTGCGTCGCTCTAGGTGGTGGCGGCCAAGATGTCTCCGCCAGAAACGGAATGTCTGGCTTGGGACTCCCACATCGCCGTCGAACGAAGATTGAATCCAGCAACGGATTCAGCCCGGTCTTTAATGAAAAGTTATGGCTAGCTGTGGAAACCAAATACCCGGATCTTGTGTTCATTCGCTGGACTGTATGGAGCTCGCCAGATGGACGAAACGGCGGGGGAAGCAATGCTATTCGACTTGCTAGCTTCACGGCAAAATTCAGCAGTCTGTCGCAGGGATACCGTTATCTTCCGCTTTATGACGACAGTGGCGATCAATACCTGTTCTCGACCTTATTTTGTCGCATCACCAAGGAAGAGTTAGTCCCAGTTCAGCGGCTCGATTTGGACGAACTCAAGGCCGAGCGAAAAGGGTTACTCCAACAGATCAGCCAAACAGTCAAGCGAACGCGGTCCAAGGAGCGTGATCGTGCGTTGAAATCTGGTGCCGACCGATACGATTCCGAGTCTATCCGCAGCAAGGACTACTCTCCGTTTTTGAAGCCGATGTCCAACTCGCCTACAATCCCACCTTTGAATGCTCTGAGTTGAGCATCATCTTCCGCCTTTATATTCTTTCTTGTTCCAGATTGTTCTTTCTTTTTTTCTTTCTTCCTTTTTGAATCAGCTTTTAGCGTCGTACTTTGTGACATCGGGCTAAGTGGAAGGGAGCTTTATCTGATCAAAGCCCCAGGACTAGGACATTTCGGGAGCATTGCATTGTAGGTTATCGGGTTAGGGAGGTTATTGTTTGTGTTTTATGCATCCATCACTTTTATTCTCGAGTCGCTGGCGATGGTTTCTTTTCTTTACTTTTCTTTCTTTTTCATTTTCATGTACAATCTCAACTGTTTCATTTGTCCTCCATCAGCGTCATTGTCAGATCTTCATGAAAAGGGTGTTTTTGAATTCATGTTATACTATTCAACAGCAGCTGCGCTGTCCTGTCCTATCATACCATACCATACCATACAACTACATCAGCATTCTGTCTTTTCTGTCTGTCTACTTTGCATTGGGGTTTGTCTTGTTTTCTGTTTTCCCCATTCAATCTTTCCTCGGCTCTTGACTTGTGGTCCGTGTTAAATAATGCTCATAACCTATGATCGCGGATTCTCCAGCGACAAGGATATGGCATATCTTAGGACATGTCGTGACTACTGCATCACGACACCGTCTGATACGGCCCTGTCGGTCGAAGCAGGGGAGTAGGACAGCATTTAATGCTTGCCCTCCGCTCGACCGAATAAATGCGATTATTCAATGATTTTTTACTCCTCGTGATTTGTAAATGAGTAAGGAAGTAAAGTAATGATAGTAATTTATACAAAGGTAAATGCTGAAGAGTGACTCTGGACATTGTATAGAACAACCCTAAAATTATCCACCGGGGGCTGAGCCACAGTAAGTGGAGCCCTATTAGAGTAACCCTTATCGGTGAGGCTGAGCAGGGAAAAAGAGGGGCCGCTTCTACGCGCTAATCCACGATAAGACGTAATTTGCGAACGGATGTTTTCCTGTTTGATGCTGCCTAAGAAAATGGGAATATTTAATTGAATATCTCTGGAAAATTTCTGAAATAAATTCTAATTGCAAGGATATTCGAATCGCGCGAGGGAAGAGGCAGGTAGACAAACCATGGGGAAGAAAACGCTGTCGTCTGAGCAGCAGGACTTGCAGTCTGCACAGGCTGCAAGTCGTTCGAATCAAGATGCGAATGGCCTCCAAGACAACAGCCAGAATATTGACGACAATGAAAATAACAACAACAATAACATATTTGATCAGACAATTACCTCGGAACCACCACCATATTCCAGTTCCAACCTCGTGTCTGAAAGCTCTGCGGGCCGATCAATCCCCAACAACATATCCACATCACCATCATTCTCAACAACAATAAAGACCTTCTCATCAACCTCCGCTGCTTTCTCATCCATTGACTTTTCCAAATACACAATTCCCGAAGCCGAGCTCTCCAGAGACGGCTCAACTATCTCGACGTATCATCCTTCTCTCTCCACCAATGCGGCCAATCTGGTCAGATTTATCAAGGAACAGGCAGCCCTGCCGCCTCTGCCATATATTCGTATTCAAGGTAAAGAGAACGGCTCGTTACAGAGTGACTTTGATCTGAAAATCAATATGTTGCCCATGTTTTTGAATCAGATGGCCAATCGCCAGAGTGGTTGGAACTACGTCAAATTAGTCGCGGAAGGCGAGATGGCGTATCGTGGGAAAAATACGGCCACGGTCTCGCCGAATGTGAATGGAGGACTAGAAGAATGGGCAAGAAGGTTCTGTAAAGAAAGCTCAGCTACGAAATCGTATGTCTCTCTCTCTCTCTTGACGAGGCGCGCCAGAAATAACGGAACTGTGTGGGAAGAATGAGAAAAAGAGCTGACTGAATGAACAGATTCGTTTTGATTAGACAACTCTCCAATTGGAATACAAGTTATATTGAAGGCCAGATCCGGAGTCTAATCGCCTCAACAGGCTACAACAGACCCATCTCCGTCACGTTTCCCGTGAAATACGCAAAAGTCATTGTCTATCCCCCGAGAGGAAATAGTCTCAATAGCTTTTTCACCTCTCTTGTGTCTCCATTGCTCGACAAGAAGCGCTACGAGGTTGTCCGTGCCGTGTGGCCTTATGCCTCGCTACCACCTAGTCCCGGATCTGCGGGCACAGATCGTGTCCCCGTCGTGCAAAGTGAGGAGATGTGGTGGGAAGAATGGAGAGAGATACTTCGCTTCGCCATATTGAGTAAGAGGCGTTCTGGCTGGGTTTCAATTGACGATATGTTGGATTTGAGAATGGCTCCTCAGGCCGTCGAGACCGTTGCTACTTTCCTGTAAATTACTTTAATATATTCCACCGAGTTCAATTTGCCAATGTTCCATTTATATTATGTTCAGTACTCCCGATACCCTGAATTCAGTTTGAATAGGTCATCACGATATCATTTTCCAGTCTACTCTCTTGAAACAATTTCGAAACTCATGATTGCACTTTCGGTACATATTTGGCAGCCGCAGTATCAAAAAGCGAACTCTTTTCCGCAAGATCGCTGAGAAGTGCGTGTGATGGCTGCACCGACTCCAATCGACTAGACAAACATCCCTTCAATTAGCATAATTTTCCAAGACGCCTTTCTCTCTTTTTAAATTAACGAATGGAGGAGGGAGAACATACGAAGTCAATTCCTTCGTATCTTTACCAGTAAGCACATTCAAGACAATCGTGTTTGCGATCAATTGTGCATCCCCGGGATACTTTTCAATGGCGGTCGTTAAGGCTGCTTCAGCTTCGGGAAATCGTCCCAGATGTAACTCGGCAATCGCTTGACCGACAATAGACAACGAAGCGGATGTACTAGGATTCGACGCCAGTTCTTCGTAGACGTAGAACGCAGATTGATATTTCTCGCCGCCCTATTGTTTCCCACAAGGCATCAATCAGTAAAACATCCAAGCCCATAAGAGCACCACAAAAAAGGAATAGTCGAGGGAGAGTATACCACTCGTAATCCAACCCAGGACTCTGCAATATTGACAAGGAGCGAATCTTGCGCCCAGCGCTTGGCCGCAGTCACCTCCTTAAGAGCGAGATCGACGCGATTCGTCTGCAGGTAGATCTGAACGGATAACGCGACTCTAAATTTCCGCCTTGTTAGACATATATGTACCTCTCTATACAAAATGCAACGCTTTGCTTTGGACGGGTGGTGACGAACGCCTCAAGACTGCCCTCGTTCTTTCCCAGCAGCGCCAATGCCTCTTCCGTCTTTCCCTGTGCCTGAAGCACCGTGCCTGCGAGTACCTGGACCGTGGCATTCTCGCTATGCGTCTCTGCCAATTTCTGAGCCAGCGCCAACGCCGCTTCGTCTTTGCCCGCTACATGCTGAGCGAGTGCCTTGACAGCCGCCAGATCGGGGACGTCGTCTGCTTCCGCCTCGATGTCTTTCAGCACATCCTCTGTTTGACCTAGAGCAATTTTCGCGCGGAGCTGGAGTATGCGAGCCGGTAGAGCGTTTTCGGGCGAAAAGGACGAGGTGTCGAAATCAATCACCTCCTGGTATTGGCCTTGGTGGTAGGCATTGTGGATATTGACCAGCTCTGCGAAATCATTAATTTAGCTGCCGTCCATTGTATTCTCCTAATTATAGAAAGAGTGTCTTGAGTCGCGGAGCCTTCGGAGAATAATACGTACCTCCTTCTGCTGAAAATGGATCCATTGCGATTGTATTGTTTATGTCTGTCGTGGCCTTTTTAATTTGTTGTTGTTCACTTTCTCGTTGCCGCAATGTAATATGCAGATTGACACCTCAGGCCTTTACTTACTTAGGTAAGCTAAGTTGCGCTTAAAGTTGTTGGGCAGCTCTGAATAGGAAAGTTTTGCCGAGTCTTCATTCTTGGACAATAAATTCATGCTCATCATTTCTTTTTTCTTACATATTAATATGAGTATAGAGATAGTCAGAGGGTCAATAATCTCAGATAATACACATTGACAGGTATCATGAGCAGTGATGTGCTTACATATTATGCTCGACTTTTTCAGGGGCTGGCCATGATCCGCCTTAAGGCCAGCCATGAATGGCTTCATTTCTCTTCTATCAATCCGACATGTCTAATCAGTTTATACCTCCAAATCTATGCATAGGAGTTATAAATTAAATGCTTAAAATTCATCATCAACATGTAAGTAGTCATTGACTTTTTAAATATTCCTTGTAGTAGCAGAATCACAAGATAATGGATTTTATCAAGTTTCCTTGGTCATCTATTGATATTTGCTTTCATCTGATGGCTTGTAGCAATGCACATACACATTAATGTGAACTTATGATTGTGAATATTCTTCTTTGTTATATCAATTGGGTACACTAGGACAATAGAAATCCTAGGATTTTAGATACTTGTCTGCCATGTAAATAGTAACTAGGGCAAGGGCTACCTACCCTAATCTTCACGATGTTGACAGCCCTAAGCCAGGACTGAGAGACTGCTTTTTTGCCATTATTCAATATTACTGTCCTTTCTTCCACCACCATCTCAGTCATAAACCAGCATTCTCAACTGCCTATCATCTGCCCTACAAACTTTCAAACACCAGTGGCAGAGCTCTATTGAAAAGTGCTCCCTGAGGCCTCCACGAAGCAATATGAGTGATTCTGAAGATAGCTATATTGAATTCCACCCGAGATCCAAGGCATACCTTATCCTGGGATTTGATACTACTGGAATCACTCCTGACGGCGAGGAGCTACTGAAAATAACTGATCGAAACACTATTGACACAGGACACAGTCCTGATCAACCTTACGAGATCCAGCCAGGAAAGTACTTTCTGACATTGAAAGTCGCCTACGAAGAGCCACAAGAAGTGATAAACCCGAACGGCGAAATAGAAGAACACTTCGAGAAGACAATGTGGCATATAGAATCGACCGCCTTCAGCGAAACACCTATGCGTCTCAAGAGACAAATCATCGTCATCTGCAAGCCTCGCGACGACTCTATCGGCCAACAACTCACCTTCGATGTTCGATCAACAAAGTACGTCCGTGTGCTGTTGGGAAACACAGTCTTCAAGAGTAAAGGTGACTACGAGTTGATGCTGGTAGGAGACATTCATCTCTGTTTCTTGGATGACGAAGGGACTGTTTTCGAACCGCTCAGACGAAATCTCAAGTACTATATTCGTGTTGTCTAACACTGAATTGTGCTTATTCACAAAGGCGGCCTTTTTTCAGTATCAACCTTGACGATTCGACGGCTCATTTGCTCGTACGAGAGCCTAGCGGCTAAAACATTTCATTTCAGGTGGAGTTGATTTTGATCATACTTTTTTATCGAGTGTACCGATTGATCGATGTAGCTGGCCATCTCTCCTGCGTTACAATCAGTCACCATGATTCTCTACATTTTTATCGGTTTTTGCGGATATCTTCACTCGAACATTTGGCCTAAGAGCGTGTGACCATACAAGAACTACCAGTTCCGAATGACAAAAACATCTGCACTTGTTGCAATCAAGTTGATTCAGGGGTTTGTCACAGACTGAGTAATAATGGCTTCGTCATTGGCTGCATCTCGGACCCTCATCAGACACAATGTAATATTACTCTTGAAACCTGTGCAACATGGCAAAGACAGTATCATCTCAAGTCCATCCGTCAGGCGAGGTTCCATTATTGATTTTCCAACCCAAGGTCGCACAGGCTCTACAATATCCAGACCCCTTAGGCACCACGTTTGTTTCTCTGATTATTTCGGCAGCGAATGTCAATTATAGAGAAATTCAAAGTAGCAGTAGCAATTCCTAGCCTTGTACATGATCTTGGATGATATGTCATGTAGGTCGCTTTCTTGGTTGCTCCGATATCCTGGATCCAAATTTGACAATGACTCAAATTTAAACCGCCTCCATCAACTGAAGACTTTCAGCGTTCTTGCCATGGATCATCTGCTGTTGACTATTCCTTTTGCTATATTTTTGTGGATTTTCAAGAAATCTACCTCTAGTATCAGACTCATGTATCGAATGTAATACTACATACCACTTTTCGTAGTCACCAATTTCAACACAATTTTTATTTTACCCAGGTACCTAGTGACAAAATACACCAGGACAACCTGGAAAATTGACATGCAAGCTTAAACCACATGTATATTTAGACGACTTATGAGATCTCATCAATGATTTGATTTTCCAAGGTTAAAGATTGGATTGTATTTGTCATGATCAACTTGAGTCCCTTATTGACTTCCAGCGCAACATACGGCACAATACTCGAGATAATATGAGTCAATCAAGTTGAAGAATCTTTTCAATTGCTACAGGAAAAGTTGGGAAGACCGCGACTATCTATTCTATACATAAGAAGGTCTTTATTCGCACTGACATGACCGACTTCGTAAAGCTCAAATTTTTCTTCTTGAACAGTCTTGAACATAGCCTTCTCTTCTGTTCCAACCTCTACTTGAAGTCTAAACCAAGATGTCAGGTTGTGAAACCATGAGCGCGGACTCTTCCAGTTCTGGAATTCCTGACTCTCGGCCATATATTGGTGTGGGCTTTCATCGTACCATCGTCAATCCAGTTACCGGTAATGTCATCAGAGAAGAGAATCATATTACAAATGCAAAGGGGACAGGTCCTACGGACCCTCTAAAAATTCCTCCGGGAAAATACCAAATGGTCCTACATCTTGATTCCGAATTTCCAGCAGACGACACCAAGGACAATGGGCGATCAGACGAAAGATACAAACTCAGAAATTGGCATTTCGAATTGAGTGACGAAAAGGCCGATCCTGGCAATTCCTTAGTCAATATAGAAGTCGTATTCAGCACGGGCAGTCCGAATGATAGCCATACGCGGTTCTCGGCTCAACCATCAGAAAGCAGTTTCATAAGTTTGGGAACGGTCGAGATGAGACCCGCGCAAAAGTTGGAGGTGATTTTGGTGGGCGACGTTCATCGACTTTTCCTAGATGGTGACAAACTCGTGGTTGGAAAATTCGTCGGAAACCTGAGGTACTATATCCAAGTCAAAGACGTTGAGTGAGACGGTCGATATCTCGTAAAGATTGAGATTGGTCGAATAAACATACCATTCTGTACAATGGGCCGTGTTTTAGACAGGTTTCCCAAATGATATCCCAGTTATTCAACCACATGGCCCTAATTGCAAGATTCGAATCAAGAAATTCTGCTCAATGCTGCGTTAGAAATCCCTTTATCGCCATATTTGCCTGCTCCCAGTTGGAAGTCCGAGGCAGTGAGCTTGGGAATATCGGAAATTATACTAAGACTTACGATAGGGCTTGTTCAACGAGCCCTAAACAATCCAGCCTGAGGATCATCTCAGGTCTCTGTGCAAGCGATTATTTTCCTCGATTCATATGTATCCATAATTTACTTTGTTCATTTGCGTTCATCCCTGATGTTGGAAATAGAGAATCTATTGATAAATAATTATGTGGTGGCGGACTTCTGTCATCCATGGATGATCCAAGGTTGTGAAAAAATAGTTTTGATCCTATTTCTAACACAGTATCCAATAGCTTAATAATCTTACAAAGGCAGCACGGTCATAATATGTATGCATTACTAAAGCCATTTCTTATCTTCGATAATATCTATATTTAAGCCAACACCATTGCGGGGGGCAATGGCGTGATGGTTTATGATTGTCGTGAAATCCGAAAATACCAAATATCCAAATTCGGTAGTTTCCAAGGTTGCAACTTAAATATCAAACTTGCCCAGCCCGGAAAAACTCCAGTCGGAAAATAAATCACAAAGAGGTCGATAAAACAAGGCTGAACTACAAGACAACAAGACCTTGGACGTCGCAATCATCGGCGGAGGACCCGGCGGTCTCGCAACAGCCATTGCCCTCTCGGCCTTGTCAAAAGTGAACGTAAATATCAATTTATACGAAAAGGCTCGTGAGTTGTGAGAAATTGGCGCCGGTCTGAATATTAGATATAATTCCTGGCGTTGTTTGGAACTTCTCGGTGCAAGGGGCGAGGTGAATGGGCATCTCGTTGATGAGGTTCAGCAGCGGTATGAACGCACGGATTACTACCTACCTACATTGTAGAAGCCCCCTGGCTGATTTTTATACCGGTATAGCAATGGATTAGATGGCCAGCTTCTCGCTAAACGGGGGCCATCTTCATTACCAGTCAAATATCAATCACGCCGTGTCAGGAGAACGCGACTTCAAAGAGCTCTGATCAATCAAGTTCCACCGGGGATTATTCATTTGCGCAAAGAATTGATTTCAATAGAAAATCTTCTTGAAGGCGGAGCTATTCTAAATTTCTCCGATGAAACGCAAGCTTTTGCCGACCTAGTTGTCGGAGGTGATGGGATTCGATCGGTTGGTCCCTCCCCATACTATGATTCAAAATGCAGGTATCTAGATAATCGATTCCCTGCTCAAATAAACTACAGGTCGTAATACAAACGGCTTTCCCAGATCATAGTATCAAATTCACAGGAACAACAATTTGGCGCACTTTGGTCTCCCGCTCACTCATCTCCCATATCCCTGATGTTCCAACTTGCACGTCCTGGTGGCATTGAACAGCGGGCCGTGTTTATTTCTCGCCGGTAGATGATCCATTGGAGATCGATCCAGAAAATCAAGAGATTGGAATATCTTGTCGATTTCTTGTTGATCCCGAATCTGACAAGGTCACAAGATGGAGCTGGGGTGTCGATACGACAAATGAGAACGTGGAGGCGCATTTTACGGTACTCTGCCCGTTACAGTCGGGGAAAAAAGAAGAAAAAAAAGCTGATGACGTTCATTTCAGAACTATGATTCAAGGGTGAAAGAAACCCTCTCTCGAGTCCCTCAAAATTCATGGAAGGAATTTTCCGCCTTTTCTGGTCCACGTTTGAAAGAGCTACATGCCTCGAATAAGCTCGTCTTGATTGGCGACGCAAGCCATCCGCTGACCGGTATGTCGTTTAAACACATCTACAGCTATGGAAAAGGGGCCGATCTAATAAAAGAAAAAAGGGGCATTCGGTTCCGGTGCCGCGTTCGCAATGGAAGATGGCTGGATTCTTGCGCAAAGTCTAGAATACGTATTCTCAACTCTTGCATCAAAGAAATTACCATTTTCGAAAGAAGATGGCCTTCATCAGGCGTTGAGTATCTTCGACAGTATTAGATCGCCTTACTACGCACGCATGTAAGATCCATTTTCCCTGCGCAATCTCTGCACAAATTTGCGTACGACAGAAGGCTAACAAGGATTTTTATGTCCAGGTACCAGCATTTGGACAACATGAAAGCTAAATTTCCCGGAGTAGCAGATACTTTTGAAGGCAGACTTCAAGCAAGAATTGCAGCCTTTAGTGAAGGAGGACTTGACTGGATATATCAAAATGACATCGAGCAGGTGTGGAAAGATTGGCTCGAACAAAATGAAAATGAAAATTCCAAGCCAAGGAGATGTCTCGTTTGTGAGTTCGAGTCTTTAGATGGTTATGGATTGTTTAGAGATGTGCATCCAGTCTTTGTTAAACACATCGAGATCACTTAGGTAAGTTTTGCATCTAACATTACCAGAGATTACTGGAGATTTTGCTGATGCCTGTTAATTGCCTAGAAAGAGGTGAAAAACAGATTTCTTAGATGACTGCAGCAGAAAACGATTTTACAAGCACTACCCAAGCACCATTGATATCAGAAATCTAACTCAACCTGTTATTCTAGATCTTAATAATCTCTTAGATTTCTTACCACATCACGTTTGCATATGACTGATTTGTTGTTTTCCCGTCAGAGCATAATTCTCAGGTCTTTTACCCAGCATGTGGAACGCACATTGGTATTCAAAATAAAGGAAATTAGCAATAGATTGTGGTAAATTTTGAAATTATGCAATCTGTATCTTAAGATTTCTCTTCTAGCCCCTCCAACGTGCTAGCCTACAGCGACAAATTAGCACAGGCAAACGCCGGTGTTGTGGAACCTGAGTAATCGGCAATGATAGCCTCAACAGCCGCATAAAGACCCGGTCCCAACAAAAACAATCCCACGATCATGACAAACACGTGAATGAATGTCATCACTGTCCTACCAGCACCAGCAAAGAGTTTGTGTCGGTACAACTGCCAGTACGCAACGGCAAAGAAGATGAAACCAAAGAAGGAATCAAACGCGGCACCGAGCAAGGACAAGAAATCACCCATACTGGGCACAACCTCGGAAAATATGAAGGCCAGAATCCAGATAAAAGCCATCACAAGGAACCAGACACCCCAACCAATGGTGGTGTTACTGTGGGCGTGATGTGAGGTGCCCATGATCTTGAAGTAGATGAATTTTGCCGAGACATTGGCGTAGATTGCTCCAATAATCAGAGTGGGCACAATGACGAATGCGAAGCTTGCCTTTTTATACGCGACAACGCCCAGACTTCCAAAGGCCGGTGCCGTGGCGTACTGTCCCAAATACCTGAAGCCGATGGAAGGGGGGATGATGAACAATATCACGGAAATACCAGCGAGAACGGCAAGCGACTTTGGGAAGTCCTGAGGCTTCTCCATTTCCGAGATAAAGGTAGGGAACAGAATTTGAGGTACCCAAAGGAAGGTAATGTTTAATACGGCATTCATGCAAGCAACCCATGTCGTGCCAGCCAGAGGGAAAGCATATGTGTGGACTGGACCGTCGGTGGGATAATTACCGTTGTAACCGAACAGGGGAGCATCCTCGATACCGGCAAAAATAAGGAAGAGGAGAATGGACATTCCCATGCAGGCAGCTACAAAATGTTAGGTTTTCTCATAACATTTCCCATAAAAGCGGTTTGAGGTTGAACTTACAGGAGAACATTGACATGAATGAGACGTGGCGCAAAGTTCGTGGCAAGGACAGCACGATACCCATCAACATTGCAATCACGGAGAACACGACAGTACACTGCGAATGATCCGAGAGCGTATTCAGGATCTTTGCGCCGGTCAAGACGTGGAATCCGATGAGGAGGATGTTGTTCGCAAGAAGCATGAAGCTGGTAAATACGTAGGCTATTTTGCTCTCTCCAAATGCGTAGTATCCAAAGTCACCTGCAATCATTGTCAGATTGCGCATTCTGTTGGGCACCACTTATACACTTACAGATGTCTCTGATCTGAGGGTGCTTCATGATAAATTTGTGCATGGTGATCGAGGTAATCCAGAACAAAGCTCCTGAGAGAAGCATGGTTATGATTCCAGGGACCCATCCCAAGACGCTGCACATGTTTTCATCAGCCTGAAAATCCGTTGAAAGATACCGATTATCAATTGCGCACTTACGACAAAGACCACGACTGCGACATAATCGCCAAACAGACCTGATCACCAGCCAGCAACCAAGCGGCCTTTTGCCATGACATCGTCCTCAACTTGATCTCATGCTGGTGGTCTTCTCTCACCAACGCCGTAATGGTGTCAATGGTGCTGGTTCCGTCAGAATCCTGCGCCTCGTCGAACCGCGGCTTTTTATCTTCGGACTCTAAGCCATGCGACATGATTGCGACGAGGACAGTAACAACAAGCACAGAACAGGAACAAGAACAATAATTTCGGTGTATGATGTCGATCGCTACTTAAAGCAAATGCCGATGCAAGATGCAAGATGCAAGATCTAACTTAATAACGGGAGAAAAAAATGGAGCGCGAAGAAAGAAAAAAATGAAGGAAAATATGGGCCATTTCTGCAATTCATGTCGCGACTAGCAGGCATTCTAGCCTTCCTACTGCCAACCGCGCTGATAGGCATCTTTATGGCGTGATTAGCTAGTTTATGATGCTATTTTCCACATGGATCTTAGCTTTTCTTGACTAGGGTCTCTGATTGGTTTGTGATGGCATGGCAGATAAGGATTAAGTTCGGGTTATCCACGCGGTTAATTTATACATTTATTGTTAGGGCTGGCCCACTAAGGCCTCAGGCTTCAAGGCATCAAGGCACCAACTGAGATCGCTTTTCTTTTCCATGGTTCAGTCTGCCAGCCCTAAATTCAGTTCTAGCCCTACCATCGCCGTGCTTCGACATCTATAAATATCTTTCAAGGCTCTGCTACATTGTCTACTGTCTATCCCAATGCTTGTCTCCGAATTGCTTCTAGTATCCCGGCAAATTGAGCTGTGCAACATATTCAACATATCCGAGTCGGGATCAAATCCACGTATTGATCGTAGCATAAGTTACACGACTGCTCAAAAATGAAGTAGTCGCTCGCATGATTAGCTAGAAAATTATCGTCACGTGCTATGGGGTCTTCATATGAACATATGGGAACGATCAATCCAAGCGGAAAACTCTTCAAACTTCCATCCGACTGCGTATCGGCAAGTGGCACCATATTGTCCGGGGTGAGCACGGATGCATGTAGACAAGTACAGTACCGTATAGGTCAACTTAGACAGATTACCAACCTAGGAAATCATGAGCGGGATGTTCCTCCTCCATCCCTAAACGAGCAATGAGCTATAATAGGTATCTTCAAAATATTCCTTTGAATGTAGCAATTTTCAACGGTCCATCGGTGTAACTGTCAATAGTCAACTGCACGTCTTATCAGCAGTCAATCTCGCCATCTAAGAATCCTCTTCCGCCATTCATTTCGGCAATGATCTACCCCACCACTACTAAATAGCTGTATCGAGACAATTGCTGAATTTTTCTTCTTCTTTTCTTTTGAACTTCAATTGACCATAAAAGTATAGAAAATAGTCTTCAGGCTGAACGGCATAGCGTATGTCGGCCATAGACTCGCATCATCTCAATTCAGGGGAAAGTATTTGATGAATGCATGTCGCTCGTTGACAGCGCGAACATTCTTTATACGGTGAACCACGGCAGCAATTATACTGTACAGAGTGCGGATCTTCCAGAACAATGCCATTCATCGATAGCAAAACAGCCCGCTGGCTCTGGGGCAACAACAACAGCGACCGCCATCTCCTCGCACGACTCGATATCACCCTCTTACCCTACTTTTCGCTAATATGGTTCCTCTTCGGCGTGACACGAGCCAGTTATTCATCCGCGTACGTTAGCGGTATGAAGGAAGCGCTCAACTTCCAGGGCAAAGACTTTAATTACATGAATACGGCCTATCTCGTGGTGTATGCCGTGTGCCAGATGCCGGGCACTAGTTTGTTGACTATTGCAAGACCGAAATACGTCTTTGTAGCCGCGAATGTGGTTTGGAGCGTGTTGACTTTGGTCACATACAAGACGACGGCGGCGTGGCAGGTTATTCTCTTGAATGCGATTGAGGGCGGGTTTTCGGCCATTGCTTAGTATATGAATCTTTCGCGGTTGAGCAAGATCGGATGGTCAGTCAGGCTAACAGGTAGTAGTGTCGGGGCACAATTCATTCTTGGTTCGTGGTATAAGAAAAATGAACTGGGTACCAGAGCCGCTGTGTTCTGTGTCTTCGGCCAGCTGGGTAGTATGGCCGGCGGCTGGATCCAAGCTGGACTGTTGCAGACTCTTTCTGGGAAGAATGGGTTGCCGGCGTGGAAATGGATTTTCATTATTGTCTCGATCATGACGATCCCAGTAGCTTTGTTTGGTAAGATCATTCCTTTTCGTCGGTAAACTTACAGTCCGCTGATCGTTATCAGGATGGGTATTCATTCCCGACCTGCCCATCCACAAGGCCGCGTGGTACCTCACTGCCGAGCAGAAGGAATATGCCATTTCAAGACTTGGAGCTAGTCGCAAAGAGTCTTGGGACTTGACTGTGTTCAAACGCATCTTTTTGAGCTGGCAATTCTATCTGCTCCCATTTCTTTTCATGCGTGGGTTCAAATTTCCTTTTCAAACGATGATGCCCTTAAAATGGTTGGAAAATCAAAGCCTAACAGCTATTAGTTTATTCCCTCTGCGTTCAAATGCTCCAGAACAACGTCATGCCCCTCTGGATGGCCGCGCGTGGCTATACCGTCATTCAGTATAACAATTATCCCACAGGGATTTATGCAACAGCCATCCTCGGCACTGTTCTATATGCTGTCATATCCGACAGACTCAAGTCTCGCTGGGAAGTCTCCGTCGCAATCGGCCTAACATTTATCATCGGTTCAGCCATCCTGGTCGGCACGAGCGTCGACAACGACGTGGCTCATTTTTTCTCCTTCTATCTTCTAGGAACCACTTTTGCGCCTCAGGCAGTGTGGTATTCGTGGATGGCCGATCTGACCAGTCACGACGTGCAGCTCCGAGCCATCACAACGGGGTTTATGAACTCGTTCGATTTCGCGTTTGTCACTTGGTGGCCGTTGATTTTTTATCCTGTGACGGATGCCCCGGATTATCACAAGGGATATATCGCTAGCCTTGTCACAGGTGCCTTGACGTTGCCGTTTATTGCGATTGTGGCGTACCTAGAAAAACGTGACACGGCGAGAGGGTTAATTGGACGAGTTCAGCAGGATCCCCTGACCAGTCGCGGTAGTAGTCAGGATGGCGATCAGACTGCTGCATCCAAGGGAGTAGACAGCAGGGTTAATATTCAATCACAAGAGGTTGGTGTCTGAGGAGAGGTACGGAATAAATAGATAGACTTTGACTGGATGATGAGTTGATGCTTTTAAGCATTTGATAAAGCTCAATTGTAAGCAACCATCGTACAGCGACGTCGACAAGGCAGTCTTATTAATAGCGAGCTGTGATCAACAAGCTTAATTCCTAACAAATTCGCATATCGACCCTCGCTCCGTGAGCTGTAGAGAAACTACTTCATGTAACAGCCAGATCTTCCTAATGCAGCGTTATATTCGTATTTGTTTAGGTCATAAACTACCTACGTCACAGCTTCGGACCAGCCGTCGATAGTCAATGTCCATTCGGCAAATCCTCTCGCCCAGTCAACTCGCAAAACGCTTTGAACGTCGTAAACTGCTGACTTTCATCTTCAGTGGTACTCTCAAGCACGCATTCAGCGTGTGCGCCAACGAAAAAGACATATCCTTCTTTGATCTCCTCGATTTTCGCTGGTCCAACACTGATCTTGCCCTGTCCGCTTGTGCAGATAATTATGCTAGGGCCGGGAATCGGATCAAACGTCGCTTTGGCGCCTTTCTTATTAAGATCGGTCTTCACCACGGCAAATTCCTCAATGGCGCTGGGGTCGTAGAGCATTGTGGATGATCCGCTGGAATAGGCAACCGTGTTGAGCGTGGCGTAGGGGTACTCTGTAGATTGCATTTTTTGCTCTTCAATCGGCGCGTAGGAATAAGTCAGCATACTTGTGAGGGTAGAAACGTCCTTGAATTTCGGCGTGAATCCCGCCCGGACCACGTTGTCAGACGAGGCCATGCACTCGATGATGTCTCCGGAGATATACGCATGAATGTCGTCCGCTTTCAAAAACATGGCTTCTCCAGGCGACAATTTGACGTAGTTCAAGAAGAACATGACGAAAAGTCCAATATCGTTGGGGAACTGCCCATTTAGTCGTGTAACTAGTTCTGCAAGCTCGCTTGCACCACTGGGATTCGTCTCGGAGCGCGGGTCGATAGCGAAACTGTTAGGAGATCTTTCGGCTTCTGAAACAAGATCCTTGGTCGCCTCTTCAATCCTGTCTGTAGATGATTCGAGTAGGGACGTGAAAATTGCCTTGAGAGCATCTTTATTGCGATGGATCGTGGCGTCATCCTCGGCATTCTCCGAGCCCTTGACAATCTGCTCAAACTGTGCCGCCGCTTGCTGGCCGACGAGGGAACGAAGAGGTTTCACGCGATTGAGGAAATGCACAATTTCAGCCAGCGGGCGGAACCCGCAAAGCCCCTCGAATGGAGTGATCGCGATGGTCATTTCGGGCTTGTGGTTATCATCTGCGGCAGGAGACACATACGTAAGCTCTCATCATTCTGCATCGAGCATTGGGCCGGCTCAAAATCATACCGGGATAATTTGTCGGGTCGCGAGCATGCAATTGCTCAGCAAGTTTCTTATTTGGATGTGCCTGAATGCTCAGTGCCTTGTTGATGGATAAAACCTTGAACAAGAACGGAAGCTTTCCGCCGTATCGTTGGGTGACCTCCTGGCCCATGAGCTCTTGATTGTCTTGTACTAGGTCGAGTAGAGTCCGCTGCGTCTCGACATCCTTTGACGGCAGCGAAGGATGGGTTCCCATCCATAACTGGGCAGCAATCGCACGTCAGTGGTCGAAATGAACGATTTTCCAAGACGACCATACCTCTGCATAGGGCTTTGCCTCCTCAATGTTGAAGCTTGGATCTGCAGTAGCCGCTGCGTATTTTGCTGCTGCTGACTGACGACCGACCTTCCCTAGTCAACGAGAGTGAGCTTCGACTTCTTGCCCCAAAGGCATTGACCATCTAGGGATGTACCTACCCCAGTCATAGCTATTGACGCCTAACACAGATCTTTAGTATATACAAAAATCCTCGTTTGCATGGAACTTACCACACTGTAGGCGAATCAAAGGAACCTGCATTCTGATATTGTCCTGCCTGTAACAATATAATGAACAGTCAAAGAGGGGAGTCACTTGTGCTTGTGCTGCTGAGATGACCTTATTTTGCAACAAACAAAGCGGGCAAACACTCCCACACTAGAATCTGTCGTGACTTGTTGGCTCTCTTTAGCAGTCTCTATAAATTTCTCTTCTTCTTTTCTTCTCTTTTCTCTTCCTCTTCTTCTTTTTATTCTCTTGATCTCCACAGACTCAAATTCTGATAATAAAAAAAGACAGATTGATTCTGTATTTCCCCTTTCCCCGCTGTGATCATCCTCCGTGCCATAAACAGGTTAGTCAGCTACCAAAAAGGCTTAGCGTCTCATTCTCCTTCTCCTCACTACGTCATCAAGGGTCCTGTGACAGGCTATTGCCCTAAGCCCTAAGCCCTAATGGCTACCCGTAGAAAGAGCCAGCGGATTGCAGCCAAATTGGGCGGTGAACAGCATTCACCAGCCACCGCCAGCGCCTCAGCTGCTGCGCCCGCTCCCGTTCCTGCCAGTCAAACGGCTCAAACTACTGAAGGGGACCAAAGCAGCCATGGCTCAAAGATCTCGGATTTCAATATCAATAATATACGAGGGGAATGCCGTGCTCCTGACCCCGCGGCAGTAAGCTCTGAGATTGGAGAAGCCGTCCAGGACAAGAACAAGAAGAGGTCAAATAAAAAGCAGCCCAAGAGGAGGAATATACCCGACAACCAGGCCAGCGACAATAAGCCTGCAGTACTCACCGGAGCAAGTATAGAAAAGAATAATCTCGGAAACAGTGATAATAAGCTCGAACCGGTGCAAGCTCTTCTCCAGGACGTTCTTCGGGGTGACTCTTCTGGCTCGCGCAAGAAACCGGTACCTGTTTCTCAGAGAAGCCGTATACCATTGCGCAAAATGTCCCGCAATCGTCCCCGGGGACCTCCGACAAACAGGGACAATGGAATTGCTGCTAACGAGGAAATCGATATGTGGAATAAGATCATTCAAGACATTCGTAAGGCCAAGGAGAAGAACGACAAACAGAAGGCTATCGCCGAGCAGATTACTGTCCTAAATGAGAAGATTGGTCGCGAGGGCAACAGTGAGTCGGACCCTCTCTTCGCGACGTATTCTGAATAATTTTTTCTAATACTTCGATAGAGCCCACTCTTGCTGAAATCAACCAACTCGACAGCTGGTACCGGCAAGTACTCAAGTTGAGCGAAGAGGAAAAGGCCATTCTTCTGGAAGAGCCAAGTGACGTTATCAAGAATCTGGGTCTACTGACTGCTCTACGCTCGGCGTCGGAAGCAGAGACTACTATCAGCCGGGGAGCCTCGCTGCCCAAGTCTAGTAAGCATAGCTTTGTGCGAGATAGCACTGCGAGCCGCGCAGCTACAACGTCTAATTCAGTTGTGCTACCAGACAAGCTCAATCGCGTCAAGGGAAGTGCTCAGCGCAGTTCTAGTGTTTCAAGCTCCGGCCACAACAAGGAGGCTCGCGACTCGGTTCCTGTCAAATTGGAAGAAGGAGCCGAGGGAGCCGCCAAGGGAACCATTGCAGAACGCAGCGGTCAGTTTGTTGTCGGGGCCGAAGTTGTTTTCAAACACAACAAGAATAGACAGGGAGTCGAAGGTGAAGGTATTCAGTGCATTATCAAGAGCATTTCCGGCGACGGTTACAAGAAGCGGTAAATTTGGTCTCCCTACACGGGAAAGAAAGAAAATAAAATAAAAACAACAGACTGGCTAATGAGATCTCAGATATGATGTTCAAGACCCTGAACCCAACGAGAATGGCGAGCAAGGCGCCGTCTACAAGACGTCTGCGGCATCCTTGATTCCCATTCCGCAGATAGGCTCTGCTCTCCCTTCATTTCCAGTTGGTAAACAGGTCCTTGCGCGTTATCCCGATACTACCACCTTCTACCGTGCCGAGGTGATGGGGTCCAAGAAAGATGTGTATCGCCTCAAGTTCGAGGGCGAAGAGGACGACAAGGAGATGGAAGTAGATCGGCGATTCGTGCTTGATATTCCATCTAAATGATGCGATGGAAGGAACTGTTTCCACCAGCAGATTATCGATTCTGCTATTACGATATCAATGAGGCGCAAGCATTATGGTTTGATTATGGCGTCTTATTGGGTCTGGTTTGAAGTTTTTTGGGGAGCTCAAAGTAGACAATTCAAGAGCTGAAGATAATGGCCCTTTTCCGTCTCTTTACACGGCGACTTGTTTGGATCTGCATAGTTGAGCGGCGAGGTAATTTGGACCTCGGCTCGGGTGAGGTACTGCGGGATTGCAATGTAGGCCGCAACAACATTATTGGTTTTGAGATCCAGGGATACAATACCTGAAATGACCTGCTTCTTAATACTGCAGGGAAATAAAAAGTTCATCAAATATCAGAGCCTCACTGGTACGAAAGTAGATGGAATTAGTAAAGTATGTAAGCAATTCGGGTCTGCGCTTAGGTAAGCTTAGGTAAGCCTTCCACGAGGATCTTTCGAATCGGAAGCGGCCAATCGGCCACAGCGAATTTCTCCGCATTGAAGAAGAAGAAGAAGAAGGAAGAGATCCGTCGCAATTCGGTCTTCTTCAACCTCCCAACTCTTGCCATATTATCCATCTATTTTCCTTCAAATTGTCTAAAACCAGCCGTTTCTACGCAGCAATATATTTCCTGCCTTAACCCCGGCTCTGTGCGACTGTACATAAGTCAATTGACTTGTTTCACGATTGCCACCCAACCATGACGGAGAAGTCTCCGTATATTGCTCCGCAACCGCGTTATCCGAATGCCTCCTTTGACGGTCTTTCGCTGGATCCTTCCGACACGACTCCTTCGATAATAACCGATGCACAAAGAGAACTTTCTAGCCATAGAAGCTTACTGGGAAAGGCTCTGGATAGCGAAAATGCCAGTTCTAATGTCACTCCCGCACTTCCCGAATCGATCATTTCGCCCGCGATTACACCACCTTCCACACCGGGAGGCACAATAATTCACAGCCAGAGACCCATACATTTCCAGCACGAAAGTACGAGGAGGCACAGTCATGGACATAAAGGCCCCAAATTAATGGATCGGCTGCCGAACGTCGAATGTATCGTCCGAGCGAGAATCCCAACGACAACCGGAGCCGAGATGTTTCTCCACCTGTATCAGAACGATGTCGATAATAAAGAACATCTAGCCATTGTATTTGGTAATCATATACGATCGCGAAGTTTGGATCGAGTGCAGGAAGGAGAAACCGAGATGGATCGCATGATTCGAGGTGCTTATGTTGGGAGACTTCATCCGGGACGAGTGAGCAGTCGAGTCGACCCGGAGACGAATGATGTGGAGAGTCAAGAAGCCGAGCAACGACGAAAAGTCCAGGAGGCACCTTTGGTAAGGATTCATTCGGAATGTTATACGGGAGAAACGGCTTGGTCTGCTCGATGCGACTGCGGCGAGCAGTTAGATGAAGCTGCGAGGTTGATGTCAATGGCCTCGGAGTCTCCATCATCGACAGACTCCGCATTCACGACAGCCACCGAGGACGGTCCTCTTTCTAACAACGCTACTACTCTAACCCCGTCTGAGTCGCGGTCCAATGCGGGAAATGACGGACCCGGAAATGACGGGCCCGGAGGTGTGATTATATATCTTCGACAAGAAGGACGCGGTATTGGGCTGGGCGAGAAACTCAAGGCGTACAATCTACAGGACCTTGGCTCGGACACAGTTGAAGCAAACTTACTCCTGCGCCACCCTGCTGATGCGCGCAGCTACGGTCTGGCAACGGCCATGCTCGTTGATCTGGGACTAGGTGCCGATGCATATCCGGAGGGGATCCGATTACTCACCAACAACCCGGACAAAGTTCTGGCGGTAGAAGGTCCGAATCGTGAGGTTCGGGTCAAGGAGCGAGTAGCGATGATACCGATTGCCTGGAGAACGGGTGGGCAAAAGGGTATCCGGAGTCGGGAAATAGAGGGATATCTGCAAACTAAGGTAAGAATCCTGTCGAGCTGTTCGTTATCCCTGGTGTTTTGCTAAAGTTGAAATACAGATTGGCAAGATGGGCCACATGATTCGATAGCGCATAGAGTGAACTACTTTGGTAGATGATCAGTTCGTGTACATATAACAAAACAAAAATAACGAGCATTTCCGGCGGTATTGACTATTGCTTGCTTGTAATAGTAAATATAGCCTCTCTACAGTAATTCTACAATGAATGTCTTCAGGGTTAGGGTTTGGAGCGTCAAACCAGGTGACTTTATTTCGGCCTGATTTCGGCCTGGCTGCAGTCAATGACGATGGACAGACTCGGCCAATCAGCAGCCGCTTTCGATCCATAAGGAAATTGAAATCCCGCCCGGAAACGCCTCGTTCTTTCTAAATCACAAGGTTTTTAACTGCTTCAATCTTCATCGCATTATTATACCCCCAAAATACCATTGTCTAAAACATCTTAACTTCTGTTCGGATTGAGTGCTGGTCTTCTCATCTTTGATATTTGTCGTCTCATTCAATCGGCTATCTATTCATCGCTATCTATTCATCTGCAGCTCCCTACCGATTTGTGGCCCTGGGCCTTAAACCCAGCCGGCAATTTGATACAACCCTGAATTCGAGCTTGATTGCTTCAATCGCGAACTCGAGCGCTACTTGTTGAGCGCAAATAGTTCATGAGCGGATTATCGATTGGATCGGTCACAATTTTGAGACCGGACACGGTTCCATACATTCTTCGCATTCAATTCCATTACCCCGGTCTGTTTTATGGAGACAGCAGATGACTGCACCCGACGAGGGTTTCCATTCCCTATGACGCCCATCTGAACCAGATCGAACCAGATCAGCAACATCTAGTCCTACCCGCCAATTGGTATCTTGCAGCCTCGGTGTCTTCTAATTGAAGATATCCCATGCGGTCACAGACTCATCGTCAACCTCGAGAAAAGCCACCTCCACGTTCACCCACCAGCGCACATTCATGCAGTCGCCACAGGTCAAGCCTGAGCTAGCCTCGGCAGAACCCTCAGAGGAGTTCAATCACACAATGGAAAGCATGGAACTTTCCAATTCTCAGCAGAATGGGCAACCTCTCGCGGGAACGAAGCGCAAGATCAATAGTGCAAGCCCTCGGGGAGTAGCCAATTTGACTCCCGAGCAGTTGGCCCGAAAACGAGCAAACGACCGCCAGGCACAGCGAGCAATTCGAGAACGAACCAAGGCTCAGATTGAGGCATTGGAGCGGCGTGTCCAGGAATTGACGTCTCAGCAACCTTATCAAGACATACAAAACTTGGTCATCGAAAAGGAGCGGATCTTCAGGGAGAACCAAGAAATCAAACGCCGTTTAAGTGCTATTATGAATATCATGCAGCCTATGATTGATGGTTTGTTATCTTGTCTGCTGGTTTTCAAGCTGGTAACATTGAGCTGATGGAGCCCCAGGAACTCCCAATGTGCCGTTGTCGAATGCTTCAATGCCGAGTACGACGTTGCCAGTGGGCAATACCGGAACCGCAATGCCAACGAATAATGCCATTCCGCCTGCGGCAGAAACAACACATGCGTCGCCGATGACAGATGCCGGCCACGACACACCAGTCAGTCTCGACTCCCATCAGTACGAGCATTCGTGGACCGAATCGGTTGCAGGCAACCCGTTCCCCATCAACCTTGGAGTTCAGTGCGCGCCCCGTCCGGAGAACATTAACTTGATGAATGTCATTCCGAGTCAAAAGCTGGCAATGCACGAATTTGGCGAGAAACTCATTTTGAACTTCTTACTCGACAATCCGCGTCAACTTCCCAAAATCGGCGACATACCGAAATTGTCCCTTGCACGCGGCGATAGTCCCGAGCCAGGCAAAATGGACTCCCCTTCTTCCACATTTACAGGCACATCCCAACCGGGAACAGTAACAAATAATTATCAGCAGGCGCATTTAATCGCGGTGCAGAACTTGAAGCCCACGTGTCCACTCGATACTATCTTTTTAGACTTTCTCAAAAATCGTCGGGGTGAATTGACGAACGGAACCCAACAACGACTCGCATATCCCAGTGTCTCGTCTCTCCTGAACCCTGCCGAGAGCAGCACCTACTCTTATTCCATCTCGAAAGTGTTCAGCGATATCCTGCGCACATTCCCCGACATAGCGTCTCTCCCCGAGCAAGTGGCTGTGTTGTACACGATGTTCTTGATTATGCGATGGCAAATATATCCAACACCACAGAACTACGATCGCATTCCACATTGGCTAACTCCGCGTCCTGCCCAACTATTCAACCCACATCCAGCCTGGATGGATTATATTCCGTGGCCCAAGGTCCGTGACAGGCTATCCTATGACTGGCGCAACTATCCATTCGAGAACTGGTTTGTACCTTACACTCGCACAATTTCGTGCAATTGGCCCTACGAGGCTACGGACTGTCTCCTGCACAACACGGACTCGGACGAATTGTTGATCAATCCGGTGTTTGAGCGGCATATCCGAGACCTCAATAATTGGTCTTTGGGGCCGGATTTTGCTGCGGCGTTTCCGGCTTTGGTGGATGCAGTCAGGATAAAATCTGATCCTCGAAAATCATAGCCATCCTGAGTGATCTTTTGCTATTTGAATATATTTGAGCGTCCCAATTGCCATTCTCTTTTTTTTTCCTTTTGGTGTTCTTAACGGGTGGTACATCCCAAGGCTGCTATCTACGGTTAAAGATGGTTTGAGGAAAGATGTGTGTATAGTAAAGGCTCAATGTATTGAAGAGCCCCCCTGCATCGGTAGCTATTAGCTCAAGCTTGATACGTCTTTGTATAGACAAATTCAATTGAGTTGGTCGATTGACGACCAAAGTATTTGAACAATTCTTACTAAATTCTATATTGAAATTCTTGAACATACCTAGGTATACGGGTCCACTTGCCGAGCTCTTACAACCGTAGATTTCCTTATCAGTCTCTTATCATTACTATTCATCCATCTCCATTTTCTCACGGAGATTATCTCTTTACATCAGACACTTCATGTTCTGTTAGCCAGTCTACACTAACTAGCGGCAGTTAGGAAGTTAGTCAGGCGTTTAGCTAAGAATTGGGCTGAGTTAGCTCGTGAGCCAGCTGGTGAACTAGCTGAGAGTCAGCTTGGGATCAGCTTGGGATCAGCTTAACTACGGGCAAACTTGTTCAGACGCTCCGTGTTTTGCTCGGAACTATTTTTTTCTGTTTCCGGAACAACATGAAAAAAAGTAGGGCGCTGGAGCTTCTGAATTTATCAAGATAACATGGAGACATTACCTGAGCGCAGACTAAGATCTCGTTTTCAAAGAGACTACGTCGGCCTGAGCCCGGACAATTGATGCATCGTCGATTCTGATTGACGTAGACCAAATTCAATTTCTCAATTGGAAGCAAGAGCCATGGTTTCTCGACAAATCGGCTGGGTAAATAAACACGAATCTCGATGATGTCCCAGTCAGAAATAATCGGATCACAGACTAATGCAGGTGTGCAATCATAGTATGGCCTCGGCTCAATGGGACTGGCAATGGCAAGCAATCTTCAACGGCATCTTGTTTCCAAACAAGCTCCACGACTTTTATACGCCAACCGTACTGTATCACGCGGTCAAGCGTTGCAGCAACTGGGCGGAGAGCCGCAGTCCAGTTTTCGGGAGCTTGTGAAAAAGTCCAATATCATCTTCACAATGGTCTCCAACGACACAGTGCTAAAGTCATTGATCAGCGATGTGGTCGATAGCGAGACTTCGCTGTCTTCGAAGATCTTTGTCGACTGCACAACTGTCCATCCACAGACCATCGGCTGGGTTACCGATCAACTCTCCTCTCGATCCGCTGCGTTTCTATCTGCGCCAGCCTTCGGTGGTCAACCTGTAGCTGTTGCGGGCAAGCTTGTCTTTGTGCTAGGTGGCTCTACATCTGAGATCCGTCGGGATGTTGTCAAGCCCTTGATTCAGGACGTCATGGGCCGGAAAGTGATTGACTGCGGCGACGATCCTACGAGATCATCCTTGCTCAAGATTGCCGGTAATATCGTCACAGTATCTCTAACGGAAGCTGTATGTGAGGCGCAAGTATTTGCGGAGAAGACGGGACTGGGTACCGAAGCTATGGAGGAGCTCATTAACGAAGCTTTTGGGCCTATTGCAGGCGGATACTCGAAAAGGTTTGTCATATTTGAACCCCCTCCCCTCGGGGGGTTCTCCTTTCTCTGAGTCTACATGTAAAGACCAAACTAATAAATTCGTGTCCATAGAATAACAACCGGTGCTTATGCGCCTCCTCTGACTATTCGTCCTGGCTCTCCTGTTTCTCATGCCATCAAAGACGCCAATCATGCGTTGAGTATTGCAAAGGACATCGGCGTCGAATTACCTGGTGTTACGGTTGCGAGAGACAATATGGCGTCTGCCAGGGAATACGGCGGCGAATCTCTAGACACTTCGTCCATTTACGGCGTACTTAGACGAAGGGCAGGGTTACCTTTTTGGAGTGAGAAGAGCAGACAGGGTGGAAAGTAATGGCACATACCTATATCACTTTGTAATATATACGTCCTTATAATTAGAGAATTGCTGCCTTGCAACCATATATACAACTCTAAGTACCATCCATGGATATTCCATCGTAAAGTCCCAGACGGTGTTAACCTACGATATCGAGAAGCTATCTTCGAGATGATGTTGATTTTGACTTCATATCTATGTACTGACAGAACCAGGAAACCGAGCCCACTCCCGAGGTTAGGTCACATTTTCAAGACTTTCTCCAATTTCGCATTCGATTCGCTATATAACTACAAACACGCAGTCGTTCGTCAATCTCTTCACTTTTGCGGTCCCAGCTTGTCGAGAGCCCGAATTCCCTGCTCTTGCCATTCGGCTTTGGTGACCCACATGTCTTCTTTGTCGGCAATCTGTGAAGTTGTAGTCAATAAACCGGACTTGTCTTCTTTTTCTTAGTTCGGCAGGAAAGGGACATACCAGATTCGCCAGAACTGCACCACCAAGGAAAACCATGTGTCGTCGTCGAGGGGGATCCTCGATACGCACCTTGAATTTCTTTTAAAAAAGGGTCAGTATCCTCCGATCTGATTGAGGTATGATGCCAGAATGAGGGGGGCAAAGCAAGAACCTACGTTCAACCGCTCAGGATTACCCTGCAACACCCGAGTCAACCATAACTGCTTTAATTCCTTTTCCAGCCTAGACGGCAGACCAGGATACATAGAGCTACCACCACTGAGCACAATGGCCTTGTACAGACTGCTACGCACATCCAGGTCTGTGGATTGTATTGTGTTGAAAAGCAGCTCTGCAATACCGGCTTGATCGACGTCGACCAAATGAGGCTGAAACAGACATTCGGGGGCCTCAAACCGTTCACTGCCGACCTTGATGACGCGACCGTCCGGTAGGGTGTACGATTCGACTAGGACTGTGGTATCTTCCGAGAGTCTCTGGTCAAGTTCCAAATCGTATGAAACATAGCATAATTTCTCCTTGATTTGACGAACAGTTTCGAAATCGGCCGTTCGGTTCAGTGCGTATCCTCGACGCAACAGAAGCGCAATCAAGTTGCGGGTGACGTCGCGTCCGGCAACATCTAGACGGCGAATATGATGATTTAGGACGGTCGACTCGTACACTGGCACGATATGGGTGACTCCATCACCGGAATCAACCACCACGCCGCTGCTGAGGCCTTTCCGCAGAAGATATTTCAGTCTTTATCCCGGAAGCTGCTGCTGGTTTTTGAAGGTTCTCTTTACCTTGTGCGTATAGAGCTAATACAGCCTGAATGGCGACGTACACGCCACCGAATCCGTAACCTTCAAGCATCACCTCTGCCATAGTCTGCCTGTTTTTGAGGGGGTCTAAACATCATCGCGGGACACGTACTCGATTAGCTCGTTTTCTTCCCGAAAGGTCGACTATAACGAGAACATGGGAGATTTGTAATACGCACTCATTGGGGGTTCGGTCAAGAGAATCTTTCTCCCTGTAGGATCAATCTTCATTTTGTCGTAGAATGTATAATTCCACAAATGCTGCATATCGTCCCATTTCTTGACGATACCGTTCTCCATCTAGACTCGACCGTCAGTACACCACACTGCATGCATGCCATGGGTTGTTCGCCTCCGATTGTCGCAAACATATTAAGTAATAGTCGCAAGGTATCAAACGTACAGGGTAGCTGATCTGAAGCATTGAGCGAGCTGCCGCTGCTTCGTCTCCGCACATAATATCCTTGAGTACTATATCTGTCTCTCCTTGCTCTTCCGATCGGAGAATCGGTCGGCCGACTATACTCGGGAATTGATGTTCTGGGAAATTCTACACATACAAAAATCAGCAGCTGCAGTAGGAAATTTTGAAAACATAAAGTCTGAGGGAAGGATTGTCGGTTCGAGTTCAAATTGACTGAATATCGTACCTGCGCGGCATATCCGACTTTGAGGAACCCGGTTCCTCCATCGAGAACTAATTTGTTGCACACCCCGTTAGCCCGTGTGTCCTCCCAATTGCTGTATAAAGCACAATCTTTGCCCGTGAGGTGCTTGCTGCATGCGACCTTTCAAGCGGGGATCGCAGGATAAACAACCAAGGCAACCAACTTACCGATTGGCGCGTCCGTCATTTTTCGATGGTTATTATGCGCTGTAGTCGGGTTTGCTCGCAGTAAATCCTCAAAGTGACTCGCAAATACACAAACCAGCTAGAGAACGAGGTCGAGGTCGAGCTCAATGCAATTGTCTCGCCGCTGCTCTTGAGTTCTGTGATGTTGGCGGGTTTGTGTTGGAGGTTACTTAGGCGGCGGGGAAGGTCAAGTCGGAGAGCAGTAACTTAACACTACTAGCATATATACGAGTGACGACGAGTTCGCCCAATGAGGTTTAGCGGGTTTGGACCTCTAAACAGCACCATCAATGAACTGACTCCTCATGATACAACATTTCTGTCTTTTTAGCAACTGTTGAATAGTATTAATAAGAATCTAGTAAATATTGCTTATATGAGCTTATATACAGACATCGACGAAAGTAACAGAACAATTTGACATGCTTAATTCTAGGGAATGACTCCCACCTATGCATTCACGCCATGCAACCAGCGACCAATCGCCGGTCCAGACAAAGGAAATCCAGAATATGCAAGAGAGAGAGAGAGAGAGATTAATCATCACTATCAGAGTCGGGTCCTTCTTCCATCAACCGGCGTTTCCGCTCCTCGTCAAGTTCTCTGTACGTGCTATAACTCAAAAGTAAAAACGCAGCAATAATCAGAATACCACCTGCCAGCGCTGAAGCGGATAACGGTTTCCCTGTTCGCATCCAGTCGACAATGGCAACTAGGAAAATCGTCAGGAGTGCCGCCACAGATGAAAGTACCGGCGAGGTCAAAGATATTAACACCAGGAAGGAACCAGAGAATGCTATCAAACCAGTCAGATCGGGTGTTTAATATTCACCGTAAGAGGAGTGGTAAAGACTTACTGGCATTTGCCAAAACAGAAATCAGTAGCATCCACGCTGCCTCGCCCGTGGGCCAGCGAAACGTCTCTAATCCCGTCCAATGTAGAATGGGCAATGGGAACCACAGCACCAAAAGGGTGAACGTTCCAATGAGACTTCCGACGGTATTCGCAAAAATCATACTGCGGCCGGGACTGGTGCCTTCTGGCGGACAAGCCAGTTTCTTATACAACACTTCGTACAAGCCATATAATACACTTCCCACACCAATAACCATATTACCCAACGTTCGATTATCGGCTGACTTTTTGCTCTCTCCTGCCTCGGGACCGGAATCACCATACGCAACGACCAGGACACCGATAATAGCCACGAGAACGGAAAACATCTTGTCGAATCGCAATTTATCCTTGAGTAATGGGACGGAGAACGCATAGGCGAAAAATGCCGAGCAATTGTAGATGGCGGTCAAGTCGCTAGCTGTAGTCATATTCACAGCAACGTACCATGAGCCTCCGGCAACGGTCAAGGCAGAGGTAATAAAAGCTATTGTCTTCAGCATATAAGGCACGGGCGACCGATGGTCGTCGCGAGTGGTAAGATGCAGATCTTGTCGTTCCACCATCTGAGCGGTGGTGCGTAATAAAAACACATGTCGTCTCCAAAAGGCACCCCATGAGAGTTTTCTTTTCTGGATTCGTAGTAAGAGGAGCTGAACAGGCCATAGTAACGACCATGAGCCGTGTGTCAGATATCTGGGTTAAAGAGTTAGTACAGCTGTATGAAGAAGACATAGCTGTGAAGAGGGCCGTGAAGGACGTACAGCATGCAATAAGGTTTATCCCAATGAAGCTCGTGCTGAATGTACACGGCGGTCTCTGTCTGAATGACAAAACTGACAAGACTCAGTAGTAAAAACCCAGAGGCTAATACATATTTGCGACGGGTGAGATTCTTGTCTTCAACGTCCGGAGTTCGACTGCGGAACGTTGATCGGCGGGAATGATGCGGTCTGTCGAAGGACCGTCCGTGAGACTCAACAAAAGTATTGGATTGTTGCTGGGAATCATTCTCCTTAAGGAGAGGTTGTTGTGAATGGGCACTATTCAATGCCGGTCGATGAAAGGGAGACGATCGAAGAGGCATCTCGGCGTCGTCCTCGTCTACGTCCGCTTCGTCCCAGGCATCAAAGTCGTCGGGGTCGGGATATTGATGGGGTGGTGATGAGTTGTCCTGTACACTTGCGTCTGCGGTAGGCCTCGATAGGCGACCGTTATCTGAAAGAGAAGCCACAATGGCGGTTCGGCGGGGATATAAATTAATGCACTGAATCTAATCTAACAAGGGGAACCGCAACTTTGAAGTTGGTCTGGACTGGGTACTTCGGTGACGAATCTAAAGCGGGGCCGCGTCACAAGAAAGAGCGTCGTCTGAAGCACAAGAGACAGTGGATCCTAGATTGTGCTAGCAGACGTATGTGTATTCGTAGGCGTGGGCTTGGGCTTGAGCGTGGCGTGACCGATTCAGCATTGAGAGACTTCACGGTGTGTCTAAGTCATCGTCTCGCGGTCTGTTAATTAGTTGTAGTCGAAGACGCTAAGAATGAGACTAGGAGGCTGATCTGGCCACGCGTGCAATCCGACCACAAATTGGCTGCGTGACAGTAAGACTGACCACAGAAGCGATTTTTTTTTAATGATTAACGAGTGATTGCAGGGGTTTATTCGAGGAGGTTTAAAGAGAGTTGTGATGTTGTAGTATGAGGATGTTGACTTGAAGGATGAAGCAGCGACTGTGGTAATTCTTCTGGAATGGACCGCAGGGGTGGTCGGCCAATCAGATGAAGTAAATGTCTTTCTTGGACCCGCACAGAAACTTCTGAAAATACGGAGTATGTGCACGTGATTTTGTACCGCCTGAGGCAACAACCAGGATACATCGTCGCTTCCATTTCCTCTAACCTACTCATTCGGCAACAGGATTGAATATCCAAGTCAGTGCTCTAACTTGGAATACATAAAAATGACACCCGACCTAATCAGAGCCGAGGTATAGTCTCTGGACATCGAAAGAAAAAAGCCATGGCTGGCGACGAATATTCCGCGGTCAGTGGCGGCGGAAGACTGAAATTGAAAAGCTCCAAAGTCAAAGATGGACGAGTAGACAAGGCGCACAAGAAATCAAAGAAAAAGACGTCCCATCCAGCCTCTGAAGAAACGGAGATAGGTGTTCGGGCAACTTCAACGGATGCCGAAGGAAGAAAAAATGACCCGGAGAAGGAAATGAGCGACAGCAGGAAGTCGGAAGATGCAGAACCAGATGCTGGCGAGAAAAGAGTCGTCTACAAGACCGAAGCCGAGCGAAAATACGAAGAACAAAGGAAAAAGAGGGTACGTGTGTTTGTTGCCGGTGATGTTGTGATATTATTACAAGTATTACAAGTATCCAAAAGCTAAGACCCGTACCATCTACAGCTGAACGAGAGATTACGCCGTGAAGGTGTCAAAACGCATAAAGAGCGCGTGGAGGAGTTGAATAGGTATTTGAGCACACTCAGTGAGCACCACGACATGTATGTCAATTCTGCGATTTCTCCCGCTTGAGAAGTAGCTGACCATTTTTTGCAGGCCCAAAATCGGACCAGGATAATCTGGTTTTCGCGAGTATTATCAATTCGGAATCCTTGAATTTGTTTTCTGGTTCCGCTCTATACAATCAAATGCTCGAGGATTCAGACCAAGACAAGATTAGATTAAACAAGAAGACATCGTCAAATCGATTTACAGCATTCCGATCATTCAGCCTCATATTACAAACTCGATCAGAGGTATGCCACCGATGGAAATTCGGATTCGACAAAACTAGGTGTACAGCGGATTGAGACGGGGTTGAAAGCAGTCACAACGTCACTTCAATGATTTAAATGACAATTCTTATATCTATACCCAAGTATCCATGATTTACATTGCATCATGCTAGTTCCTCGAAAGATATTCATCAGGAACGAGATACGTCAACGATAGCCGCGGCTCAAGTCATGTGATTACAGCGAGAATACAACAGAATTATCCATGTAAACGACTTTTCGTCACGAATACTATCAATTATCCCAGGCCTCGTATCGTATAATATCATTAACAAGGTCCAGTCGAGGGACTACTGAATCCACATTCCAAAGCTGATGCGTTGCAAAAATACGTCTTCTGGTGCAGCCGCTGACGACAAAGCTATCGACGACGTCACACTGCGATTGGCCGGAAGAAGGAAGCGGGTATAACCAGGAGGTACTCCGTAAGCTGATCTTTTCTCACTCTCTCTCAATTTTCTTTTCTTTGCTTTGCTTTGCTTTTCTTCTCTTGTCTACGTACATCGGATGGGTTGGAGAGTCAAAGCGCGGAAAAAGGACGGAGTCAAGGAAAGGGGGCGGACATGAAACCGAGGTTCTGTTCTCGTGTAGGCGAGGCGACGATGTACGGAGTACTACTGAGTACTTGCCAACTACGTAAAACGGTCCGAGTCTGGAACCAGTATTGATCTGTGACTCCCGCTTTGGCACCAGGTGTAACTTGTCAAGGAATTTATTACAAAGGAAGTACCTAGGTAAAATGTTCGATACTGAAATTGTATAGTGTATATATGTTAAGAAGCTGGAATAGAATAGGCCCGAGACGAGGTCTCTAGCACTGACTATCCAGACAGAGACGACGTCCTGAATGCACGCAGCATCAGCAGATAGATACGGCGTAAATAGCAGTGTCTCGACAGAGCGAATAGAAAATAAAAAGAAGCCCGAGAAGAGAGACACAGAATGACAACTCCGTAGGACGCCATGCAAATAGGAAAACCCGCAAATCGCAGTCACAAACAGAGTCAAAAGAAAGCAAGCAAAAGAACCAAACTTCCCATCACCGATCACCGATCACCAATCACAAGCCTGAGGAATGATGGTACGTAGTCGACTGCATCGGTGAATTCCGTATGAATCCCAACAGTCTCAAGCACAGCACATGTCCCATTATGTGGAGGGCCGTGTGATGATTGTGATTATACACCCTTGATGACGGTCGTTCGCTCGCTATTGAGTTTATCGGCGTTTCGGGCGTGAGACTCCTTCTTGCAGTCTTCCAGCCCAGTACAGGCATGCGATTCCAGCATTCGGTGCTTATCGCAGAAGTGGCCGTTGCAGAAGGTGCAGTCGCCGATGATGCGCTGAGCTGCGTTCTTGCACTCCTTGAAATTACAACGGGGCTTGCGAGCAGGCATGGTTGCTGATGTCGAATAACTTTGAGGAATGTAGTCTTGTTGGATCACGGATAGCGACGGACGATGCGATGTCTTGAGGTCTCGAAAGGGCGGAAGAGACTGTTCTGCTGCGAGGGTATATAGGTGTATATATAGAGTGTCAAGACGAGAGAGATGTGAAAATGTTGACAGAGCTCTGCAAAAACCCAAAAGGATCTAGCGATATATAGAAATCTCTGCAGGAAGAGACAGGACCAGTGGCGATGGCTGGTAGTGACTCAAAGGGGAAGCGCAGTTGTTTCGGGGAGGATCCGATAACGGGGTCGCCTCAGATAAGAACAGGCAGAGCAAGATGGCGGGTGATTCACAATCTGAAGTGATGGTAGGCAGGAGGATTGATTGAAGCAGGCGACGAGAATAACGCAGGCAGAGAGATAGAGTGGGAGTGGTGGAAGGATGGGAACGAGACAGAGAGGAAAAGAGGCAGAAAGATAGAAGAGAGAGAGAGGGAGAGAGAGAGAGAGCGAGAGAAGGAGAAGAGGTGAGGTGATGGGGTCACGGGATGGGTTATTAAGTAGGAAGTACTCTTGACTAGTACTATGCAGTGTTAACTACTATATATACTTAGTACTGCACGGATGCTAGGCTGGATGAGGATTAGCAATGCAGAGAAAGTACCTCTACTAAGGAGTCACTAGTGATTGTGACCTGTAAAGGGTTAGTCAGCCAGGCTGTCAAGAAGGAAAAGAAAGGAGAAGAAAGAAGGAACCAGAAGAGAAGATGAGGCGAGGGAGGAGGATTAGTCAGAAGTGAAGACCCGATTCCACTTCATTTCATTTCATACGGACGAGTGCTAGTTAATAGTACATAGAGTAGTTACTACGTACTATGGTACAAAGTCAACCTGAGTTCGGGCCTGTCTGGGCGGTGGCTTGTACTTACCACTAGTACATAGAACAGCGGCTGCTGGTTGTCACGTGTCCCGAAACTAGGGCGAAATGCCGGCCTGACATTTAAGGCCGTCCCGAGTTTTGATGCACCACGACCCAAGGGTGGGGACTGTTATGTAAGCAGATCGATCCACGCATCCACTCTTTCGGTACAGACTCGGTACTTTCTCCCTGAGTCCCTATCACTACTAATTTATTGAAGTTATAACTTATTAGTATATCACTGTGTGCTCCATAAGTTAGTTTCTGCTCTATCAGCTGACTGTCTATCTCCTGCGTATCCTACAGGGATCCGACATTGACTCGAAATTTTCTTCCTTTTCTTCTTTTTCTTCTGTTGAACTCAATTCTTCAGTCATTGCCACCTAGATTTGGTCTCTTGAGCTGATACTGGTAACTCTACGTTCCTATCTTTCAGCTTCATGACTTCTATCCTCAGGAGTAACCTCACCAACTTACTCCGTCGTGAGTCTGTGATCTGTGATTTGTGAGCACTGAGTAGTAAGTACATACGTGGGTAACCCACCGGCCGCATTCGGAATGATGCGAAACCCAGCACCGCCCAGGGCTCAATTGTTCCATGAGTCAACCAACTACTACTAAGTTCTAACTAACACTAGCAAACAGGATGGGTGGGCCAAGCAAGATGAGCGGTCGTCCTGCAGATTGAGATTGTACATCGCCGCCCAAAGAAGTAATTACTTCCCCCTTGGTAGCCTGTTTGCGTGATAGGACCCTGGTTGATATCTCAGACGGCTATTGAAGTCGGTAAAGATCGGTTCTATGTAGTTGTTAGGAAGGATTCCTGACTCGATAGGATATTAACAAAATATAGACCACCTTCCAAGGTTGAAACTTAGTATACATGCAAAACGACCTGAAACGAGTAGAAATCCCTGGGACGGCAACTCCAAACGGACAACCTTGCACAGTCGATGCCCAGGTGGTGCCTGTCTTACTACTATATACTCCGTGGAGGCAGAATGTACCTAGGTAGCCCAGAGCTGTAAAAAATATTTATATTATCGCAGCAACACCATGTATGCTCAGGTGCCTAACTAAGGCAGCTGGAACTCAAATCGCCCGTTACGTGGCGAGACCACCATCAGTTGACTGCTTCTTCACCGGCTGTATATACAATTAAGTACCTAGGTACAGCAGATAAATGCCGTTCAAGCCATGACAATGAATTGACATGAATTGACTTGAATGACTTGATGTCGGTGACTAGCTCAAACTGTTCCGTGGCTTGCATACAAAGACCACGACCACGGCGCATTTGCTTGATCACGTATCGCAGGAAGTGCCGCAAAGGGTATATGGCTTTGCAGGATGAGTAGTCTACTCCGGCTATTGTGGTCAGTGGTTGGATGCGCAACGTGGACAGCAGTACCCGCCAACTGTCGTATGCACTGTAATCCATAAAGCGGCCCATCATGCACTTCTGTCACGTCTGCTCGTCTGTTCTCTATCAAATAGTCTCACATTTAGTCAAAAGGTATCGCACGCAACCCCCCACCACCCATGCGCTTCCTCATCTCTTCGCCTGCCGCTACGGTACTAGGAACCCGGATGCCGCAACAGTCACCCCAGAAGTCGTCGCCGTGCGTGTGGGCGTGTCCAGAGACAGACTCGGCGTGTTCTCCCGGTGAGGTCTGAGAAGATATCTCCTCGGCTTGATGCATCGACTGTCCCATCTCTGGCAATGCCTCGACTAGACTGCCAAATAGGAAATGCTGCATGATTGGGAGTTTCCCCAAGACTTCCTTGACAAACATCCTTTTCATTCCACTCTCGATTTTGCTCCAATTCTTCGCACCCGAAATATCATCGAGCATGGGACTGTGCCAGCGCAACCCCTTGACCGTCTTGACGCTGTCGACCCACCGCACTTGATTCAGGTAAAGATACTTATCGCTCTCTTCGTCGAGCACGGCACTACTATGAATCGCCCGTGGCGTGATATAAGGGTGTTCCACGAGTTGCGACGCCCCAAACAAGAACGGCAGGAAATGATAGTCGTCCAGACCCCACACTCCATGCGACCCGGCCGGCTCGAGATAATACGTCGATTGGATTCGTCGCATCAGTCGCAAATAGCTGTAGTAAACCTTGAAGACGAGCAGCGGGAAATCCGCCGTCGAGACGAACCGCACTTTGTAGAGACACAGCAGCCACATCAGGAAATGCAGTTCGTGTCCCGAGCCGTAGTCGATACGATCGCGTGAGCCGAGAGAATGGATCAGATACATGGACAACTCATCCACCGCACCTTCGTGTGTGATTCCCAGTATCTCGCGGTGCCATTGGGGACTTAGCGACGCGGTATCGTCGAACAGGGAACAGAATGCCGGATTGCCGAAGCGAGATCCGCCTTGGTCAATTGCCGGATTCTTTTCCACCAGATAGTCTAGACGATCGATGACGTGAAGCAGCTTCTGAATGTTTTCTGGAACGGGTTCATTTTCGGCATCGGTGACAGCCCGCCCGCGGACTTTATCTGAAAGACCAAACACGAAAGCAAGAATCAGAGTGTGCGCGGGAGACGTAGAAAAGGCATCCAAGTCTTTGCCCGATAAGATCCGCCGTCGAGGCCGACTGAATGTATGTGAGGAGAAGTCGATTGGCGGAGGAAGAGGAGGTGTAGATGGTGGCGGATCTTGCTGACGGCCGTTGCTGGGAGGGGATCGTTTGGCCTTGGAGGCGCGAAGCTCCGCGAGTTTTCGAGAGAGATCAGGCTTTGCGTCGACATTCATATCAGCGGTAGGCATTGTAAGGATATCAAGGAGGATCGTTTCATGGAGATTTCTTCGATAATGATGGTGATCAACAGCTTATGAAGAAGTTGCGGAAAGATGAATCAAAGAGAGGCAAGAAGTCTCCCCCCCGCGCAATACGTAAGAAAAGGATCTGCCCGTTCTCACCGCCTCAGCTTACAAGATCTGCAGGCGGTCAACATTGGAGCTTAACGATTGGCTTGTGACTAGAATGGAGCTAAACCTATTCCATTCTAGCGTTTTAAGCGTCGCTTTTACCCCATCAAATGGCCTATCACGCGATGCTTCACGTTCTTCCAAGGTTACTGTAGCAGATAGCCAGCTTGACAGATCCTTATAGGATACTCACGCTGTGCGAAAATGGCTGCCGCTACGAACGCGACGTTACCCAGCATCGGCGAGGATTCTCGACAGGGTGGACCTCAGCCCATTGAGCAATTGTCCGTAACCAACGAGACTGCTGCTCCAATTTCGTGGAACGATGAGGGCTCGCACTCAACCGGGCCAGCGCAGCCTCAGCAGAGTGTAAATAGAAACGTGAACAATACGTCCAATCAAGCCAACTCAGCGACGGGGCCAAATCGCAATTCTAATAGTGGCCCCCAAGACCAAGACGACGACGAAGCGCACGGGCAACGAGCCTGGTTTCGACGTATAACAGAAAAGTACGGAACTTTAGTTCTGGACAACAAGGGTAGTACAGCACGAGATCACCTTGCTTTAGGTATGATTAAATGTCTCCCTTCCTAGTAACTTGCATTCGAATTCACAACTCTTTGATTCCTTTTGTTGACACGATTTGGTCAGAGCGGACGTTTTTAGCCTGGCTGCGGACATCGCTTTCTTTTGCCTCGATCGGTATCGCAGTTACACAGCTCTTTCGATTAAATAGTGCCAATACTGGCACTGCAGTGAGTGTCGTCGACCACAACTCCGTTCACGACAACCAGGCCAGTAGTCCTGAAAGTCAATTACGCTCATGGCCGTCTCTCTTGGAGGTTCTTCTCGTTCCGCCTTCGCCTGCCCTCGATTCTACGTCCGGAATAACCACCGCGTCACCGAACCAGTATCGTAATCTAGGAAAACCGCTAGGTGTAACCTTTATTGCTGTCGCCGTTCTGATTCTTCTCATCGGATTCCATCGCTATTTCGAGTCTCAATACTGGATCGTGCGCGGAAAGTTCCCCGCCAGCAGAGGCAGCGTTGCCTTGATAACCTTTGTAGCGGCCGGACTGGTCATTTCGAGTTTTGTGCTGATCCTGGTCATTGCACCAAGCGCAATGGAGACGTAGTTTCTTTTCTTTTCGTCTGGGTCAGAAGGTGTCGAGGATGTCGAAGATGTCGTGTATGTGTGTTATATATTACAGGAGTTAGGTGTTGGCCGGATGCTGTACATAGTTCACGTTATATCATAAATACTGCCACTAAACAAAACGCCATATCTTGTCCCTTAGAACCGAAGTATCGCCAGAATGCACCACACTCCGAAATAAAATCTGCGGTGGAGCCGAAAGAAGTAAGAAAACAATCCGAAAGGTGGAAAGGAAAGAGTAAGAGGACGATGGACAAGAAATCTAAGAAGCGGCGGTCTCTTTCTGTCCCGCGTCTGGATTCAGATAGTTGTCCTTCTCAGCAGCTTCGTACTCCTTGATCAAATCTACAACCACAGCCCTTGCTTCGTCAAACTCATTGAACCCCTCCGCAAATGGGGCCTCTTTCTTGTATTGGTCCAAGAACGCATTGCGTTTCCGAAGTCGATCGTACTGCTGCACAATGCGCTTAAATAACGTTGCAACTGAGGTGTGATTGGCAAGCATCAGTCCGCTGACACGATGGGTGTGCTGTATATAAGGTGATTTTTTGGTAAGAGCGACTTGAATACTGGCGGGCCCCCAGGGAATGAAGGAGGCAAGTCGGCGTTCACGGATTCGAAGGAGCGATTTGTGTACATCTGTGGGATCCGCTTCACCCTGAATGATATTCAAAATGCTGATGTAGCAGCTTGATTTACTCGGCGTAACGGAGACCATGCGGTTCTTTGGTTGTAGTAATCGTCGCATGACGTCGAGAACTGTGGTCTTACGAACAGTCTTTGCTTGCTCGATGTTATCGCTTGTGAAAGGTGTATAAGACGTGACGAGGAAATGGGCTCGTGGTGTAGGAATCAGAGATGCTATGATACCCACGAGATCATTGTGCATATAGCCAGGATAGCGAAGTGTCGTGGTAGATGCGGACATGACGGTTGAAACCTGCGCAAGTTAGCGACATCGTGTCGAACATATACCACTTTAGACATCAGCATAGGTAACGCACCAGTTGATTGGTTTGCTGAAAAGACGGTTCCTGGACGTGCATTCGATCTGCGACAATTCTCGACAGCGCCCCGTTATCCAACACAACGACCGAGTCGGCATCTTGCGTCAAGCGTCGCATTGTCAAGAGACTGTTGTATGGATTGACCACGACGTCTGCCGCCTGTCCGTCGGGAAACACTGAATATGTGTGGATCAATTTTTTAGGGAAGCGATCGTTCATCCGTTCGAGCATATAACTTCCCAGTCCAGAGCCTGTACCTCCAGCAATGGAGTGAAGCAGCATGAAACCCTTTTGCCAAGAATTAGAACAAAAAGTCACAAATATCCGAGTTGTAGCAAGTAGAATGTACCTCCAACGAATCGCTCCCGTCAGCCTCTCTATCTATCATATCGAAGATCTCCTCATGAACATGTTCGCCCTGTGCGTAGCCTGCAGCCCAATTGTTGCCCGCGCCGCTTCCATGAGGGTCTATGAAGAAATTCTCGGGGTTGTAAATATTGCGATAGGGACCGGTCTGGATGGCGTTTATTACCTATCACGAACGCCACGTCGGCCGTCAGACAAATATTGTAAATGCGAATGAGATGAGGTAAAGTCCCTTACTCTAGGCTCAAGATCCAGCAAAATAGCTCGTGGGATATATCTCGTATCGTCACTCTAAGCCCATAAAACAAGGGAAATCATTAGCTTGGTCGAAGATAGTTGCAGCACAAGGGACTGACTCACCTGGTAGAAAAATACATCTTTGCGGTCTCCGCCTTCGGTAGCGAACTCCTCCAAATTACCGTCCTGATTTATTCCATGTTCAAGACAAAGCTGCTGCCAGAATTGACTGCCGACTAGTATTCGTCAGAATGGATTTACCTTTGACGAGCAGCAAGGCTGAAATGCCGTCGACGACAAGACGGACAAAGCAAGACGTACCGTTGTTGCCGCACTGCCCGGCTTGGATTGTGATGATTTCTCTGGTGGTGATGGTGACTGGTCAGTGGATGGGACGAATGCAACAGCACTTGAAATAGCATAATAATATGATCTTACCTGGGCATTATATGAACAGAGTCGGTGGTGTCTCTAATTGTGATGCTGCATTGACATGAAGGTGAGAAAGAAGGCGCGTTGTGGTGAAACGCGTTGGGTTGCGGGAGGAAATTCAAAGTGTGCCTTATCGCCTGAAGTTATCTCTGATAAGGCTTCGTGGGGACATCATATTGAATGCCTCAGGCAACCAAGTTTACTCAAGCCTCAGGAGATATTTGCAACATCACGTAAGCACAACAATAGACACGTGAACTGATTTGCTATTGACAATTTATGTACAAGAAAATAAAATGGCAGTTGAAGGAAAATCTCGTATATCGTGAACAAATCCAACCCTCAAACAATCCCCGAGACACCAACCTCTAGGACAACAGGCACGAGAAGCACCTCGATCACCAGCTACACTCGAGCCTTGCATGCGTTGACAAGCAGGCCAACTCCTGCAACCACACCGTCAACGATGTGCACATTCTCCCCTTCGACTTCTCCGTAGACATTGATACAACCTGCACGCACGGCTTCGTCCATTCCTGCCATTCCTGCGCAACCCAAACACACAGCTCGCACCGGCTGCGATGCTTCCTTAAGAAGCTTCTCAGTGGCTTGAATCATTCGCCGACGAACTTCTTCAGGAGGCATTTCGTGCAGTTCGACTGCCGTCAGCCCCGTGGTCTCCACGCCGGCAAATCTCGATACTGGAGCCAGCGTCGGTGATGGTGGTGAGGGAGTTACTTGCTGCTCCGGAACAGACTCTTCCCCTTCCTGAGCCTTCTTCCCTCTCTCTTCTCGCTCGTCCGGTCCATTTATCATAGCTGCCACAGCTTTGGTTAGCTCCTTCTTCCATACGGCCCCCGTCGTCACAATTCCAAAGGTATCCTTTGATTGCGTCTTGTGATGACCCCAGTCCGTAAGGAGATGGAAGCTACTAATCAACATCAACGAGGCAGTAACGCTAGCTTCGAAGATGCCCGTGACGTATTTCCTGCTTTTGCTAGGGTTAATTTCCTGCGCAACGAAGACCTGTAACGTCCCCTGTGGAGATTGTCGAGCTTTATTCTCTAGACACGTAATTGTTGAACGCAGCATGCCAACGAGCGGATGTGCAGAATAGCAAGCCACCAAAAACGCGTCGTATTGGGGGATTAAAGGTTCCACAAACGGACGACAATGCAACGCAGACTGGACGGAGTCGTCGCCCGAATTGATGCTGGGTACAGGCTCGACCAGTCTTCCGTCTGGAAGTGTGACTGATTTGTTGGGCGCAGTGAAATAGTCAAAGTGAACGTCATTGTAGTTGAGTTTTTGGACAATGGGTTTCAAGGCTTCTGTCATTTGTGTAGAGGTGTTGGGGTTGACGATAAGAACGCGGAAAACACGCGGGCCGGCGCTGGCGGAGTCTTGTTCCTTCATCTTGTGCAGGCCGTCTCTATTCATGCGCGAGATGAAGAATATTAAAAAAAAAAAAAAATATTTGATATCTCGATATCGGATTCTGTCTTTAAAGACTCGAGATCTTCGTACAATACCGTGGTTAGCCGCCTCAGGTACCTAGCGACGAGAACCTTCGAAAGACAAGAAAAGCATAGATAATGGACTGGCTCAGCCAGCTCGGGTATCTCCGCAGGTTCAGTTGCTTGCTTGCGATTAGCTGGTTTTATGCCTCATGACGTATTTCCTCATTCTATTCGTATTGATCACTTCAACAGTGGGAATATCTAGTCGAATAATCTGAGAACAATCCGAGAACAATTTCTTGCTATTTGTGTCTTGTGTCTTGTGTCTTGTGTCTTTGGCAAGAAGTGATTCTTGCTCGATAGACAAATTACCGAACACGGAAATACGCTGCGACCCCAACGTCTTCCCGCGACTGACCGGCTAATACATGGTAAGGTGTGGACTCGTCTGCTCGAATACTGCGTTGAATTATAAGACTTAAGTTGAATACTACAACCTTGGAAGCGTTCCAAGGTTGTGCACCTGAAGCATGTGCTCATCCAGTCATATTTTAGTTTTATCATCTATACACCAGCTGAAAACACATTCGACGACACATCCATGCAAGCCATTATTATATCTTGAACAAAGCCGTCTTGGTGTCGTAAGTGTACTTCAGCTCCAAATGCCAATAATTAGCCGTGGTGGGCTTCGTAACCAGCCACGCCTGGTCCAGAGCATCCACAACATCCTGCGGCAGAGGCCCCTTCTCCAAATCCGCAAGATTGTTTTTCAACTGATCAAAATTACTCACCCCGAGAATCACTCCGTCGTCACCACCCTGATCAGCCCACTTCAGCTGAGAGTGGTGTCGCAACCAGCGGAATGCGATTTCTAGTAATGTAAGATTGTGCTTCGAGGCCGTATTTTCGATGATCTGGAGCGCCTTGAATGTCTCGTCCTTGAAGTACCGCTCGCGATACCGTTCGCCAGAGTTGGAAATGTCGCTGAATCGGCCTTCCTCGGGCTTGATGTCGCGGCTCTTGATCTTCCCGGAGAACAATCCGCCGGCGAGCGGATTGTAGACCACAATACTCAGACCGTACCTGCGACAGGCATGGACCAATTCGGTTTCAATTGATCGAGCTTGAAATTAGTGTCAGCATAATGTTCTCCCCAAAACTCGTTGGGCATTAATGCAATGAGAAAGACCAGATTCAATCACATACTGATAGCATTGTACATGGCCTGGTAGATAGTAGGACGAACCCAACCACGTTCAGCACACAGGGTTACAATCTCCGCGACCTCAAAAGATGTATAATTCGACAGACCCAATTCCACAAATTTCCCTTCCTTGTGTAACTTGTCGCACTCCGCGAGAGTCTCTGCAAACGGCACCGATCGGTCCGGCGCATGCAGGTAGAAAATATCCACTTGATCCGTACCCAGTTCCTTCAACGAGGTCTCAAATTGTCGTCGCAGATTTTCAGGCTTGTGCAAGCCCGCTTCGGTCGGGTAGACTTTCGTAGCGAGCTTGAGCCCACGTTCCTTCCAGCGAGCTTCGCGTGTGACGGCTTCCTGTTTGCCGCCCACGTAGACTCGTGCGGTGTCGACTTCATTGTATCCCTGCGACTGTAGGTAGTCAAGATGCTTATTGAGCTCGTCGAGACTGGTAATCCGCGCTCCTGCAGCCGCGTCAGGTCCGTAGGTCATCAACCCGAGGATGACGCGTGGTTTTCCGGTCGAAGCAATGAGAGGCATTTCGATTGAATTTTTTTTCAGCGTGAAATTGTTGATGCAAGATACGAGCGTGTCAAGAGAGATCCAGATAAACGGTAGGCTTTGTGGACGGTCTATGAGAGAAAATGGTTGGGGACATGGATTTCGATGATAACACAATATTTCTACGACGCCACAAGCGGGGTACCTTTTTTACATGGCTGCCGGCACGAAACCCCTCCGCTGGACTCCTCTCGCTTGCTCGCTCACTCTCTCTCGATCTAAGCGGAATGCCGAGATGAAGCTTCAATCGGATGTTGGTCGCAGCCGGTTGAAATGCAAGCAGGGAATACGGCGGAGAAAACCAGATTTCGGCAAGAAGGCCGAGTTTATGCGTGGTGTTATTTTAGGGTTAGGGTCGTAAACGACCACCCTTTCCAAGTAGCTGCATTGTCAACTGGGTTATGAGCCGGAAACACGCTCAAAATGTGCATGGCAGTGCGATCATTCAAAGTAAATAAGTTACTCATGATCGTGGTCATCCTTTTGAGAATCAGTCGCTGCAATGGTAAGGGGCAGGTGGGTAATTATAGGTGCTCCGTACTCGGTGATCGAAGTACACTGTTGTATTAATAGATGGCGGACGCTAGATGCCAAAATATGCGGGCACAATACCCCAAACTCCCCTGCAAATAACAGGCTCAGTCAACAGGCGAATGTATTGTCATTGATATCTTGAATGCGATCCTGCGAATAAAAGGATTTGATCCAGCGCATGATATAAGAATACCCAAAAAGCGCCCGGACAAATCTATTGATTCACTTCGGAGAAATCATAGAACGTTGAGATGATAAGCATACAGTACCATTGTGTATGTACGTGTATATGTACATGTACTAGCCGTCCTCGATTGGGTGAATCAGACTCTTCGATCGTCTTGAACTGCCTGTTTTCGTCCAAGCCATTGACTTTCTCGGAGCGTTCATAAGAAACTCAGCCAATCGCAGGCCATACCCCCATCCGAACTTATCATTCTCGGAAAGTTAGTGGGTCCTGGACGGAACCTTCGTGGCCCGAGCTTAGTCCGTTTGGCTGACTTTTTAGATGGATGTACGTGGTCTGATTGGCTTGAACACAAATTAGTTCCATTTTGGGTGGCCTGGCTCATCTCGGAGAACTCCACCTCTGCAGGAATGATTGGATTGATCCACCGTGACAGAGTTTCCATCCCCGGATTGAGCAATTTCAACTGTTTAAAAAAGTCTCAGATCCATTCTGCGTAAACCAATCGTCGATTTTTTTCTGAATACCGGTTCTGCGCGGTTTTTAGATCTATTACCGTCCACTCAAAGACAAGGGTTTACTCGGAGAAGAGTTTGTCTCGACGAGAGAAAAAAATAATCGGGAATGCGGCTGGATTCACGATCGAGTTCCAAGGTTGCCCGAGATAAGTGAACAAGACATAACTAAACTATCGCTGTAAAAGGGAGTACGGGTTGAACTGCTGATTGGGCGTGGGAGGACCTTGCAGTGACTAGCAATTACGCTAGCCCACTTAGCACCTTAGCACCGACAACAAGAGCCCTTGGAGAAAAAATAGTTCAAGGTCCGACTGTCAAAAGTCAAGTCCACGATGCACAACTCGGGTGTAGCACAGTTTATCGTCCCATTTCCCAGTTTTACGTGGGAACTACTCCGTAATTAGTCGGCTAATAGTTGGAGGAAAACTGGAGCATTGTGGCACGGATATGTGCCTCATCAGTGATGCATTGCGGCCTTTGTCTAAGGCGCATCGAAGCACTCTACGAGTCTACAATGTCCACAGGCCAAATGGCCTGTGCAGGGTGTTTCATTGCAGACGGCGATCGCCATTTCGTGCGACCCGGCGAAGTCGCATTGTCGAACAATAATTAGGTTAGTGTTATATTAGTGTGGCGCATTGAAATAAGTAGAAATCAAGCCAACCTTGGAAAACACCACTATACGAACGAAGTTGTTCGAAAGAAGCGACTTTATCTGTCGCCATCGACTGTCTGGCTGGCTGGAGACAGACAGACAATACGGCTATTGTTACTCCCGGAGAAGACCTACCGTGGTCATCGTCATCGTCTTCGGCATCACCGGCCACCACCATCCTTGTTCATGCAAACTCCTATCAGCACTGACTCCCCGCCTGCAAAGTGGACCTTGTCAGTTGACTGCTTGACACAGAATCTTAATACTATGCACAGATAACTAGTTGACTATTTTCAGTAACTATCATGGCTCCTAAGTATATGTACATCCTGCATAGTGCAACTGACTATCGACTCTGAAGTACTTAGCAAGTACGAGTAACCTTACGAGAAAGTGGACCCTATTGGCTCTCTGGCGAATCAGAACCGGCTTGTCCCTGGGCAAATTTCCTCAGCTCCGACTGACTGCCTTAGTGCCTCAATGCCTCAGGCGGCAACTGTTGCTTGGCACCGAACAGGCAGGCAGCGCTGCACTGCGTTCCTTCCTTCCTTTCCTCTCTCTCTGTCTCACGAACGGCTTCCTTCCAATTCTCTCTTCTCCTTCTCTTCTCCTCCTCTTTCTTTTCTCTCTCTCTCCTCTACTCTCACTCCCTCCCCTTCTCCTCCTCAGGCCTTTGAAGCCTTTCTTCTGGCTTCATTTTCTTTTTTCCCTTGTTTTCTCTTCGGGACGACTCTCCGGAGTTCGCCTGCGTCCCTTTGGCTTCGTCCTAGAGCGAACCTGAATTAGCAAGACCAGAGGCACTCCTTGGCCCGGATTCGTGGCCGTCCGTTCCTTACGATTCTTCAATTCTTTCAGGAATTTAAAATAAAAAAAATATCACTTTGTCGTCTCTTCAAAGCCGAAAAAAAAAATCAACCGATTGCGCTTCATTTCGTCCGCCATCCGACGTCCTTTCTTCAGGGTAATTGCCAACTTTCACGCTCAAAAAATCGCCGCCCTTCCTACTTCGCCCGCACTTGACCGATGCTATTCGTATTATTCTTCTTATCGTGACTGGCCTCCGGCTCGTTGAGAGACGACTTTCGACTGTTGAGCGAAAGGGAAATTCAGAAGTCCTGCGGGAGCTTGGAGGCCTGTTTGAGTCTGACCAATTCTGTATTCATCATACAGCATAACCCGCGCCTATGACTGTATTCTAGCGCGGCTTATGGTTATTCGCAACCTCTGAACCTCATCTTCTCTAGATCTTTGGCACGACCAGTCTCTTGTATGGGCGCAAGTCCTCGGCCGGGTCAATGTCTTCTTCGTTGAGTGTCCCCGTGGGGACGATGGACTTCCATCCCAACGATACTGATGACGTCCCTTCGCATGCTCTTCACATGAATCGTTCCTTTGAGTTTCCACCCAGATCTTCCTCATCCTCTGTGGTGAGCGATTATACTCCGCCGCCTCTACCGGCTTTTTCATTCAACCCTGGCAATGTTAATAATACACCCGCTCCGGCGACGTCCACACCCATACCCTCGAGGCCCATGGGCCATCGGCGACGACCCAGTGAATTGATAGGCGGAGAAGGGCCCCCGAGTCCTCGGATCATGAGTACTAGCCCCGGGCATCCCGATCGAGAACAAATTACTCTACCCCCTGCAGGATTGAATGCTGTTCCTCGTCCACCAGGAAGGCGTGGACACGCTCATCGCCGCTCGCAAGCAATGTCTAGTATGGATCTAACTGCACTTACTCTCTCGGGACCTCCAACTTCTTCCGCAGTGCCATTGCAGATTGGAAGTGCTCCATCCACACCCGCCGATCACAACTACAGCTTTCAAAACCACATGTCTCGCCCACTATCCCGCTCTGCCGTTGATTTGATGCCCCAACCAAATGCATTTGCTTCACCCGCGAACAGTCCTGGATTTCTACGACCGGATTTCGCCTTCATCGATAGACCTCGACCTGTGTCCATGATCTCGACCGAAACGTCGAGTACCTTGTCCACTATTCGGGCGAACCATTCACGAGTTAGTAGTGCGGCCCCTAGCACTGCCAACCCTGAAGGCTCTCCTTCACAAGAAACGATTAAGGGACGGCCAAAAACGGCAGATCCCAGTCTACTCATCTCTAAGTTGTCGAAGCCTTCCGAACACTTTGGCGAAATGTCTTTTCTGAGAAGATCGTCTGTTGGCAAAAGCTCACTCGCCGTGGGAAGACATTCTTCCGAAACCGTGGATTCATTGGACTGCAAAGCCAGCAAGGATAAACATTCCTCAAAGAAAGACAAAAAGAAGAAAAAGGTAAAGAGAAAGGCGGATAGTAGACCGTCGGAAGAGCATCAAATAGGTTCAGATGTGAATCAAGCCGAACGATCAGCCGATCAAGCGCAAGAGAACTTGGCAGAGAGATGGGACTCGGCGTCGAGCTACAATTCGCGCTCTGGAAACGAAGGCTCCCAGAGTCGCAAAGGAGATGCGCACAATAAAAAACCGAAAAAGGTGCGAACTTGGGCGGGTGCGATTTTCCCACTGAAAAATAAGCGGACGCACGCCAAACGTCCATTGAGCAGACGAAGCCCAACACCGCCTCCTATTCTAACTCGTTCCAACTCGAATTTGGAGTCCATTGAAGTGGATTTCGATGAAGACAACACAGTGATAATACGGACACCGACGAATCCAAATATGCCTCGTCAAGCCGCAGATGAGGCAGAGGACAGTGACAAGACATTTGAAAATGCGTGGAAACCGCGTAGTTTCTACGAGCAGCGCCTTGAGAATGACGCTTTCAGTCCAGTCATTGACCTTGATGCAGCGCTAGGCCCTTTCAATACTCCCGAGATGGGTGCTGGAAGGATCGCTGGAAGTGCATTCTCTCAGGCTACGAAGCGAATGTACAGTGGTGGTCGGCGCGGCGAATTCGTAGGCCCCGAGATGCGATATCATCGACGAGCAGAGAGTGCTCCAGAGATGCCTCCGTTCGAGCGCAGCGCACTTGCCGGATTTCCTCGCTTGGGAAGCAACGAGGCAATGGCTAGTGTGGATGTATTCTACGAAGAAGAAGAGGATGCATTTCTGGCGGAGCATCAGGAGCCTACCTCCGAGGACAAAGGCACTTTCAACGTGGCTCAAGACGACATGGAATTTGGAAGTGTTATAGAGGAAGAAAGCGAAGACGATATTCTCCCCTCAAGTAGCGAAACACTCCAAGCTATCGGACGAGCAAATTCAGTGTCGAATTCTGTTCGTGAGGAGGATGATGGCGGTCTTGGTATTCAGGTTGATAACGATGCTGCTCTGGAAGATGGTCCTGGCGATACTGTATCTGAAGCTGGGGATCCTCGAGAAAAAGAACGCGAGACAAGACCACAATCTCGGATGCAGAACAAAAGTACTACCGAAGAAACAGATCTCTGGGCACATGCCCGAGCGCCATTCCATGCGACCCACAGTCCTGAATTGTCGCCTCGCATGATGCCTATCGAGAAACGGCCATGCTCTTCGCCACTTGATTTAAATTCCGGCCTTTCGCAATTAACACTACCTTCGCGGCAGGCCTCGAGCTCGGCATTTCCGTCGCCAGATCCGTCAAACATGTCTTTCGACGGACCAAGATCTGCAACCGCATCGTCAATGACTGACCACACGACTTTTAATCACTCTTTGCATGACCAAAGACAAAGCTCCTTCGAAGATGTTCCATCACTAAGCAGCGGTGGATCGTTCCGAACGAATGCGCGGAAGCGGTTTTCCTCCAGTTTCTACCCTAACTCACCTGGCGAACGACCAGAGTCAGTTCACGCTCGGCCACCTCGATCTGCCCATTCCAATTCTACCAAACGGTCCAGCTTGGTCAGTTTGTCTAGACTGATGGGTGGCTCGTACGGTGAAAAGAGCAAACTCAGTCATGAAGAGAAGCCTCCCGAGGAAGAGTCTGACAAGGGTCGAAGAAAAAGCATACGAGTCAGTCGGCTACTGTTTTGGAAATCAAAAGATAAACACAACAACACTTGACCTTGGTTTTCGCTACCACTTAATAACATTTGATGCATTCCTTTTTTCTTACGAACTTGGCGCATAATCGCGGATTATTTTGCCCCGTCCTATTTACCATGGGCATTGGGTAACGGCGGCGTCTTTTTCCTCTCTTACCCAGCCTTTGAACCACTTTTTTTCCTCGCTATCATCTTCTCCTACATTATTTGAGTCAATGTATTTATGTCGGCGTATACTCATTTCTACTCTTGGATAAGCAGTCATTGTTGGACGGATTTTTATTTTTATTCCAGTCATCCCATTCATTTTGTTGCATGAAGCCTTGTACGGATCAATTTTTTTGTTTGGCCATTCAATTTACCCGCCTGTCTATGACAAGGGGTATATGATTTCCTGTTCTTTTTTACTACAGGTATGACTATTGTTGATTACCATCAAATGTGTGGTATCTTATCATTTTATTTTCATCATCCACGGATCTCATCGTTTTCTACTTTTTTTTTCTTCTTCTTCTTCTCATCGCCCGTTTGGCGCCACTCATTGCCACATTTTTCTCTACTTTATTTTTACCATTCAACCTCAAGTTTACTTTATTAATGGCGTCGTGGACGATTCAATGACATCTCTTTTCTACTACAAGATTATTTGCCAAGGTTCTGGAGTATTAGAAGTTCATCACCGTAAATTGACTGTAATTTGGTAATTTGTTGCCTGATTGAAAACATCAGGTCCATCCATCCATCGTGCGTCGTGCGTTTCATTCAATGGACGCTGTTCTCCTGTGGGATAGCTACCTAGCTACAGAAGAAGTGCAATTCTATCCGTACAGATAACTGTTTAAATTTATGTTGTGAGTTCCATAGATAGGAACTTGAAGCTTTACATGAGACGAAGCATAAATATCCATATAAGTCGGACGGACCAGCCAATGAGACCGGGACCCCACTTCGCACTGCTGCTTTTTTATACATCTTCCTGCCTCTATAATTAGTTGCCAACTCTACAGAATCCTACTTAGGTATCTATCAAATCTTCCAGGGTCACTAGGTACGCCTGACGAACGCCAGGCTTTAAAGACGAGCCTACGGCTGGATAGGAATAATGGGCGGAGGAACAAATAATAAACCCAGCAAGACAAAAGGAAAAGCAAAACCAGTCAAAAAACAGTCTTCATCCACATCCACATCCACTTCATCATCAGCATCAGCAAAAGGGAGACGAAACCCAAGAGACGAAGCAGCCATTCTCGAAGATGTCGGCAGTATTGGATTCCTTACGTCCTTGAACAATGTACCGGCGGACCTGCAGCAGTTACTTTTGAATGTCTTTAAACATGCGTTATCGTTTTCTGCTTCAGATACCTCCTCGGTAAAGAAGGAGCAAGTTGAAGGGAATGATGATAGTAATAAAGAAACCACAGAAGGAGAAGAAGAAGAAGAAGAAGAAGATATAAATACGCAAATCCAACGACTCAAGACGCATCTGTATAATCGAGACTTTGATTCTGCTTTTACAGATGCCACGCCATCGCTACTCAGGGCGTATGCATTGCGATGGTCTGCGTCGAGATCATTAGCGTATTGCGGGTTGTTCAAGGCGGCTCTTACCGAGTCGGGATACGATGGTCAACTTCAAAGTGATGAAACTCGTTTCAAGAGAAATGTCAACGCGCTGTGTATCGGTGGTGGTGCCGGAGCCGAGATTGTGGCTTTGGCAGGGGCATGGCGTCTAATAGGAGACGAGGAGAAGACTGCTGCAGATGGCTTGAAGTCATCTCCTGTGCAAGGGATTGAGTCTATATCATTAGAAGATCCCGGCGTGTCTTCAGATGAAAATAGCGCAAGACAAAGATTAAATATCACCGCGGTGGATATCGCGGAATGGTCTGACGTTGTTCATCGACTTACTGCAGCAATACAATCCCCAGAAATCCCAGGGAAGAAGACTTATTCTACACCGTTGATACGAAATTCGGAAGATCACAGATCCATCGACATCAAATTTCAAAGACTAGATGTGTTGACGCTCTCAGACAAGAATCTCAAGTCTCTCGTACTCAATCAGCACGTCATCTCACTCATGTTCACGATCAACGAGCTCTTTTCAACTTCTATGTCCAAAACGACTCAATTGCTTTTAAAGCTTACAGATTTTGCCAACCCGGAAACTATCCTCATGGTAGTTGATAGTCCCGGAAGTTACTCCATCTTGTCGTTTTCGAAAGATGGCGCTTCGACTGAGCAGAAGCAGTATCCTATGAAATTCCTCTTAGATCACGCATTACTGAGCGTTGCGGGAGGAAAGTGGGAGAAAATCGTCTCAGAAGACTCGAAATGGTTCCGGAAAGACGCCAGTCATAAGTTACAATACGACGTAGATCTGGGTGGACAACAAGCATATATCAAATTAGAAGACATGAGATTTCAGATACATGTCTATCGACGACTGGCGTCTCCGAAAGGCACGGAATAAGATTGTTGAGTAATAGCCAACTCAGAAGAATCAAAAGCGAAGAGGTCTTGAGATATTGCTACATACACGGAGAGAAAAGGACATGACTAATGCACATGGTTGATAAGGGAGGAGAATTTTATCGGAAAGTAGGAAAGCAGGGAAGTAGGAAACTATGAAACTAGGATCTCAACCCCAGTAATAAACTAGTTCCTTTACCACCTTCTTTCCCTTCACCACCACCCGGCAAATACGTGACGTTGGGGTTGCTGGCCAAGGTAGCGGCAATCTCTTTACTAGCGTCGATTCGTCTGATTTCAATCAGACCAGTACCGGCTTTGGCTACTGCCTTGGAAATGATTTCGGCACTCTCTGCTTCTCCCTCAGCGCGAATCACGTTCGCTTGACGTTCCTGCTCGGCACGCTCGACGATAAACCGCGCTCGTTCGGCGTCTTGCTGTGCGATTTGCTTCTGCTCAACCGCTCGAGTGAACTCCTTGCCAAAAGTCATGTGAGTGATGGAGACATCTTCAAGAGCGATATTGAATTGTTCGGCGCGGCGCATCAGATCCGTCCGGATACGGTTGGAGACTGCTTCTCGTTGGGTGATGAGCTCGGCGGCATCAAATTGGGCGACAATTGCTTTGAGCACTTCGTTGCCGATGGACGGAAGAACACGCTCATCGTAATCTGTACCGTAGGACTATATTATTGTTAATCATTGACTGGTGGGCTAGACAGAAAAAAAGAGCAGGGTCAAACATACTTGGTAGATTTTAGGCAGATTCGGCACCTCCGGGCGATGTAGCACTCGTAACGTCAAGCTCACCATCTGCAAATCTTTGGACCCGGTTGTTGTCGAAATATTCCTGGGCTTTGTGCGCACATCATAGATAATACTCCGCTGCAGCCAGGGGATGAGGAAATGTGTTCCTTCGCCCACTACTTTTTCCTGAACTCCAGTAAGACGGTCGAAGATCACGGCGCGGGAACCGCCCTTGACGTCGTACATGGAAGCGTCGATGGCGAGGGCGCCGGCGATGGGTAATGCGAACCATCGCAGGAGGGCGTTGGGTGAAGCCATTCTTTCCTAATCTTATTATTCTCTGTGACGACCGGTCGGGGGTATCGTGTTTGATGGAAGCTGGCTTGAGTATTGAAGTCGAGAGATTATTGCGAGACCATCGATCGACGGGGCACTTTTACCTGCAGGAGCTTCTTCCTGCCTGCTGCCACCGCCTTGGATTACTATATTCCAGTCTAGTCCTAAACAAGAAAGAAACACCGATCCGAGTCAGTGACGAAAGAATCTCTTCATTTTGAATCTTCTCTCTTTATTTCTCTTTTTCTCCCTTTTTCTCTCTCTAAAAACATCTCTCTAGATTCTTTTGTTCCATCGTCAATCAACACTTTGATTAGAGCTTCATTTAATCATATTCAAAATGGTGGGAAAAGCAGATCCCAAGAACGGCATGTAAGTACTTCTGTTCTCCATTCGGGCTAGCCTCGAGCTAGTCTAACTAGTCTGACTAGTCTGGCTACTCTGGCGATTTCTTACGGCTATGCATTCCGCTCATTACATGCCTGGTAGAATCGACTGTATGGTGAAAGATACTGAAAGCTGTTTTACTGACCTCTTCGCAGCTTTGCCGGTGGCTTCGGTTCTCTAGGTATGCAGCTCTATACAGGGTCACGCCCGGACTGAGCTGAACTGTTCGGAATGGCTTTTGTCCGATGATAGTCCCCATTGAGCAAAAGCTAGAGTCTACAGACGCCTACTCAATCACTCTATAAAGGCTAGATGAACTTATTTCAATGGATGAAATCCTAGGTTGTCCCACGCCTCAGCGTGGCATTGCCGCATACACGATTTCTCCCAATCGCCTGAACCCTCTGGCTGGCACTTTCCACGCTGCGATTTTCAACACTTTCCGCCGTTTCCGCCACCAGGTCCTGTACTTTGCGCCGCCTTTTATCATTGCCTATGCGGCCATGAATTGGGCGGTTGAGAAGTAGGTCTATCACGACTAATTGATTCGCGTTGTGGATATATGGCTTTATACCTGAGGCCAGCTGACTCTTGTGATAATGCGTGTCTAGAAATGAATACTTAAACTCGAAGCCCGGTCGACTGGCCGCTGACACAGAAGACTAACAGATTCAAATCAAAAGTGAAGATGGTGTTTGGAGTCATGGCGTTCATGGAGAATCGAGTCCAGTCACATTGTTATCGTCTCGTTGTACGAATTTATTTCAAAGAATTAGCACTCCAGTACTTACTGGCATGGCTTCGCGGGCTTAGGAATAGATCATATATGAGTGGCTTTCTATGACTCCATTGGATTACTTTATAGGCATTGACGATATCTAACAATTCAGAAAAGAAAAAAAGAGAAAAGAAAAAAAAAGTCCGAGACCAAAAATTTCCCATTGCAGTAAAAGTAACGCTGCCGCAGAACGAATTGGGAGGGCCGCCAGACCAACCCCGCCATGACCCGCGTCATTGGAGAAAGCCGAGAGAAAAAAAAATAATCTCAAAAAGTACGACTCGACCTTCTTCCTCTCCCCATTACTTCTTCAATTTCAATTTTTCTTCCATGACAACACGGTTCTTTTGGAATTGTCGTGCTCTCCCAGTCGCCAAGCAACTTTCTACCCTCAAGTATATCCCTCGCTACCATCGTATTATCTCGACCGCAACAGCAACACCCACCGCAATATCAACCACGATGAGCGAAATCACACACCCTACCATTAAAGGTACGAATCTCCAAGTCCATCTGCTAGTTACTTTCCAATTGATAATAACTTATACTTCCACAGATGGCTGGTTCTCCGAGACCTCCAACATGTGGCCTGGCCAAGCCATGACTCTTAAGGTCAAGGAGGTCCTTCACCACGAAAAATCAGAATACCAGGACGTTCTTGTCTTTGAGAGCACCGACCACGGTACCGTCTTGGTCTTGGACAATGTCATTCAATGCACTGAGCGGGATGAATTCTCGTACGTCTTCTTTACTCTGCCCTATTTCCCTCACCAGTTACCAGTCACCAGTCCACTACTTCACGTATAAGTCCGAGCTGCTTTGCTAGCGCTGACTTTTTTTCTCTGGCATAGATACCAGGAAATGATCACTCATCTCGCCATGAACTCTCACCCCAACCCGAAGAAAGTTCTTGTTATTGGCGGTGGTGACGGTGGTGTTCTTCGCGAAGTCGTCAAGCACGAGAGTGTCGAAGAGGCTATTCTCTGCGACATTGACGAGGTATCTTCTTCTTCTTCTTCTTCTTCTTCTCCCATTACTTTGCAACTTTCAAGTACAAGGAAAAACAAGTCGAGATCAAATCTAACCAATCATAACAGGCCGTCATCCGCGTCTCCAAGAAATACCTTCCTGGAATGAGCATCGGCTTCCAGCACCCCAACGTCAAAGTCCACGTCGGCGACGGCTTCAAGTTTCTTGCCGATTACAAGAACGAATTCGACGTCATCATCACCGACAGCTCTGATCCGGAGGGACCTGCCGAGTCGCTGTTCCAGAAACCGTACTTTGAGCTGTTGAACGGTGCTCTGCGTGAAGGCGGTGTTATTACTACCCAAGGTTGTTCGTGGCCTTTCTTTTCGTTTGTTTCATCTTTCATCTGCCTCTTTATTTGGTTCTATTCTGATCCATATCCCCGAACCCTGTCTCCTTTCCCCTTTGTATTGATTATCATCTTCCTTTTTTTTTCATCTTTCTTTTTCTCTCTCTTTCTTCCTCTTAATGATTGTTATTACTGACATGATTCAATCACAGCCGAAAACCAATGGCTCCATCTCCAACTCATCACCGACCTCAAAAAGGCTTGCAAAGAAGTCTTCCCCGTCGCCGAATACGCCTACACTACCATCCCCACCTACCCGTCCGGCCAGATCGGGTTCATGGTTTGCTGCAAAGATGCGACTCGCAACGTCAAGGAGCCCCTGCGCTCATGGTCTCGCGAGGAGGAAGAGAAGTTATGCCGATACTACAACGCTGATATTCATCGCGCGAGCTTTGTGCTGCCCAACTTTGCTCGTAAGGCTTTGGAGTAGATTTTCCCTTCCCCTTTTTGTCAAGGTTGCACTTTAAGTTAATTATTCAAAATGGAAAATTTAACCTGGACTACGATTTACGTGATTTCCCCGGTGACAAAATGTGACAAATTGTAAAAATTCCATATGTTCATTTCGCATCCATAACATCAAAGTCTAGATATACCCCAATTTCAACGTGTTCATTTTAAGCATTCTGTGAAACAATTTAGATAAGTTGCTGGAAAGCACGGTTGATGGGTGAGCGGGGCTTGACACCCTTGTAGAAGTCAATCGTAGCGAGGGCGCGCTTGCTAATACCCTCAGGAGTAATCTCGAATTTCTATAAACCTTAAGTCAGTATCATGTTATCTCCAAAAAAAAACCATTGAATTCATAGGAATTATTACCTCGTAAACCTTCTTGTAAGGTCCAGAGGCACCAAACCGGTTGATACCGAACTGTTCGTGAGAGTATCGCTCCCAGCCGAGAGTAGAAGCAGCCTCAACAGACAGAATAGGAATTCCGTCAGGAAGCACAGAGAGACGGTAGTCCTTGCTCTGAGCATCGAAGACCTCGAAGCAGGGAATGGAGACAACACGAGCAGAGACGCTGTGCTTCTCCTTCAAGTACTGCGCAGCATCAATGGCAATGCTGACCTCGGAACCAGTCGACACGATGATGACAGCAGCATCAGGAGCATCAACAGCGACGTAACCACCCTTAAGACCGTTCTCGATGGAAGAGTTCTGAAGCTGAGGCAAGTTCTGACGAGTAAGAGCAAGGATGCTGGGAGTGTGCTTAGAGGTGATGGCGGAGTAGTACGCAGCGCTGGTTTCGTTACCGTCAGCGGGGCGCCAGACCATGAGATTGGGCAGAGCACGGAAGTGTGCAAGGGTCTCAATAGGCTGGTGAGTGGGACCGTCTTCACCAAGACCGATGGAATCGTGGGTAGCAACCCAGATAACGCGGACCTGAGACAAAGCTGAAAGACGGACGGCACCCGCGGCGTACGACACGAAGTTCAAGAAGGTACCACCGGCAGGGATGACGGTACCGTAAGCCGCAAGACCGTTCATGATAGCACCCATGGAGTGCTCGCGAACACCGTAGCGGAGGTAGCGACCGCTCCACTCACCAATTCCGTACTCAGGAGGCTGGAAGTCAACGGCAGCCTTCCAGCGGGTGTTGTTAGAGCCAGTCAAATCCGCAGATCCTGAGAGCAGTTCCGGGAGGACATCGTGGATCTTCTCCAAGACAGTCTCGGAGAGCTTACGGGATGCCACAGCAGCATCAGTAGGCTTGTAGGTGGGAAGGCTCTTCTCCCAGCCTTCGGGGAGCTTTCCAGCAAGACGTCTGGTCAGGTCGGCATACTCAGACTTGTATTCGCCAGCGTATTTTTGAAGAAGGTTGTTCCACTCCTGTTCCTTGGCGGCACCTTGAGCAGCAGTCTTTCCATACAGATCGTAAACCTGTTGAGGAACGGCAAAGCTCTGAGAAGGGTCGAATCCGAAAGCTTTCTTGACGCCTTCAGCATCGTCGGCCTTGAGAGGGTTACCGTGGACACCACCGGTGCCTTGCAGCTTGGAACCGAAACCAATTGTGGTCGTCACTTTGATGACTGTAGGCTTATCCTTGACTTGCTGGGCTTGGCGAATGGCCTGCTCAATGGAGTTCAAATCGTGGTCACCATCCTTGACCTCAAGAGTGTGCCAGCCATAGGCCTCGAATCGCTTCAAGACATCTTCAGTGAAGGCGACCTTGGTGTCACCGTCTGGAATCGTAGACGTAAGCTAAGGTATGGATGACCTAATAAAAGCGGCTTAGACTTACCAATGGAAATGTGGTTGTCGTCGTAGATGGCAATGAGGTTACCGAGCTTCAAGTGGCCGGCAGTACTGGCAGCCTCACTGGCAACACCTTCCATAGCACAACCATCACCGAAAATGGTGTAGGTGTAGTTGTTAAAAAGATCAAAGCCAGGCTTGTTGAAGACTGCAGCAGTGTGGGCTTGTGCGATGGCGAGACCCACGGCGTTGGAGAAACCTTGGCCGAGGGGACCCGTTGTGACCTCGATACCGGGAGTGTCGTGGGATTCGGGGTGACCAGGGGTTTTGCTATCGATTTGCTATTGAGGGTCAGCTCTTGCAGCTGGTGTCTAGCGTCATTACAGTCAAACTCACGCGGAAAGCCTTGAGGTCGTCGATGCTCAGGTCATATCCAAAAAGGTGGAGGAGAGCGTATTGAAGCATACAACCGTGACCGTTTCTGGAGCCGCGCACGCGAAGTCAGCACATTTTGATTTCACAATATAAGTAGGAAGATTTCGGTCGACCGAGGGAGCAACTGACGAGAGCACAAATCGATCTCTGTTAGCCCACTTAGGGTTCTTAGGGTTGAAGTTCAAGAATTTGTGGAAGAGGACGTGGGCAGCAGGTGCCAGACCCATAGGAGCTCCGGGATGACCTTGATTCACATCAGCAATTGCCGGACAGGGGGGGAATCTCAAGACAAAACTTACCGGAGTTAGCCTTGGAAGTGGCATCGACCTGTGTGTTGCAAATACGAATTGATCAGCGACAAGCCGTGGAGAAGGCATAACAGATGACAACGAAAATGAAATCAAGCCAGCGGTGGAACGACCAGCGCTGGATGTCAAAGACCACGAAGCTTCAAGCAAGAATCTCAATTGATTTCTGCCACCATACAGGGAACTATATCAACAGGCACAAAACAAGCTGTCGGTGTAGATCCGGTGTGTACGGCGTTCCTCCGAGCAATGACAATTTGCAGCAAACAGCAATGGTGGCGGTAGCATTACCGATGGCGGAAGTGCGGGTAAAAGAGAGCGAGGGGCAGGGGGATTCACGTACCGCGAGAACACGGATCGTGTTGATAGCCAACTGATCCACTTCGGTATAGGTCATTATGGCGATATCTGTATGGAGAGATGAAATTCAGTAATTGAAGAGACAAAAATGTAGTGTTTGTTGCTTGAATTAAAAAGAAGAGATGCAGCAATGATAGCATAGAAAGAAATACGATGGGAGGAGGGGCAGAGAGAAGAGACATTTGGGCGGGGCGCGGGAAGAGCAGAGAACGAGCGGCAGTCATTGTCGGGTGAGGTCATACGGCATCAGATAATAATTGATGTAGAGGAAGACAGAAATTTGAAGATGAAATAAGGACGATTGAGATAGAGAGAATGGGTTCTATGCGTACCTAATTGAGATGACTTTTTTTGATGTAGAAGTTGGGAGAAAGGGGAAAAAAAAGAAGTGATGGAGAGAGAAGAAGAAGAAGAGAGGAAAAGAAGATGATGAGAATACCTAATAGAAGGAAGCTGCGGACCTGACACTACAGAGGAAAGAGGTCGGTGGGGGTGGGGGAATTTCTTTTTCTTTTCTTTTCTTTTCTTTTTTTTTTTTGCCTTTACTTACACTTTTCTTAACTTACTACAAACTATAGTGAGTATAATCAATCAACTACCTGACCATTCTCTGTTCATATCCATATTTATTACATGATTAATATATCAATTAATCCGCATTGGCAAATACATACCTGTCGGAACTGAGATTCCAATTATCCCGGTTAAGTTCTCTCGGTATCCCGTGCTCATTTATCCAGAAAACCCTCAATTTACATCCGTTCCAAGGGGAGAAATGAGCAATATTGAGCTTCCGTTGATATACCCAAATACCCTAATTACCCGAGCAGACAGCATGGAAGAGGGAAAAAGAAAATTTTGCTGAGTCTCCTCCCCAATGACCAGGTTATCTTCGTCTGCTAGTTAGTTACTTCTTCGACCACGTTGATGAATATACATTGTCTATGGCCACGTCCGAGCTTCCGGGACACCGTTGTCCGGTGTCATTAGTCCAGCCTGTCTCGGGACTGCATGACTACATGCAGTTTGCTGCTTCAGATTTACAGTTCAGTCCAGATTACTTGCACATTGACTAAAGTGCCTAGTTGTGGCGACCCCAAATCGTGACACAGACCTGATAATGTACAGCGGCGAAGCACATTGGCATCTCTCTAGCGTCGCCGAAATGCTGAATTTTGACGCAAGATTATAAATCATGAATACAAAATTGTCGAATTGCCCGCCGTATGCCGCTTTTTGATTTTGAGAAGCGCCATGGAACGTCGTACTGTACTGTAGGGTGCATCCGGCTAATGAGATGACCGGAGCAATCGCCGAAAGATGATAATTTCCGGTGAGGTTGTTGGGTTAGGGTTAGGGTTATAACATAGAGGCATCGGATAATGATACTCGATTATTCCAGGATTAAATTCGGCGCTGGGCTGATTGACTGTCCTTAAAGCTGGTGTTGTATGTCATTGTGTCGGAACGTGCCAAATATTGTCCATATCGATGGCATCCTGCTGGAAGAACGAGTCCCATTCATTCCAATCAATCACCAAATCATCAGCGTCTGCGAGAGTTCTGCGGCTTTCACCAAGACCGTCCATGAAAGGAATGCTATCACCAGTGCGCCCTTGGGGAAGCAACGAGGGTATTACTGGAGCTGGAACTTGGTCCGTCATAGGACTCGTTTCCGTGTTATTCTCTCCTTGCTTTTCGTCTTGTGTAGTGCGCAGGGCAGAAGACGAGATAGAATGAAGATCCGACGAATGCCGTCCAGTCTTTGAAGCAGAAGAATTGTACCTGTTGAGTAGTTCCACCATTTTAGGACGCCAGGGAACTCCCACCCCTAATTGTCGAGCTTCATTGACATTGGCATCCCATGCTTTCGCTGCCAGTCGCAAGACAACGATATGCAACGGACCTCGAGCCTCTGGCGGGAGACGCTGAAGGCAAGGCAAGAACAATTCGTCAACACATTGCCAGGCATGCTGCGTCTTTTCTGACAGGATTGACTGTTTGGACAATTGAGACACCACGTAAAGCAGTATGGGCCAGGGCATATGCCAGTCAAGGTGCCAAAGATATCGTTTAAGTACACTGCTATTACGCATTTCGGCATTGTGCGCTATCAAGTCCAAGCATGTCGCAAAGAGTTCGTCGCTTTCCGCTGGAGACATGGGTGGGAGCTTCAGATCCGGACCCCAGACATGAAAGGGACGACTCACAACCAATTGTATCGTAGAGATAATTGTGTGCGCAGAGCCACGAACGTACATGTGCAAAGGTATTGAAGGGTCGCAGAAACGAATGACTTTCTCTTGCAGTGTCGATTTGAAATTATCGATTGCATGTTGTTTTCGACGAGCTTTCTCGTTCTCTTCCGTCTGGCGTTGATGTTCCTTTGGATCAGAGTGCGAAGATGTCTCACCTGTATCATCGGAGAACATCGACTCGATGAAACGAGGTTGGTACTCGTGCCATTTTCCCAATTCGTGTCGTAGCCGACAGTATATCATGTCAGTGGCCACGTCATTTCTATCCGTGGGTGACTCCTTCATGTCGGGATGAAGATCGTTGTCGTTCACGTATAACGGTAAATGGGTATCACTCGTCGGTAGCGGCGGAGCCACGTATCCAGACGACCGAGTGATGGACCTGTCCATGTAGATGATATGCCACCAGACACGACGTCTCATCTCGGTCTCAAAAACAGACAGGCCTAGTCGGGACCCGTCTCGATGTAGACCCATCTGCTGTGCGATTCGCATCGCCGTGCCGCTCAAACACCAGATTGTCCTTCGATCGTAGGCGGAGCGACATGAAACCTGTTCATATGTCAAAAATATGCTCCATTTTCTGTTATCTCTTTTCCCCGTCGGAATAAGGACGACCTACGAGGTAAAGACAAAAAGCCTGCAATAATCTCAAGTCTGATGTTTTCAGCAAACCAGCATTGGCCAGTGCTTTTTGCGTCGCAGTCCGATATCTCGCTTGCAGGGAACTCTTATCCGAGCCAAAAGTCGTCTTCACTTCCTCTTCGGTCATTGATAGAAGACCACAGCTGTAGATCGAAAACATCAACGCCTCTAATTCCCGGTCTACGGAGCTCAGATTTCCGAGGGCAGTCAAAATCTGTTGTTGCAGATGAGGAGGATGAACAATTTTTGTCACAGGGTCGATATCTTCGAGAAACGCTTGCCACAGTCTGAAAACTTGCACTGGCTCTGGATGTAAGTTTGTCAGGTTTTTGTCAGACTTTTCTATGAATAAATGATCATTTCCGTCCACGGTTCGCGTTGATCCAAATTCCCCAGGGGTGGAGAAATTGTCTGCACTTTCTGCATCACTCTCATCTGATATGTAATCTGATTCCTCGAGCTGACAAGGCCAATTAGCCTTATAGATTTTCAAGGGAACTTTATCAAGTCTATACCTCATTACCAAGAGTGTTCCAGACGTGGCTGCATCGAGGGCCATTAGTTAATTTGATCTCATTTGCCGAATATCGTAACTAAGCACTTACTTTTCTAGATAAATTGATTTGCCTCCCTTTGACACAAACTGTCCCGTGAGGGGTTTCGTGATGGCTGCTGAGCTTGATGAATCCGATACGTGAAGTGCGCTTGTTCCGTGTTGAATATCTCCCGTAGAATTTTCAACACTCGAATTGGTAGTGACTGCATTGCCTGCATTGTCACCACGGTCGGGATCAATGCCGTTCTGTCTCAGCAGATTTTCATAATGCTTCAACTTCGACAACAAGGCATATTCGGCCCTTCTTTTGTGATGTCGAGCTGGTATCGTTTCACGAAATACGCATTCTGCATTCAATCTAATACAATTGGTGCAGGGGAATTTCCGATCACATTTCACTTTTCGTCTGCGACAGACGAGGCACGATGGTTGCTTAGAGTTTGACGGAGATTTAGTCGCTGTTGTTGTTTCCATTCCAAGCACGAGCTTCTCCATGCTGGCCTTGGAATCTGCCTCTGCCAGGTGACATCTAACGTTACTACCGGACCGGTAGTTAACCTTTGGAGTCTCCGAGTCCATCAACGAGCGACTACTGTAAATGATGTTGAGCTGGTTCGACTCTCATGCCAACATGCGAGAAAAATAAAAGAACAATTTCGTACAATACCTTATACGCATTGTTTTCTTTCTAATAATATGTAAAGACAATTTGCTGGTATTGCAGCTGATAAAGTAGCAGGTGTCGCTCGAAAGACGCTGTGTGATTGGATAGAGTCAGCTGACTTGGATCCGTATTGGAAATTACGACTCGAATACAGAACAGAAAATTACCATTGCCCACTAAGGCCGTCCTTTTTGGCGTAATGGTAATACGACACTAGTTCCGACATCCCGGCTAAAAACGGAAATTTAATCGCGACCATACAAGCTACAAGCAGGAAAAAACAAAAAGAGCAATTTAATCAAAATTCAATTGACTTGCAACGTAATCCTAAATCAGTAAAAGCACCAAGTGATGTGCTCAATATCAGACCTCAATCTGCTCCGGAACTGATTATAAACCCTGAGAAAGAATATCCAAATTCACCATAAGAAATCCGCCCCTGGTATGAGCACCGCAAGCAAAGAAAAATGTTCCCAAGTTGAGAACCAAAAACAAAAAGGAAACCTTAGAAACTCCATATATTGTCATCCAGAGGTTCCCATTCAATCGTAGACAGAAAAAAAAAAGAAAATTAAACCATCAGAGGACGATCCCAGCAGTCGTAATATGCCAAATCAATATATCCTTCCTCACTAGACGGCACCACAGCTCCCTTCGCAGCGTCCATTACTTGTAAAGATTGCGGCAAATCATATTCATCAAAGGGCAAAACATCGTCTCCGTTAATTCCATTCTCCAACGGCAAGTACGGAACGCCTTCGTGAACGTAGCCTATATCGCCACTGCTGCAGGCCGACCAGGCCTCTGAGGATGTGTCTTGAGGGCTCATGCGTACTTGTTGGTTCATAATGGGTGCATAACCAGACGCTGTGTGCTGTGAAGAAAAGCTGCCGCCACCAGTATTTGAATTATATTGGGGTGCGCATTCTTGCCCTCCGTATATACCATTAAATATATTCAGGCTGCCGTGATCGAGATCACTGAGGATACATTCCCATTCCGCAGTAGTGAGTGACATTTTGGAAACATCAGTAGTGGACATGGACCGGAGTGAGCCCGCGTTGAAGGGAAAGTAATCCATATTAATGCCCGGAGACAGATCAGCTGACTTGGGTCGATTCGATGTTTGGGGAGGTTCCATAGCGGCAGGTCGTTGATGGCCCTTTTGGAGGAAATTGTTGGCAACATTCGTGTCGGCAATGGTTTTTCTTCTTGACAGCACGGGAGCTTTGGATTGTTTCGATTTCGAGTTCCCATCAACATGAGACTGGGACGTCTGCAGAGCCTCTTTAATTTTCATCGACTGCTGGTTGTCCGTGCTAATAATGAGACAAGAAAGTACCCGAAACTCGCTAGCAGCAGCACTCGACTCGTTCTCGATTTGTTTCTTGACGTTCAAAAGCAAATTCCTGTGTTCTTTCATGATCTTGCTGCCCCGTTCGAGATTCAGCTCCTGCCACAAGATGCAAAGGCCAGTGAGGTACGTGAGCTCAAGCCGATTAATGGCCAGCGATAGACTGAGACGACGTTCATCAAGAAGCTGTAGTATCTGGATCATGTGTCTGCTTGAGTCGCCGATAGCCAGTAAAGCTGGATTCATGAGATCTGTAGCACCGAAACAAGCAGCTGGACGATGGATAAGGATTCGAATATAATAGTAGACCAGTGACTAAGAGTCGGTCAGCGCAAGGCAACTTGTGATACCAGCAAATGTTAAAACCTACTAGTAACGGAGACCTGCTTCCTGTCACGTTTGTACTGGGTCTGTCTTGCACAAACAGTAGCTTCAGGTGAGCAGGTAGACCCTTGTTCCATGCATCAAGCTCCTCAGAAATACCCTGTAGTTTTGCCATCGATATTTGAGCTGTGCTTGTCGTGGGATAAAGGATTTCCAGTGCTTTGCCTAATATACGAGTTGCTTCTATAAGCGCAAGCGCACTTGACATGCGAGTACATTCATTAGGCACGCCTTGAAGCAGCCCATCCTCGGTGATATTCTCATCGTCGATGTCTGCAGGCCATTCAGTACTGATACTGCCTTCTTTGAGCATGGTTGGTACTCCTGTGGCGGCAGCAGCGAACCTAAAGACGTTGTCAGTTTTCAATCAAGCATGCCCAATGACGCAGGCACTCGCAGGCAATAGAACATACCGATCTAACATATACTGGCACCAGAAGACTCTTTTACGGGTCTCGTAAGCTAGCGGATCGTGCGCGAAGCGGGACTGGCTGTTGTCAAGCCCTAGCACTTGGATAGCGCCGATAGAAAGAGCGCGATAGCGTATCAAAGAGTGATAGTCTCCTTTCGTCAAGAAGTATATCTGCGCAAGTACCATGCACTGTAAAGCAGATACCGACATGCTTTCGCTGAGACTCTCGAGTGGGATGTACCAATTGTTCTCAAAGAGCTTTGGGTCTTGATTGGTCCGTGACTGTTTCGAAACATTAGATCTTTGGATCACGTCTGAATGGATATCCATCACATACCGTCGACGATAATGCCGCAATACCAAAAATGAGATTTAATTGTACTATAACGAAAGGCTGGTCTTGCAAAAGTGACGGATCCGCGAGGTAGCGATCGTAAGCTTTGAGAATAGTCGAGCGATGCACTACGGGATACAAAGGGGCCCATTCCTGGAAGTAAATGTTCACCAATTGATCGGAAACGAGGCGCGGCGGAGATTGCAGCGAGGAGACTCTGCGACGATAGTTTCTGTTCGGCAGAGCTGTCAAAGTCTTGGTTGAGTACGACGATGGCGAAACGCCTCGTGATTCCAATTTGCTGGTAACTAGAGACGAAAAGGCCCGAACGCTTGAGGGCCCTGTAAAGGGTAGCGCATTAGATGCGATGGTAGAATACGGAATTTCAATGATCCGTCCTGCTTCGGCGGGATCTGGATTTGCTGTATCTGTAGAGGCTGCAGGCGGCGCAGACTTCTTCGAGACTGCGCCGGCTGTAGATTCGGACGGTAAAGCTGGAGATGACTTGAGGGCTTGTGCTTTTTGTTGTTTTGGTGAACTGAATGAATGTATACGGGATAGCAGCTCAATCTTCTCATCGCGCTCATCTAGAAGATTCTTCAAGTCTCTCACTTCGCTCTCGAGAGCGCGGACCCGATCTTCCAGAGATTCGGTATATCCTCGTGGGAAAGCTCGTCGACTCAGCTTATCGCTGGTCTTGCATTCGAATCCAACATTTTGGCACTGGGTGCAACACGGTCTCACGCCATCGCATCGGATTTTCTTGGAGCGGCAGCGATCACAGGCCTGTGCGATCCGGCTCTGGGAGCTGGATCCCATCTTGATCACTTTCATGGGCAGAATTCCTGGCATTTTGGCAACTCAGTACTTTTCCCTTAGAAGCTGTAGTCTCAGTCGTGTGTAACTCGCAACAGGCGCAAGTTAGTCATGCCCGGGAGTAGTCTGCGATAGGATGTGGCAAAGGGACTACGTGGTCGGTTCAGTCAACCGGAACTTTTGTAAAGCCCACGCAACACGCAAGAGAGATGCGCTATTTGGCGAGGCAGTGTTGGGCGGTGTATATCATTAAGCGTGAAGTATTTAAAGTCTGTTCTTGTAGGCGCAATCGTGCAACTCTGAGGTGTTGATACAGTCGTCTTTATAAACTCATCATTTTCGAAGAGTGGAAAGTGTGGAGAGAGACAGGGAGAGCGGAGAGACGGAAGTTCCGTACGGGGAGCCAAGACGCCATGCCACAAATTAAAGAAAAATACGCCGATCACCGGAAGCTGTCATGTGGGCCGAACTAGTCTGTATTGGGACTAGACTGTATTACAGTCCTATTATGCGTCCAGATCGCTTAACCTGCCTGTATAAGCAGTTGGTTTGGAAATTAACTATCATCTACAGGGATTCACTTAGCTATAATATTATTATTTTTGCAGTAACTTAATATGCCATGAGATTATATTAAGGCTACGCTAAGAATAATCCCTTCATTATATACAGATGCATTGATAATGTTAATTAGTATTATCCCACACAACTATACAATTATCGGTTCAAAACGTAACGGCCATACACGACGCCTTACGTGGCCTTGGAATACCAGGAAGAAAATACACGAATTTTTGAGACTAACGTGTATGTGTGCATATGTTGAGAAGGAAGTTTAGGATCAGCGACCGGCTCCAGCACTGTACGAAGTTGAACTAACAACCAGGGCGTTAATATAGCTCGAATTTGAAGTTAACTGGCTCATGAAGGCCCGCGTAGATGATTTCTGGTTTGGCGGTGATACTCTTGTTATGAGTACAGGCAGCTGACAAAGCAGCTATCAACGACGTCTGGAATAGTACCAAGGTTCATAATTGAATATTGCAGCTAAATAATTTGGCCTTGAATGGGGATACTCTCTGCTGCCTTGCACCTTCCTACATACCAGCACTCTTTCCCTCTTTCCCTCTTTCCCTCTTTCCCTCTCTGCCTCTCTGCCTCTCTGCCCCTCTGTATAGTTCTCTTCTTTCCCTTACTTAGGAACTCTTTCTCTCCCTCTCTCTGGCATCTTCATCTCCTTCTCACTCCAAAAAAAAAAAAAAGCAATGTATGCTGCATCGTATCATCAGATCAATTCGTTATACCGCCATCACTTGCCCAAGCTAGACGACGCATCCGATCTGCAATGTCTCATACCACCGCTGAGTCTCAAGTCTCAGGTGCTTTCTCTGAGACCGTCACGCTCGAGATAAAACCACTTTGAGTTCATCGACCCGGAATGTCGAAAAGCGAATGGTGTCAATGATTGATACTGATTGTCGATCAATACAAAGCCCACTAAGTGAATGCTGCGATGATTTCACCTCATGCTGTCGGCAGTTTATGCTGACGTGTGTTCCTACACTTCCATGCATGGAAGAAAAACCCCTGAAGTGAACTCAACTCCTCGACCTCGGTGCAAAAATCCTAGCGCCTCTCCATCCGGCATTTGCTCCACTAATAATTAGGTATTGCGTGGGGTTATAATTGGGAACTTCAGAAGTTTGCCGAGGCAAGTCTCAGAAGACCACTTGAAGGGCAATCTAATCAGCCGATATCCAAAAGACCTAAGCTCGAAGAAACCGAATCTACTGCAAATAACTCGAAAAAGACACCCTCGAATTTCCAACCGCGTCAGCACTGGGTCCTTGGTTCAGATGTAACTGCGAATAGAGTGATACAGCTTTACTCGCCTTTATTCCTAGCGTGCCATCAGAGATAGGAGTATGTGAAGCCCCTCGAATCCACATTTGACTTTGGCTCCATGCCAATACCGCTGTTGGTGAGAATTACGAACAGCCAGGGACTGTTTAAATTCTTCTATGGTTTGATTCGAGAATTACTGCCGGAAACAACTTCCATGGAGCTACCCTCGTAAGTAAATCTGCTAGTTGTCCCTTTAAGTAGAACCACATCAGATTCCTTTTCCACGGAGCTAAATTAATATTTATGATTGGATATCCTTTACTAATTAGTTTATCTCAGTACAGTCTTTTTGAAAGATTACTCTAAAAGGAACTACGTTTATCGGAATCTAACCTTTGTGGATAATATCTTAGTCAGGCATGCCGCAAGTGAGAAGACCCTGTCTTATAGCAAGCAATTATACCTATGCCAAGAATTTTTGGCCTGCATGATTTATTGCATATCGGCTAATGACAGGCTGCTGGTCTCCATTATTCTTCTTAAACGATTAAACTCATTTTTCAGCTTTCTAGGCATGATAGCCAAGAGGTCTAGACTTGAAGTGCAGCTGCAGAACTGGTTATCGAGACAATACCTAGGTAGGTATGGATGCGGTTTTATCTGCTTGGCGACCGCTTATCTCCCTATCTTCTACTTTAATGCATCGGTCACGAAAAGTCTTCTTCTTGGCCCTCTTCGTCTATCTTCTCTCCAACCAGCTGATCTGGATATTCCAGAGGTTGCTTTTGCAGAAAATTCTGGACCGTTTGTGACGTTATCAAGCGTTCAATCTACAAATTTG
>NBSA01000026.1:523065-919660 GCA_002916415.1 Talaromyces borbonicus | reverse complement strand
CCAGTGACTTTGGTGGCGGTCTTATTAGACGCTCGTCGCTCAATCAAAACGGATATTTTGGGCACATTTCCCGATCGAGGTTTGACGTCTGCTATTGTCTGGCCCTGTTTCAGAATGGCATGGTATGGTGCTAGTAAAGATGCATCTGACGTGAGGCGCTTGAGGAGACCGTCTCGAGTCACTTCACCTCGTGCCAAAGCTGCTTTGTCCTCGGATGAAGAGGACGTGAATACTGTATTGGCCAGGAAGGGATTGAGCTTAATGATTCGTTTATTAGTCGCCGAAACGATCGGGGGGTCTTGAGAAGAGATAAACTCGTCCAAACGTGCTGACACACCCGAGTATTTGTAGTAATTCTTCGGGTCTGTTGTGCTCAGTTGAGGGAAGAGCGATGGCGTGAGTTTCTGTGTTGGTCTGTATAGAGTCTGCACTGTGATGGTTTGCCCTAAAGATGGATCCGAGCCCGGCTCTTCGCCGCCTTTCACTGGTTTACCAGAACTCTCCACGATATTCTTCGTGGGTAGTCTGTACGGAACAAATTGGTCGATCCGTTGATCATTAAAATCGACATCTATGATGACTGTTTCTTGTCCATTGCGATCTTTGGACTTCACGAGTCCCTCCTTATCGAGATGTTTGATAAATTTTTTTACATTCTTCCAGCTTGTCTTTTTGATTTGGTAGAATTGCGTCTGTTGTGCGGTGTATATGGGTAGATATGGATTCAAAAGTCGAGATATCACTGCAGATGGCTGAACCGGGAGTGTCAGTCCATGATTTGGTGCATTCGGATTTTCCTTTTTTAGTTGATAAAGAGAATATACAAAGGCTTTCAAGAAGGCTTTGTCGATTTCTAATGAAAGTGAGATTTTGATGTTCGGATTTGACACCTTCGTATGGATGACTTACCTGCGGTCGTTGGTTCAGGCTCTGCCTCGAGGGAAGTCTCTTCGACAACGCCTTGCTCTCCGCCATCGTTCGGATTCGCAGAATCTTGTGTCTCTGCCTGGTTCTCTTTCAATGACAATTGTTCTACTGCTTCGTTTGCAGTCTTTATTTCATCATCCCAGCCTTCCAGGTACTCAGGAGCAGATTGCCCAGGCCTAGACGACGAGCTCCACGCCCATAGTTCGTCTCCTTCCCAATGCAACCCACGAACTGCATGTCCCTTTGTTCCCTGCACTTCACCGAGATTAGCGACATCGATTTCGCACAGCCCCAGAAACACTGGAACTGTAGGCTGATCTAGGCTGGCGACCGCTACAACAGCACCCTTTACAGCCCTCGAGGGAAACGGTGGACCGTTAGCCAGTCCCGGAGTCATCAAATCTGCGCCTCCAAAGAGCTTGCCCATCACAAAACCCGGGGTATGTAACAAAGGCACAACGCGCGCATTATGCCATAAAGAGTAGACCGTCGGATAAATCCGACTGTCTGATCCGGGTCCTTGTTCTATTTTGAACCATAATATTCTCTCTTCATCACCGTACTCAGGGTGAGATCCCACATAAACTGTTCCTTGAACTTCCCGAAGATCCGGTCCTGCAGTAGTAGTGAACTTTGCAGACAGCGAGTTCTCAGGAAGAAGTGCGTTTCTGATCGCAGCGAGATTCGGGGTGGTCTCTTTTGCCGCGTTATCTTTATCGTGACTCTCGTCGTTGTTATTGCCCGATGATGCAGCCGTAGGGATGGGAATTTGATATTCTTTGATGATCTGATCGGCAATTTTCCTTCGGTCGGACGAGCGCAAGGGGGAGAGAGTTTTGATCTGTTGTTATGTCCTCATTAGCTCAAATTCCGCGTTCACTCACTCAGCTTCTCAATGTTGCCAATTTCTTTTTTAGTTGCTGATAACAACGATGAGGGGCATCTGCGGCGTAAAAGATAGGTGGGTATCGAACTCACCGTTGGTTTCTTCTTGAACATGCTGGTGTCTGCTAAAACTGATCAAATTAATAAACTGCTGAATGATGTCTCTGCCGAATTTGAAATAGATGTTTGGTGTGAACAGAAGAGAAACGTGAGGAGGAAGGCAAGTAATCGAAATGACATAAGCAGCGGGGCATGTCAAATTTTGAAGCTTCCCCAGCTTTGTCCCGCCGCGGAAGTGATCGACGCTACTGATTCATTCTTATACAAGTCTTGAGCCAATGAATTACTGACTTTTAGTAAGACGCCGATTTTTGAAAAAAAGACATTTCGTGAATATTGCGGTAAAAGAGAATCATCATAATTTTAATACATCGATGTCACAAAAAGAATTTCCTAAGATATCATATAAAGCATCAGAGCGAAAACTTCGACAAGCTGCATCATGTATGCCACACATCCACAATAGGAAGAGAATTCGTGCAAGGTATTGCCCCTTTCACAACCAGTCTTGCGTATCAATCTAGTTGCCGGTCCAGAGAGCTGGTCCAGGAATGTCGTATGAGGACAGGGATTGGTAGATATTTATCAAGATGCCTGGGTCAGTCGGGGTGTACAATTTCTCGCCAAGGGTGCCGGTAGGTTTTGCAGTTCCAGTGCCACTAATCTCCAAGTTAATACACTGAGGATAGTTCTGAGCACCACCTTCAGAACCCGCGGAGTGTAGAGCTATGATTTCATGACGCAGAACATAGTTTCCCGGTGCGATAGATTCAGGGATGGTCACAGTCCAGGTGTTGTTATTGGATCTGAGTTGGTCTGCACCCCACGTACCAGGTGGTGTAGTATCATCAATCAGACCCTTTTCGTCGATTTTGACAAATTCAAGCTGAGTCTTGTCCACCGTGGAGCAGTTGCCATTGCAATTGGCAAGGTAGGTGATAACTGGTCCATGATGACTGTCGGGCCACGGGATAGGAAGCCATTGTAGCTCGACCGTGTCTCCCGCCTTGACGGGTGCAGAAAGCGCTCCGGGTTGGGCGTTCTTGTGGCAGATAATATCTGGGCCGGTGTAACCAGAGGGATCAACGAACCCGAGATCGGTGGCAGTCTCTGACCACGCGATGACAGCAGGGGGATTGGACTCATAGGGGAATTGGGTTACAATATATCCGGAGTATCTGATATCATCTTTAGTATGGACGAGCAATGGCCAGATAAGGCTGTCAACTCACGTCTTTCCTTCGGTGATAATACTGCTCACGTATCCATGGCCGGCAACAGTGCAGGCAAGTCCGACCACAGTGGCCAGAGTAGCTAATTTGAAAGGCATGTCGTTGACTTCAAAGCTTATAGAGACTATAAGCAAGAATGTTTCCACCCAGGTGTTAGTCTCGTCCCGAAAGAAAGCAGCTGATATATACCACAAATGATGGAGTAAAAGACTTGAGCAATCCCTTAGACTGGGGACGAGACAGCCATCAGCATCTTTATATACCTCGCACTACCCAGATACGGATGATACCTCAGACTTCGAATGAGATCCTTGATGATCATTTCCTGGGGTAGCCACGGGAAATCAGGCTTCCGTGATCGATGTCTCCTCATCAAGGCCTGGAATTTCTTGGCCGAAACGAAACGTCATCATCATAAATGAACTGAGTTGTCTCTTCACAGCCTGTAATTTGTGCGAGGACAAGCATATATGCCGGTAGTCTGACCCCATAGAATGGTGGGAAATCATATACATTTAGCCGTGAGATGAACAATTAATCCAACGCGATGCAACCAATTGTTTCATGAGCAATTGGTGAGGAAAGAAGATCCGCTGTGTATCAGGTTAGCGCTCACTCAAATGCCGTGGCTACTTTCAGCATGCGATGAAACTATATGGAAAGACGTACACATGGATATCGTTGCAGACTGAATGTCGGCCCAATCAAAATGTCGTGCCAAGAGCTGCGGCTGTCAGAATAATCCTAGTCATTTGGCCAAGGTGTAGTCGAAACGCGTAGTTTCGGCTGCAAATGAAAACACAGGCATGCCGATCATGTTTTTCGTAAATTAAATCGATGGTGTTTCACCTTGCAGCGGAATATCCCGCTCTCACGATTGCATGGCTAGGCCCGAGAGATGTCCAATTTTGACATGGAGGGGAATGAAGATCGTAGATTTAGTCCATGATCAAGAAAGCATCTGACCTTTGCCCTTTTTTGGTGGATTTGACAATGGTTACTCAAAAATTGTCTCGACCACATAGAGAGCATACTCTTCAAGGATCCAAAAACCCGCGAATTACAACAAAGAAATCGCATGGTACCATTTCTCTACATTAGCACGAACTTTCTGCTTGTTGGACCATTTTCCCCTCTATATGCAATGTTGTTGCATTTTTCTTGTAAACAGATAGTATCTTCCGCAGGATCCATGCAAGGATTCAATACTCTGACTGCTCGGTCAAGTTGCCAATCAGGTAGGCGGAAACGCGGGGTTTTGGGCTCAAGTCTCCGGGAAAATTAGAGCGATAATTAAATCAAGCTGGATCGATGTCGTCAGCTTGGCTCATGATGAAAAAGTACATCTATGTCTTTCACAGGCACTCATGGCAAAGTTCTTGTCAGGCAAGCTGGACATCAAGGTGTATCTCGAACGAGACAGATATAGACGGTGGAGTACTCATAACATCGAACTGATTGTGTGTCTCTTGCCATCGGATCCTAGTCGGAGTGAAAATGTAAAACATTCATCCATCCGGTCTTCTACGTCTTTATTCCCATTATCTACCTAGGTAGAATGTGCACACGGCCGGCGATGGTGACTGTTTTCTGGAATCCTTGAAAATGGCCAACAGGCCCATCGCTCTGTATCAGCTGGCGAGACGGCCTTGCGAACCTGTAGAGAGGATGTACCTAAAGAGTCATTGGCAGACTCTTTCTTTGATTGACGATAACAATGGCCGAGTCCCTGGGGAAATGGTTGAGGCATGAGACAGAGAGAGAAATGCTGATGCCTGATTAGAAGCCGAGGTTTGTTAGGGCTTGGATTTGGTTGAGGAAAGAGTGTCCAGATAGAATGACTAACAACCTGACTCACTGAACCCCGTCCTGGGTGCCTTAGGCAGCACTAAAACGGCTTTCTTGGTGGCACGTTCTGTACCCCCGCTGATTGGTCCAATCAGTAAACTGTCCCGTGATCTGGTCAGCTTACATAAGAATCGATTCTTTAACTATGCCTTACTCCTCAGGCAACCCCCAGCAAAATGATGGCTTGGCGGTGTCACTTTGCACATTGCCAGCCAATTCAACGGAATCCTCCCTATCTTACCAACCTCTCTCTCTCTCCCCTTCTCTCTCCTCTCTCTTGTTGCTGAACAACCTCACTTTTACACATCTCCATACTCCTCCGTGGTCCATCGTCGACAACCCTATCCTCCGCTCAAATTCCCCCGGTGAGTGCGGGTTGTGGACCATTGTTTGAACAATAAAAAGAAAAGGGACAATTGTTTCGCTGTTCTCACAAATCATCGCGACTGACTGCTTCGAAATTCGAGACAGGCCACTTGACAGCGACGCTCGACTGGACTTTGCCTTATCGCTGTCGCACCGATCGCGCCTGATATATCATGGAAATGCCTAACGCTGATTGTCGATAAGAACTTTCGTACTAAGCGTGTAGAGGCCTCCCGTTCCGCATCTTTCGCAACATTTTTATTAGCGTTGGACTGCCCGAGGGAGACCTCTTGACCGATTAAGGCGCTGCACGTCGTTGCGATCAATCCAGAACCACATTTTCAACTGGTCCGAACCCTCGAGCGCCGCCATTGCCGCTGGGCGTGGAGTGGATAAGAGAATGAAGCCGCCGGAAGCCTCATCTCCGGTGTTCGCCACGTTGGACCCTGCAGTACTAGACACCGAAATGGAATCAATGTACCAGAGCGGCGACATGGATTTTGTAGTGAACGACGAATTCCAAACCTTTTCCCAAAACGCCGGGAGGGATTTCGATGATATTTTTGCGCCTTCACCTCAATCTCAAAACAACAGCCTTGATTCGATGTATGTGTCGCCCTCGGACGTGTCTCTTAAACGGTCACACCAGAGTTCCAAGTCTCTCAAACGCCCTCTTGCTTTTTCCTTCGACTCGCCATCCGACTCTGCGGGCGACAATTCAAGCCCTGGCTCGTCTTCAGAGTCAACCAGAGATCATGCTCGAAACTCGTCGGTGGGGTCGGCCGTGCACAGCGACGGTGCGACAAATTTCGAGAATGCGGGCTGGCATACATTTGCAATGAACAGAGACTCTGCATTTGGCATGGACGCATCTTTTGACGGTTTTGATACGAAATATACCGACATCGAATCGAGCAACAGAGTCATGGATTCGGCCTTTGATTTCGACAGTGCTGCCAGCAGTCCCATACCTTCGAATCAGGACAACAGTCAGAAAAATCAAAAGTTGAAACATCCATTGAAACAACTTGCGGTAAGAGCTCGTATTCCACCAATAATGAATGGTGAAACGATAAACTAATCAATAATGTGTGCCGTGATAGAAACATGACTCTCGCTCGCCGGCACCCACCAGTAGCTCGAGAGAAGTATCTCCGGAAGCCTCTAGGCGTCAAATGAATGGACAATCCTCTTCTTCCTCGCAGTGGGTCACTTGCTCTCCTCCTGCACTCGCAGAGGATGTTACAATAGGAGCAGCCAGTACAAATCCATCGCTTAATGGGTCGCAGCGCTTCAATTCCGAACCTACGGGAATCCAAACTGAAGGTCATTTTGGTATACTGAATCACACGATATCACCATTCATCTCCCAGTCGCTCGCGCGCGTCCCGTCTCGACCTATCTTGCATGTGCACCCGACGTCGCTGAAGTCTCGCGTGGAAACTCAAATTCCGATTCGACTTACCATATACCCCTTGCCTGCTGGTGTATCAAAGATTCGGCTGCCAACACATACTATTTCCAAACCGAAATTCCTAGCCAAGCCTGATATAACTCGCCGTTCAGACATACTCGAACTACGGACGAGTCTTGTGTGCACTAGTGCAATGCAAGATAAAACCAAATTAGAGAGGGCACTTGCACGAGCTCGCGGAGAAGTCGTCAAGCGACGTGCATCTACTCCTTCTACGACGGAAGACCCTCAAGAAGACGAAGACACTCCACTCGGAGGTGGAGAAGTCAAAATTTGCCAGGGCTGTATCCAACGCGAGAGGAAGCGTGCGTCAAGGAAGAAACAGAGAAAACCTGGTGAGGAAGAACTTTTTCAAAAAGACGAGGATAAAAGAGTGATTGTCTTCAATACCAGTGAGATCAAGGACTGGGTCGAACCAGCCAAAGATTCTACAGTAACATACACCCCTCCTGGTGCCATGCAAGTCGAATTGCCGATGAGGATTGCGTGTTATTGTCGGCATCAGAATGAGAAGTCGGGTTTCCAAGTCATTTTCACAATCAAAGACTACCTGGATAATGTTGTTGCTCAAGCAATGACCAATCCGATCATGATAACAGATGATCACAAGACCCATGCCGCAGGCTCTAATGCTTCTGCTACAACGCACTCTACTGGTCCGTTAAATGACAGTACTCAGGTACCTGGTACAAGTGTCTTTGTTTCTAGCACATCACAGGAAACGACAAATCCTTCTGGTGGAGGAAGCCAAAGTTTTCGCATTTCTCCAGGTGCAGATTCCCGATCTCTTTCGCAACAAACAACTTCGCCGTATTCAATGGCGTCGGCACCTTTCGGTGCTACGTCGCAAGGTAGTGTAGCCTCATCAGCCTCTCTTACTCCTCGGAATGGCTCTCGACAGACATCACCATCAGACTATGCAGGCTCTTCGAACAAGCGACGAAAGCAAAGCAGTACTAGCAAGCTACCGACGGCGTTGACTATGACAAGGCTAGACAGTCCTCAAGCAAGCTCTTCCACAGGCTCAGCGACCAACGGCCAGGTCGTCTCCAACATGTCTGGTTTTTTCCCATCTACCGAGAGGCCCTTTGTCACGCCCGCAAGTATGTCTGGTGCATTGAGTGGTACTCCACCTACTCCAAGTACCATCAACAACGAGAATCCCTTTTTCGTGGCCGCTCAACAAGCACAAAGCATTGATGGCATGAATCAGCACCATTTTATGTCAACACCAAGCTCGGCCCACCCAAGCCGACCGAATTCACCGGGACTGACAACACCGCGTACTTTCTTCCCTGAATCCAACCACAATCTGCCCGTTGGGCCGAATCCCATCAACCAAGCGTGGCCTCATCTTTCAAATGCTGGCAATCGACTACCAACCATCATTCACAAACTTGTGCCGGCTGAAGGCTCAACGACGGGAGGAACAGAGGTTACTCTCCTGGGTAGTGGATTCTATCCAGGCATGGAAGTCGTATTTGGCGATACCCTAGCGACGACAACCACCTTTTGGGGTGATAAATGCCTGAACTGCCTGACTCCACCCGCTCTTCAACCTGGCCGTGTTCCTGTCGTATTCAAACATGAACACCCTACATTTGGTCAATATCCACAAACACAACCGATTCTGCCCAAGCAACAGCATTTCTTCCATTACATTGATGATCGTGAGCTTCAGATGTACAGATTGGCGTTAAGCATTCTGGGTCAAAAACTGCGAAACCCCTCGGACGCTTTCCAGACTGCTCAACGGATTATGGGCGGCGACCAGACTGCGTTGTGGAATTTACAAAACGACATCCAGGGAGGGAGCAGTGGACAGCGGCAGGTTCCGAACCTTAACATTCAAGGCCAGACGGGCGATTTGGACTCCAGAATGGTCACTTACTTGGAGTTCATTGATCTCGACGACAGCCCGCGGCCCCCTAAGTACAATGCGAAATCAATGTGTGGCCAAACTTTGTTACACTTTGCTTCCTCGTTAGGTCTGACGAGATTTGTTGCTGGACTGTTAGCAAGAGGCGCCAATCCTGGAGTTCAGGATAAGAACGGCCATACACCGATGCATTTCGCTGCGTTGAGTGGACATGCGCTAATTGTTCATCGTCTCCGACTTGCGGGTGCTGATGCCGCGACAAGGAGTATACGAGGCTTTACCCCAGCAGACATCGCAACCTCGCTGCCTGCTCATCAAGCTGCACTTATCCCTGCTCGTCATTATAGGTCGCGCAGCGTCGGGTCCTCGACTTCACTGCGTCGTCGTCCTAGTAGTACTACATCGTTGAATTCATTCTGGGAAGCGTCATCGGCGTCTGGATCCTTCAATGCTGCACAGGAATTGTCTGATGACGAAGACACAAGCGAGTCAAATGACGACGAGGCAGATCTTTATATCACTACTTCGCGACGTTCAAGCATACACCAGTCTGCGACCCCATCACTGTATTACGCTCGGTCTCGTGAGGGCAGCGTTCATGCCGACAGCATCCAAACAGAGGTGAAAGTGGATGACGACAATGGTCCCGGGGTCAACGCTCCGCACCCTGCATCTTTACTTGCCTGGCGAAATTCGCTCGCTACTCAAATCAATCAATTTCAACAGAGTGTGGGTAGGGCTTTTCCCAATCTTCCTGCGCTTCCTCCTATGCCACCAATGCCCGCTATGCCGACTTTACCGGATTATCAGGCATACCCTATGATGCGACGGATTAGCAACCTTGTTCCTCACCGGCCGGGCTCATCCTGGTCCTCAAAGGACGGATGGTGGGAAATGTTTACTGGAAATTCTGCACCGACTGCCGCCCACGAACCGCCTGCATACGATGAGCTATACCCACACCAGGAAGGCGATGAAGATCGTGATCTGGAGACTAAGAAGACCTCCCTACTCAGAGCAGCCGCAGAGGCAGCGCTTGATCAACACTTTGAGACACAATCTGGATCGTCCAGCTCAAATACACAAACCGAGGAATCAGAAGAAGAGTTGACTGATATACGAATTGGACGGAGGACAGTTATTTCTCGTCAGCAACAAGAACAACTGAAGAAGCAACAAGCTCGAAAGATGAAGGGACTTCGAAAGGATAAGAATCTTTTCTTTATCTGGGTAAGTAATTTGATCTTGATGTCGTTCTTTTTATGAACCTTGTGAGGGTGGCAAAGTTGCTAATTCATTGTATCCAGATTCCTATGTTACTTCTCATTCTGGGGCTCTGGCTCCGAAATTTCGTTCCGAGTCTGTGGCAGGGCCTATCTGATGGATACGATCTTGTAAAGACTCGATACATACACCGGGCTGCAGCTATAACTTCTTAGGGCGGTTATCTCCCTGACTTACGACATATTCCCCCCCTTCTCATAATGATGGCATTGGCTTCGATTCTATTTTTCTTCTTCCATTTTGACCTACACCCCTAGAGACGTTCTCTTTCTGAAATGCGCAGTCTTTGATTATTTTGTGCTGTCTAATCTGAAGATGTATTGTGAGCACTTTTTTTTCTGTGCAATTCTCCCTTTGAGGAGCTTAGTTAATTTAAAGCATGGATATGCTTTTCTCAAATTTCCCTGTATATAATTCATTCACATTCCAAGGTTACGTTACTCCAGCTCTGGAATGACGAGAGTTCTTCAGCAGTCTGTCAGATTAGATGTCATTCCTGTTATGTAGACCTCTAGATCGACACCTGGGTGTATCTCAATATCTAGGTACCTGATCACTGATTATCAAATTTGCAATTAGGAAAGGAATATGCCCTAGATCTCAACGAAAGTGCAAAAAAAATATGCAGGCAAGGTAGCTTGGTCAGTAGGGTTAGGGTAATGTACCTGCCAAGATCGAAGTTTGGTTGTAGTCTGTGCATCAAGCCGCGGAACACTACTATCTCCTCCGCGCAAAGTGCTTTTCAATCATAAACACGGTCCCAATCTTGTTGAAACGCTGAAAAGTTGGGATGGTGTCTTGAAGGGCATTCGGAGGTTGCGTCTTTATGGGTCAAGCATGGACTCAACAATTGAGACTGGTATAAGCAAGGTTTCTGGTGCGTTACTTCAAAAAAATTGCTCGCACTCATTCGTTGCTCTGCGGCGAGACCAGTAATTGTTTCGATTTCACTCAAGAGTCAATCAATACTGACGAGATGAATTCTCTTTACCCTGATGGGCATAAACAGTTACGTGTACGGATCCATATGGCTTATTCCCAGATGTTCAATCAATTATATCCTCTCGGCTACCGTTAAAGAATCTACATTGGAAATCCCCAACTCGACCCGCTCGGTCTATTGAATCACTTAATATCGACTTTGTCGTTCAAAAACCGCCCGCGTCTTCGGACGAGAAGAGGTCTTCTAATGACTCCTCGACGCCAGGTGTAGCAGCGGCGCCTCCTCATCGCCGACATCAAATTCCGGGCTTGCGCCAGACCCCGTACTTGAGAATATATCTACTTAAATGCGACGATAACGAGGTCTATAAAGCGTCGTCGCGAAAATTACTCAGAGAATGGATCAAGGCTCATCCGACATCGCAACAGACTAGCAGCGGTAGCGGCGGTGGTAGCGGCGGCGGTGGTGGTCACGACAATCACGATGCCTGCGAGTGGCTCATTTTGCATGTCCTTCAGGACGGCGATGCACCGGAAAAGGCAGCGTCAAAATGGCCCGGCCGAAGTTCTACTTCTGTGCTGGAGAAAATCAAGGCAGATTTTAACGGTTCGTCCAAAACGGCTGTCGATCGAGTGGCTCAAATACGTCTTCCGCAACACCAGCAGCCTTCTCAAACTGGGAAACCGCAGGATCCGAGTGACTTTGTAGATCAGCTCAACGACCTCATGGATAAGATTAAACAAGCTATTTTGACATCGTTTGATCTTCGAGTCACTCAGTACGAAGAAGATATTCGTGAGAAGGATTCACAGCGAAGTTTGCCCGGGTGGAACTTTTGCACATTCTTTATACTAAAAGAAGGATTGGCGCGAGGGTTTGAGAATGTCGGCTTATTGGAGGACGCTCTAATTGGGTACGACGAGCTTGCTGCAGGGTTAGAAAGTGCTGTAACCGACTATTTCTCGGGAACAGGGGACCAGCATGGAGGCAGTTTTCTAGAATATAGCTCTGATAACAAGGAAAAGGCACTTTGTGCGTGGAAGGCTTTGCAGCAGGACTCGAGACAAGATGGTGATGATGACGACGGTCAGGATAATCATGAACCGGAGAACGACTTATCTCTGGACATTGACGAGGAGTTCTTCCCGCTTGAGTCCTCGAGCAAGCCTTACAGGGAGATGATTCTCGCCAATAACATATCTGTTTTTGATTTTCACGTTTACGTATTCTCAAGACAGTTGAGTCTTCTACTCAGAGCCGCCAAAGCACCGTTCTTGCAGAAAAAACAAAAAGACTCTGTCTCGGCTGTTGCTGGATCAGACAATCTAGCCTTGCTCGCGGAAGTGTGTGATCGAGCGATGGAATTCATTATTATGGCTGCCAGAACGCTTCGCGCCGACGTTGAACGCGGCCTGTCCGACGCGGCAGAGTCGATACAAAGCTGGCAAAGGACAGCAATTGTGAATGATATCGTTTCTTCGTGGACCTATGCAGCATCTTGCCAGATACTGTCCCAAACCAGCACACCCTCACTCACTCTCTCGGATTTGTCGTTACGAAGAAAAGACGCTGCCGGCGCTGCTCAATCGGGTTCTAGATCTGACATTCCGAAAAGATCAAGCTCGTTGGTTTCCGCGAGTTCGTTCCAAGGGGTCAGGCAGGCTACGACAGGTAAAAGTGGAATTGAAGATCTAGCTTCCGGCAGAGGCGAGCTGTACCAGCTAGCGCGTGGAGTGCTTGAAGAGATGGGCAGACGAAGAGGTTGGGCACAAAATTGGGGAGATCTCAATCTTCTGTTTGACGAATCCAATAGTCTTGACGACATGGACGATATACAGCTTGACGACGATATCAAAGACAAAAAGGACGAAACTGTCGAGGGTAATATGTCCAAGTCATGCATATCCAGCAATAGCAACGTTACATTACCGATATTACGGTACGCCTTTCGATCGGAGGAAAAGTTTTTCCAGCTCTACGAAGTATTCACCGATCATATGTTTCGCCATTACATTTCTGCCAGTCAAATTCGTTCCTCTCGAGCAGCAATGACAGATATTGCTTTACTCAGATTCCGTCAAAAGGATTACGAAAGCGCATCGTTCTACTTTCGACAGCTTGCGCCTCATTACGAGAGTAGTCGGTGGATCTTGTTAGAAGGCGCAATCTTGGAGTTGTACACTCGATGCTTGAAGGAGCTCGGCAATAACGATGACTATGTACGGTTCATGTTTAGGCTGCTGTCGCAATATGCGACATATACCCAGTCAAACTTGACTCCTCGACAGAAATTCTCCCTGACCACGTCTAGTACAAGAGTCGAGACCCAGGTTAGTCCATATATTGAGGAATTACTTCAGGCCTCAAAAAGGCTATCCAAGGAAGTCAGTGTTCCCATGTCGAGTTTCTTTGGCGGCCTTGTTGTCGACCCTGAGATTCGACATTACGACGATAGAGACGGGTTTCAAATGCACATCAAATTGCGATGCTTGCTAGATAAGGACATTGTAGCAGATTCTATAAAGGTCAGACTGGTGTCTCTGGCGGCAGCTCTTCCTCTTTCTCATGAAATCTGGTTGGAGAATACTGGCGATATTACTATCAAGCCAAATACTTCGAATCTTTCGATCGACTCTTCGGTAAGTGCGACCAAATGCTCCCTGAATGTTTAGGATATGCTGCTAATTCAATTCTTTAGACCACTTTAAAAGGTCAATTATTTGTTGATCGAATAGAGATTCGAGTTCAGAATCTCGTCTTCACTCACAGCGGAGCCAGTTCTTCGTCAAGTCTTCCTCCTGACCTTAGAGACCGAGAAACCGCAGACGCTGAGACTCGTCCGTTCATTTGGTGCTATCCACCCGCAGACGGTTTAGAAGCAAGGCTAGTTGTGCCGCGCTCTATCAATCTCGAGGAACTCCGAGCACTGGAAATCGAGCTGGACAGTGGACGCAACGACATATCGAAGGGGTTATTACGGATCCGTCCTGCAACAGCTGGGTTGCGATTAAGGACGTCAGAAATTGTCGTCATTTCAGGAGACCTCGACCTCAAGCCCAGCACGGACTCTGGCAATATTGAATTCGTTAATTTCGCACAAGGCAAATCTGTTCGATTACGAATTCCATATACTGTCGACGAAAGCCACAACGTGCTCGCCGCCAAGGTGGAGGTGAATTACGAGACAGCCGCGGGCCGCTTCACATTTATTTCTACCGACTCGGTCGTATCCACGTTGCCGATCAGCGTGAATGTGCAAGACGTATTCCAACTTGACGCACTCCTCTCTCGCTTCACCGTCAGCCCTGCAACTTTGATACCTTTGAGGTTATTAGACTGCGATCTCCCCGCATCAGAAGAATATAACGTCGAAAGCGGTAGTATCAAGGGAGGGCTTGCTCTGGATATATTTCCCAAACAGCCGGCATCGGTCATATATCGAATCAAACCGAAAAGTAACCTGCCAGCGACAGCGAAACCATCGGCGGTGAAACGACGTTCCTTGCAACTGACGGTAAAGTATACGTGCATTGACGAGGAATGTCTGCTTCTGGTAAAGCGTCAATTTACTTTGGCTCTTGCTCAAAGCCCGTTCAGGGCTTTACAACAGCTTCTGACTCCACATATTGTGAATGCGTTTCGCGAGCAAATTTCAAGCTCGGATATGGAGAGTATTGGCCTGTTACGAGAGATGAATGTTCTTCCGTACAGAGATGTTGGTTGGAACACGGTGCTTTCGGGACTACGACAATCCCTTCGGGAGGAAGTGCGCAAGTGGCTCATACAGTGGCACCAGGTAGGTTTTTATTGTCACTTTACGTGCAATCGAATCCTAAAGTCTAACTGAAAACAGGGCCATCCTATTTTGAAGATGCCGGACGAGAGTGACCTCGAACTCATCCGACATATCATCATTCCTGTGGAAGTGCCCGAGATTCAAGTTGTTCACCAAGCCGAACTGCGCTTGAATACTGGGACCAAGGAGCACACGCACGCAGCTGTTGGTCATATGATTCCCGCCGAACTCACTCTACAGTATACGCGACGATGGTGTTCTCAGCAAACAGAAAAGCAAGACTCGGGGGAACAACTCGAGTTCGCATACGAATTACACGTCAATCAAGATCTTTGGCTCGTCGGAGGGCGGCGACGAGGCCATTACACTGCCTCTGAGGGCGAAATCAAACGGTTCGCAATCATGCTACTGCCTCAAAAGGCAGGACATTTACTCTTACCGTCAATTGAAATCAAGACGTTTGTGATTAGCTCGGCTGCTGCTGCTGCTGTTGTTGGAGCAGATGGAGGGGATACCTCTACAGCAACGGTAACGACGGGTGGAGCTGTTTCGAGCCTGACTTCTTCCGCGCCGCCGTCGTCGATCCCTACCGTCAAGACCGCCAATGTTGCAGTCCCAACGACATCCGTCACGAGTACGCCGACGAGCGCCATGACGGCGACGATGACGAATAGCGCAGCGCCGTGGATGCAGTATCAACGACGACAAATACCGAATGAAGTCGACTACAAGAATTTGTCCGAGACGGTTTTGGTTTTACCGAATCTGCGTAAGACGACCGTGAGTCTGGAGTCTGGAAGTCCGGGGTTGATAGGATCTGAGTCTCGGACAGTAGAATAAATTCATTCTCGTTCTGTATATATACATACACCTGTAATAAAAGCAATTACGGAACGATTGGACCAGCTCATAGCTAGATAGTTGGCCGTGAAGACGATGTACATAGACCAGATAGAAAGTCTCCAAAGATTCATAGACGAACTAACCACAGAGTAGGTAACTACCTGGTTGGTAGCCATCAAAATCAGGCCCTCCACGCCCGAATCAACAAATCTGATAAGACCATGCGATAACGGAGGGGTTGTATTGGCGTGGTACGTAAATTACATGGCCGGGGCCCCATCAGTATTGCCACGACCCAAACGCTTAAAACCTCGGCACTCAACAAAACAGAGGTTGGCTTCCCCAACGAAACGAGCCTTTTTTTTTTTTACACCACGGGAGTACTACTCTTTTGACTATGGATCCGATCTGGAGTCTTTACATTTGGTTATTTCTGATTGGTCATTTGGGATAAGTCAGCAGTCACTAATAAGTCAGATCTCCACTATTTCAACTATGGATCGGGTATTTCCTTTGACTTAGTTTTTTCTGCTTCCCCTGGTAGTTCTGCAGTCATGACATGACACTTTAGATGCCTTGACTAGAGTACACGAGGTGTAGTAGGACGATGCTCCCTTCAGTACTACCGCGATACAGTCTGGATGGCTCGTGATCAGATCAAGTCTACACGTGAATACGATGGCTTCAGAAAACTTCCGCAATGACTTTTACTAGTATTTTTGTAGGGATGATTGGAGACTCCCGGTTGACTGGCGCGGCAATTGGTGAGTACTCGTTGACCACGGCCTGTCTATCTTGTTCGATTTCTGGCCAAAGACTGGACTGTCGACATTCTCAAAATTGCGGTGAGGCCGAGGCGAAACTGCTGCTGGTTAGTGACCACTGAAGAGCGCATACTACTAAAATAAATACCCGTATTGCATACGGAGTACTCCATACTCGTACTCCACAGGTATGGGATAGGATGGGTTGGCATTGTGCCTTTTCTGGCTTGGAATGTAGATCGCGCTCCCTCGCAGCGTTCATGCTCAATGATCAGTCTTTTCTCTGTACTAAGGTTAGCAGCTTTTGCAAGTGAATCGAATCATAGGCAATCATTGCTTTGTCGAGTCGCAAAGCCAGTAGTGAAGTGACTACATGATAGAGGCTGCCAACCAGCTGGCAACTGACAATTGGCATGGAATTTATTGGTGTGACCCGATCTCGAACTCGGTTTCGACCAATCAGAATACTTTGTGTCTGAATAAGCCGATCTATGGGTCGTGAGTGGATCTACAAGCTCTCTGATTGGTCCATAATCTTTCACCCAACGTATCGGTCCCTGGTAACACGGTTACACGGCGTATGGCACAAGGATCAATTAACTATTGCAGTTTTTCAGTTCGGCTACATGAACACCTTTAACATTCTCCCGTATTATCTATCTACTGGTTATTTTCAAATCCAGCGGGTGTGTCTGAGAGGAAAGAAGAAGATAAGTAAGCAAAGGAAGCTAGCTCATAGTAGCAACTTGGTTTGTTGAAAGAGTGATCTGCTCCGTGTGTCTGGACTCGGCTATACCCGTTTAGGTTATTTCTCAATCTGGCTAGACTGCGCACACACATATCAATGTCTAACTACTGGTCCGACTTGAAGACTTTCCCTTCGTCGGCAAGCACAAGAACTTTGACATCAATCGCTCTATTATATCTAGTATGCTCGATATCATTCGCCTGCAATTTCGTACCACGGAACAATGTGTGAGCTGAAAATGTGCATGACGGCGACAATCATGCGATCTTCATGTGGGGACAGGTTGGAATGAGATGTGCTGATTAGGTCGGAGGGGTTGCTTCGAATTCAGATCTTCTGCAGTTTGCTCTGATCTATCATCTATCAATTATGCAGTAATACGAAGTGGCTGCAGCGTGCATTCTGCAGACCGGACCGTCTACAGAGGCCTGACTGGACCGTCCCGTGGCCAAGCATGCATGAACACCGAACAATTCTCGAAATCGGTGCGGCCCCGACTGGCGTGAGTGGCGAGGGATTGACAATGTATCTCGGTAACCTTGGAGTATCTATGGAAATACCCTATGCAGAGACAACTGCAGCTTGAAAGCATCGACTGCCTTGAATATACCATAGTACAGTGTCACATCGAGCCATTGTTGACTCTTCGAGACAAATAAATGTTGAATGTGCGGACGGGCACTAAAAGCGGTTCCCCTTTCCAGAAATGTAAAGCCGGCCGACAGCCAATCAGGCTGCTGACTAACAGACAGGACCCGCTGGCGGCGTCAAAACTCAAAAACCTCTTTAAGCACTCCGTACCTAAGTATCTGTAACTAACCCTAACTAGTGTAAGTAAATTAATCCACAAGCAATAAAATCTTGAAGCACATGGCTCTAATCTCCACGCACTCTCTAGCTTCTTTCGAGTCGATTTCGGAGTCCTTGATAGCTTTTGTACATACTTTACTAGTAAAGGAGTAATAATTATGGGTCTGTGTTGTTTTTTGCCCCTCAATCAAAGGATTTTGCCGCTGGAAATTGCGAGCTTGGGATTGGTACAGCAGGTTGCTCTCACGTGTTTGGCTCTTGCAAATTGCAAATTGTACAATGAAAATTGTAAATTGTCAGTGAAAATTGTGAATTGTCAAATATTAAATGTAAAATGTAAAATGTAAAATGCACACCCTCGCCGCTGCAAAACAGCTCTAAACTCTAAAAGCTTAAGATAAAAGATCAAAATTACCAAAAGTCTGGTAACGCATCGTAAATAAAATACCGCTCTTTCCCCGGTTGAATTGAATGTTGTGTCGCCTCCTTCCTTTAATTTTTTTTTTTCATATGATTGTAAATTTTTGGCGAGGTACTTATTATTCCATCGTCCAGTCCTCACCTCCATTTTTCTTTTGACTTCTTTTTCATCCCTCCTCCGTCTCTCGGTTCTGTCAAAGTCCAGTCCAGTCTTGTCCTACCGAAGACTTCCCGGCGATCTAGAAAAATACTCGAACAACCTCATCAAGGTTATTCGTCCTATACTCTCGTTTTTGTGCGAGTCGCCGGTCAGTAAAAGCAATCGTGTGTTTTACTATTGAGCCACGGACTCAATTGACCTCTTTCCAGCTCGAGACTGAACTTCACGACAACATATCCTCCATCATGTCGTCAACCGCCATTCCAAAGCGCGTGGCGCTTCAGAGGAATCTGACTTCCACCTCTTCGAGCAACAGCTCCAACTCGGTGACCCCCTTCGACAGCCCCCGCCAGTCGCCCTCTACCACATCCTTGTCGTCTTTGGCATCGGATGCGCAGGAGGTCAAGCGCTCCAAGATGGTGGACACCTACGGCAACGAATTTGAGCTTCCAGACTACACCATCAAGCAAATTCGTGACGCTATCCCGGCTCACTGCTACGAACGCTCCCCTATCACGGGTCTGTACTACGTCTTCCGAGACCTGTTCTGCCTCGGCACCACTTTTTATCTCTTCCACAATTATGTGACTCCCGAGACTGTCCCCAACGTGTACGCCCGTACCGCAGCTTGGGCTTTTTATACTTTTGTGCAAGGGTTATTCGGCACTGGACTTTGGGTCATGGCACATGAATGCGGTCATCAGTCTTTTTCTCCGTCCAAGGTTCTCAACGACACCGTGGGCTGGATCTGCCACTCTCTTCTCTTGGTGCCGTATTTCTCCTGGAAGATTTCCCACGGCAAGCACCACAAGGCAACTGGAAACTTGAGTCGTGATATGGTTTTCAACCCCAAGACCCGCGAGCAGTTTGCCTCTCAATTAGGAAAAGCCGTCCACGAGATTTCGGAACTCATGGAGGAAACCCCTATTCTTACTGCTGCCAACATGATTTCGCAGCAATTGTTCGGCTGGCCGATGTACTTGCTCACCAACGTGACTGGCCACAACAACCACGAACGTCAGCTTGAGGGTCGCGGCAAGGGCAAACGTAACGGTTTCTTTGGTGGTGTTAACCACTTCGACCCTCGCAGTCCCTTGTACGAAGCCAAGGATGCTAAACTCATTCTTCTGAGTGATTTGGGCTTGGGACTTGTCGGTGCCTGTCTTTATTATCTTGGATCGACCTTTGGATGGCTCAACTTGCTCGTATGGTATGGTGTGCCCTATTTGTGGGTTAACCACTGGCTCGGTAAGTTCATGTCTTGAGATTAAATATTGGCCAGCTGAGTACTGACATTTGGCACAGTGGCTATTACTTACCTGCAACACACCGACCCTACTCTGCCCCATTATGATAACGAATCTTGGAATTACGTTCGTGGAGCTGCAGCCACTATTGACCGTGAATTCGGCTTCATTGGCCGTCACCTTCTCCACGGAATCATCGAGACCCACGTTGCCCATCATTACGTTAGCACTATTCCCTTCTACCATGCCGACGAGGCTACCGAGGCCATCAAGAAAGTCATGGGCAAGCACTACCGCACCGAAGCCCACACTGGACCTTTGGGCTTCCTCCGGGCTATGTGGACAAGTGCGCGAACCTGCCAGTGGGTCGAACCCAACGAAGGTGCCCAGGGCGAGAGCAAGGGTGTCCTGTTCTTCCGCAACAGAAACGGCCGCGGACTTCCTCCTGCCAAGCTTGCTCCTCCGGCTTCGTCATGATCTGATTTCATTATTATTATTAGAAGCTTGTTCGTGTAGAAACAGCGATATTAGCCTGTGTTTTCTTTCTTGCTTCTGGTGTCTTCGTCTTTTTGCTCGCTGGGGTCGAGTCCATTTTCTTGCGCTGAGTGGAGTTTTCTAGAGCTCGCTATAGAAACCTGAATTGGGGTTGTGACTTGAGAATACTGTAGATATGTTGTCACTATTTGACCTAGCCAGACACCGAGGCGGAGGCGTTTTCGGGGATCCAATTTTATCGTTATCTTTTGCATTTCGTGGTATCCATGGATTCTTTCAAATCCATGATCTCTTTTAGCTGGAAGTAAGATAAAACGTAGACGGCAGAGAAAGAAATAGCACTCGCCTGGCAGGTAAGGATTGAACTTTTTTTCTTATATTTCTGGTTGATTACTAGTATGATAACTCACTCCGGCCAGAGTCGACTGACTACCTCGATGCGTTTGCTCTTGCAACTGTGGCAGAACCTGGAATGGGCCTTTTTTGATTTATTTCCTAAATAGGCAAATTTCACAACCCACAAACCCTACCTGCCTTCCTGCCTACTATCCACAGAGTCTGGAATTCTGGAATAGTTTCAGAGCTAAAGTGCAAAACGTTCGACATGTACACGATGTGAATCGGATATGTAGGGGATTTCAGACCGTCTGTGTAAGAGGGGTTACAAGCCTGATAAGTTAGGGGTGAGTGGCCAATTAAAACAAAAAGTCCCCAAAAAAAAGAAGAAAAAAAAGAAAAAAAGAAGAAAAGAAGAAATTGATTCCAAAAAATCATTGTTGTCGCTCACTTCGATTAATTATTAGCATAGTCACTTGTACAATTCGAGAAGATTCAATCATTTGACTTACCGATCGTATTGAAAAATAGCTCGACCAAAGAGTTCATAAAGACGGGGCGAAAAAGATTGCTGCTGCTCACTTCGATTTTATGAGCAAAGTTACTCATAGAGTCGATACATTCGTTTGACTTACTGCGAAGATTGGAAAATATTACGACCAAAGAGTTCGTAAAGCCCAGGTGAAAAGGAGTCCGAGGGCACTGAATCAGTCAGTATGCCGCGGGTCCTAACTTCTTCTTCCTCTGCTTCGGTTTCGTGTTCGGCCTCGTTTTCATCTGCATCTGCATCTGCATCTGCATCTGCATCTTCGTATTCGTCTTCTTCCTCTTCCTTTTCCTCATAGTCACCAAGCTCCTCTTCCTGAGTCGAGGTACTCGCACCCGATGGAGACTCACTTACTGAGCCGCAGTCTCTCAAGACCCGAAACGACGATTTGCGTTTGGATGTTCTAGACGCCAAAGGACGAGTTCGAGCGCGTATCTGACGATCAAAGCTACTTATCTCTTCGACAAGATTATCAGTAACTCCTTCAGAACGAAACTGCACTGCCAGCCTCGCAGCCCACTCGACAAATTCATCCGGAACCTAAGCATATTCATTTTTAGCTGGGGATCCCTGAAATCTAACTGTGATTGAGTAGATTATCACCTTTTCGCAATAGCGTTTGCCTTGACGACACGCCGCGCACAGCTTATTGACTTGACCTGATTTCGTGGCGTGGAGAACTGGGTAGCATTCTTTAGCTCGTGGTTGTTGAACGGTTGGCCTCCACGATCGAATGCAGGCGAGGCACGGGACCTCGTAAGGGATTCGATCTTCGTTGTTGGTCTATTATAGAATTGTCAGTCCAAAGTCTAAGTCTCGATTGGAAGTAATGAATGACTTACTCCGTCAGCGGGTGTGGTAATTTTGGACCTGTTAGGGAAAGCCATTCCCTCGTGGTTGGCCGCAGCCGTTTTCTAATTGTTGTGGACTATCAATACACGCCATTAGCCATACGTACAGCAGCAGTATAGGATGACAGTACGAACCGTAGACGTTGTTGGGAATACTGAAGTGATCGTTGAGTCAATGATGAATGATGAATGAGCTTCAAAGTTCCGAGTTTCTTGCTCATGAATAGAGAAGGTAGCTGTAAGGTCGTGAAATGGATGTGAACTTTGTATGGCTTCATAAAAGTTTCCCGCTGTAAGCCGCCCGTGTGAATCTTGCTTACCTACTACATTAGTCATCAGTCATCAGGCCACTATATATTCAAGCCTGATTCCCAAGCACTGGCATCGAGAAGCTGCGGATAGTTGCGAACCTAATACTGTACACTGTGTACGTACGTTTTACTACCCCAATCTACGTAGGAAGAGTCTATATCGTCCCGCTACATGCTTGTAAAACCAACCATCTTACGTTCTAAGCATTTGAGTCTAGCTCCATAGCACATAGTATCCTCAAGGACAAGATTCTATAAGAAAAGAATTTCGATATGCCATGACAAGGTCGTTTTGAGTCTAGGTACGAACCGAATGGTTTCAGTGATTAGCCGCGAGTACTTCGAAGATTATTAACGGATATAAAATATTAGATCTCTTACTATATTACCTTTTTGATGTAAGATTATCTAGATTTCTTGAGTATCTGTTTATTCTCATGCGCAGAGCATGTAAGTCATCTTAAAAATCAATAAGGTGCGCGAATTATAGGACCTACCTACAGGAATACCTAGGTAGGGGTTTTAGGGTTTGAAATTTCCTAATTAGGAAATAATTCCAATCGCCCGTTCTTCAAGCACGGTATTCTTTATACGATAGTGAAAACGGGGATTAGGTTTTTATTCTCTTTTTTCTGTGCCTTAGTGGCTATTCCTTGACTCTCCGTCGCCGAAACAGATGAGATGCACGTGGAATGCGAGCTTCTTTGGTCTAGGGATATCGTTGACTTGAGCGTCATTGAATGATGCGTCGAGAAACTGGATCGACAAACTATACACACAGATAAGAGAAATTCTGCCCTCAATACCAAAAACCACACTCACGTTTCTCGGTGGAGAGATTTTATAGCTGGCGTCCTTCTACTTTAGACACTATATCATACATTTGTAATAGACTGCGACAATCCGTTTGAACAGCCGAGACAGTACTCCGTATCCCGCCTTTCCAAATTTGAAATTCGATTTCATCAGTGGCGTCGTTCTTATCATTCGACACCACCCCGGACGTCCAGGGAGCAAAGACTAGCTTGATTCGTCGGGTTGTCGTGCGTTCACTGGGTGTATTATTGGCAGTCTTCAGTGGCCCAGCTGCGGTAACATCAGGATTCGTTGCGACAGTACGAGAACCAGACTGCCGCGATGGTGTCGCCAGCAACGAAACAGACGCAGCGTGCGTCGAGGCTTCATCAACATTCGCTGTATGATTCGACGTCATGCTACTTGTAACCTGGCCGTTTATACCGGGCTGTATTGGCGCCGCCAGAGACATATCGACAGACTCGTCCTCCTTCTTCAATGCTATTCGACATGCAATCTGTGTCGACCATACAAACCCCAAAGCGGGAGTCTTTTGAGATTCGCCTTGCAAATCGCTTTGGATGCCGTTGTCGCCCCAGCCCGTAAAGAATCGTTGTTGATGGGACAGCGTCAATGCCTCGTTGCGAACTGGATGTCCAACAATATACGCACCGTCAAATGCGTCGTCTTCCGGGGGTAGTTGTGAGGGCGGGAGTTGTGATGGCGAAGGGGACGAAGAGGGCATTGACGACGGAAATCCCTGGGACGACGACAGCTCGGAGGTCACATTTTTATTCCACGTTACGGGTTGTCTATTACGACTCGGCGATTGATCTGCTGTCGTTGACATTAAGCGTCCGTACTGTCTCGCCTGCTGCTGCGGATCAACAAAGATCGAATCGAACCGATCCGAAACCTGATTCGCAACCACGATAGCAACGTCGTGTTTGACGGCGAGGTTGCGCAGCATATGGCCTAGTCTCGCAAGCTCTCCTGATCGTGCCGAGAGTCCCTGCATGCTATGCGAAGTATGCTCGGCACGGTAATTGGCCGCAATAGAATCGATGACTACGAGGCCAGCGTTGTATCGAGATATTGCGACGGGGAGTTGGTAATTCAGGATATGATCTTGTGTCTCGAGATCGATTGCAGTAATGGAAAGCACATTGGCCAGCGAAGGCCTTTCTTCGGCGGATAGATTGGACAGGTACGGATGCGACTGGAGGATCTGCGAGAGTCGAGGCGTGGATAAGGGAGCCTCGGTTGAAATATAGATGGCTTTCCGATTTACTCCTTTAGGAGGTGGAAGCTGTGCAGCAAGTAGGAGATTGAGGAGAAATTGAGTCTTTCCACTTCCACTATAACCCGACCAGAGCAGTCAGTATATAGCTCGTTTTCAAAAGAAGTGCAAAGAAGTTGGTTTATGTACCTCTCCCCAGTCACCTCCGTCAAGTATCCCGTAGGTATTCCTCCGCCCAAAAGATCGTCGAGCGCTGGGTCCAATGTGCTTATAGCGTTCCATTTCGTCAAGTCCAGGCATTTTCCGCCTTTTCTACGGCTTGTCGTCTGGCCGGTATGATCATTATGGGCAGCAAGACCAGGTTCCGCAGATTGGCGTGATTCTGATTCTGATGCTGTGGCTATTTTTGTGGATATCTCTGTAGATAATTCTGTGGATATTTCTCTCGATGGAAAATTCAGATCAGCATGCAATGCGCCGACAACGTCAGCGCACAATCGACGCACATCGGCTGGTGGGACGTGGGCGCGTTTGGCAATCTCCAAGTAATCGAGCGAGATGAGATCGACAGTGGTGATGTGTCTTCTTTCTAGAGGAGGCAGGATATGCGAGTATGATTTTGTATTGAAGTCAGGTAGGATATTGAGGAGATCCATGCGAACAACGGAGTAAGTCCTCAATGTCGATTGTCGTTGACAACGCTTTATCCATTTGTTCACACAAAGTTGGACGTCGTTCGCGATGCTTATCTAACGTTATCAGCGATTTATGGATAACAGCCAATCAATATGCTTGTATCACATGACATGTAATCTCTAGCCAATCACAAAATGGTATAACCTGATTAGTAAGAAGAAATGTCTGAGCTATTCCATATATGGACTAGACTATGATTCTGTGGATAACTGTTGATTACATAACTAACAACCTTCTCTATTCTGGCAGTCAGTCAGTATGTTTCATTCTCTTTTCAGCCATGCCACTTCATATTATACTTGATACTTCTCACTCTAGACTGAGAAATGGAACGTCTCTCTTCAGCCGCTCCAATGCATGTGCATGTGTATGTCACGCGCCCGGATGAGCAAATACGCATCCCTTGCTTGTCCTAAGGAAACGCCATATGCTTCCCGACATGGTCTTGCATATTTCAAGGGACCCAGCCGCCATGATCCACCATTGCCCGGGTGCATTTTGACAATGTGCATATTCGATGCCAAGTAAGGTAGCTGGCATTTAAGCTTTCTGACCTACCGAATTATTTGAAGATCGTTGCTATATCTATCCCAGAAGCAAGGCACAGGTACGAGGCGGTCGAGAGAAGCACGAGCTCTCTGCATCTTTTGGTTTGAGGCGCATCACCACTTACCTAGGCACTTTCCTAGGCACTTACCTATGAGACAGGGGTTGTAGTACCACTACTGATTGATACGCTGTAAATTTCAGCGTGGAGAAACCTGAGTCGATACCATCGCATACAGTGGCCCTTTCTTTTTGTAGAGAACGAAACCCAGGAGCAACAGCAAAACAGTCAGGGGAAAAGGCGTATTAGATTTGACTAGGATCTATGTACATCAAGAATAAACACAGCCGTCTTTGGGCCTACTGTCTTACCAATACTTCGCCCACTTACTTCCTCCCTTGATAACTCCGAGAAACTCCCTCGCAATAATCCGATCTGTTTGCTCGGAGGGGTGCAGCTCATCGTACCACATATAGCTATCCCAGCTTGACTTTGAAGTGCAGATGGTATCTGGACATCCGGCCGCAAAGCCAGTGACATTCAACGGCACAGTCCCGTTTAGATAGTTGGCTGGGTTGTGCCAAATATCCGACATCTACAAAACAGGTATATGAGAATATGCAGACTTGTATTCGGGGTTGAAGAAGGCAGACTTACCAGCGAATGAACGTCAAACAGGGCGAATTCGCTCTTTCCATACCGCTGCGCCACCTGGAGCTCGTAGGGGATTTGATATTCGTAGACAGCGTTGACCAAGGTGCTATATTCTCGCATCTTCTCGCTGATTTGCGTGATGTTTGAATCGTATTGGAGCTTATCGGGCCAGTATCTGGGTGCAGTCGTTCCTTCGTTTTCCGGAAGAGCATACTGGGGTGTGAGATCCAGGGGCGCAAGATTCATAACGACGAACCTGCGTGCTCCGATAGCGTACAAGCGATCAAGTTGCTCAAAGACACAGTCGGTATAGTTGGTCAGGGGAACCCCTCGCGGCTGATCTTCAGTGAGAAAGGCACCGTTTCCGAGATCATTTGTGCCAATCCAAATCGCATAAACAGTTTGGGAGCTCGGATTATCCAGAGCCCTTTTACCTGTGGTGCTGTTGACGTATTGGTTGTCCGCGAGGAAGGTTGGGATCTGATTCTCTTTTACGCCCGCTCGCCAAGAGGCTTCACCGAAAGTGCCAGCTTTATCGCATACTGCTCCAGATATTGCGTAGTCGTACACGTTCGCCCCAGAGTATTGATGCACATACTCTGGCCACACACGTCCTCCACTTGACAGAACGGTGCCCTAGTTCGTAATGTTGGTGATTAGTGATGATTCATCGGTTGGGTAGAGGAACCTGGAAACTGAGAGTACGTACCGGTGTTCCAACCTGTCCGTTAGATCCAGGCCTATACTGGGACACTCCTTGGTCGGTATAACTATCACCGAAAATCACCACAGAGGAGAATCCTTTACTCTCTGGTGCTGTAGGAGCTGCTAGTGCGGGGTATGCAAGCAATTCACCGCAACCCAAGGTCACCAGAGTGAAGAAGAGGTTCTTCATGTTAATGAAGAAATGAGCTGTCAGAGCTTGAAGCTGGTCTTGTCGTGCGGAGAATTACAAGTTCTCAGTAGCAACCTCGGGACTTTGATGGGCTATGTACTTATATAACGCATACTGACCCCGTCCACGCTTCTCAACTATGAATTGTAGCTTGAATTCTCCGCATCGAAGTAATTGAACTTATGCACCAAAAGGCAGACCTCCGTGATCATAATCATACTGCATTCAGCCTAATTGAGGTGAAGAATGTCCATTCAAAGGATAATTAGCGGTATTTCCAGACAATCATTCCCCAGGCTCATGCTGCAGGAACGGATGAACGGAACTGCCAATATCGACCATGCTGAGTAAAATTACCCAATCAATCTGAGGTCGTCTGGTCGTCCGATCCAAAATCTTTTATAGATTGAGCCAATTGACCTAGAGTCGGAGACTTTCTTTTCAACTTAACGGTGGAATGTTTCTCCTTGTGTCAGTTAGACGCGCATACCGACAGTTAGGAATAGACCTTCCAACCAGGCTCGGCGGGCTTGATAGAAGCCTTGTCTATCTCTTCATTTCCTTCAATACTGTTGTGTCGAGGCAGCTAATATCGTCACTGGACGACCTCGAGACCACTGAGAGCAAGTTCGTACGCAAACTGCCCATCAATTTGGGTACTCAGAGATGAGAATATGACGATGAATACAGAGACCAGTTCCCTACGGAAGATTGATGAAACTTCAGAAATATTCCAAGGTTTGTCCCGTTAATTGTTAGCCCCGGCATTCAAGACTCCTCGTTGGTTGAATTTTTATTCTAAGGTTGATTCCCGCATTCTACCCCGCATACTCCGTAGTCTTGAGCCTTGGGGAATCTGGGGTTAGAATTTCAAGACTTGTTAGTGTCAACTGGGCAAATGAGACCATTCACCGTTCCAAGGTTATGATACTACTCCTCTAAGACGTTTGGGTCAATTGATTATTTTTCCGGTTGTAAAAAGCTCACCGTTAGTTAACTAGATAGCCTTAATAGAATGCCCGAGATAGTGGCTGGTCTGAGTCTGTCCTGATAGTTAGTAGATAGTCATACTTCAAATATAATTAATAACCTTGGAATAATAGCTTAGACGATTTAATTGTGCCGTGGGTAGGATAGCCTATAGATTATATATGTATCATATATATCATTATATAGGTATATTCCAAGATTGTTTTTCTCTGTTTAGTCTTATCAAGCCATGATTCTCCCATTAGATAGGTTTTAGCATTACTTATACTACGCGATCTACGGAGTACACCGTTATCGAAGCGGTCCAGAATGGTCAGGATACTTTATTAACGTCGTTGAACCTTGTCTAAATGATAAGATGTCGAGAGACAGGTAATATGTCGTCGAGACACAAAGTATGTGGATTTAGATTTCGACGGCTGGTTAGGATATACTTGTACAGGGGACGTGGATTCGGGGTGATCGAGTAGGAAGTGCCAGCCCTGGAGCGCGATGAAGAAATCTATGAATCCATTTGGCTCGGATTTACAGAGTCCCTAGATCACTGAGCATATTCATAGAAGCGCTCACTGGCCGGTTTACTTGGGGAGTAAAAGCGGTAGGTCGCTTGAAGCAAGGAGAATATCTCGAGATTGCCGTTTCCATTACTCGACTCGAGCTGAAGCAGAGACCTAAATTGTGGTCGACTCTCGATTTTTCACTGTCTACGAAATACCTCATTTAATTCAACATTCATGGTTCATGTCATGTCCAAAACCCGAGTCAAAGCATTCATGCAGAATGCACTGTCCCCAGCCTATCCCATGCGCCGCAAACTACACAAAGCCAGTTTCTAGGCCACTCAACCTGGGCAGCTTGGAATGACAGATGTCAGGATCAGAGCGACATGCATGTCGATCTCAAGCTCTAAGCGAGCTGATCGTCTATTGTCTGTCTGTTAGTTTTTACCAAGGTTATATTGTGATTGTGTTGAGTCTATGAAGACAATAACTATTGGCAAATAACTTATTACAAGTATTAGAGGAATCATTCATCCGAGCATTGATCGCTCTTGATCCGCTGAGTTGCATTGTCAAAGGGTGACTGGACTGAATCTCTGTCCACATGTGTAGATTGCACCGGACTAATTCAGCGAATCTGGCTATGTAACTAGTTCGCTACATACAGACAACTAAGCAACCCAGCTCCAGGGCTGACTTGAGATTTGCATCTATCACATGTATAACCCCCTAGGTAGCTGCTCAGGACTTGTGACAATATGCGTGACAGGATGCGTGACTCAGATATGTCATTCTACTCATCGCGGATAACTAACATCAACCCCTTGGTTACCTAGGCATCGGTTAAAATTCTCATCGAGATTGATTGCATCTACGGATGTCAGCCCTTCGAAACGGGGAGATTTGTCAGAGACAGACCCTACTACTCAAATAGGGAATTTCGGTAATAACCACGGATCGGTCCGGGTTCCGCACGAGCTGGAATGTCGTTACTCGACTGATGTACGGAGTCATAGAAGACTCGCTAAGTACCGGGGTGGATGGCTAGGTGAGTTGACGACGTGTTGTAGTTATCAGCTTCGAACGAAGGGGGGAATCCCGTTCGGCAGGCTGTTTAAGGCCCCGAGAGACAGGGATTGTTGTGACTGAGAAGACCTCGGGAGGATTCCTTTTGACAAAGCCTCGGGGGACTTGAGCAGGGTTCATGAATCATGAATCATGAGTTACTGTAGGTCCCAGTCCCAATCCCAATCCCAGTTCCAGCCTAGCCCGTGCGCTCGCGCGGTATGTGCATTGTTACGTACCTAGGTAGGACAGATTACCCACCAATCTGGCCTGAACGTCAGTGAGGAGAAGTAATGCCCAGTGGCCGTGGCCGTGCCCAGTGCCCAGGTGAGGGCAAAAGAACAATATCCGACGAGCGGCGATAGAGACTATTCGGGTATTATTGCTGAAACCTTTGAAAAGACCAGAATCACTCGTGTTGTAGATCCAATTTTACCTAGGTACTAGGTACGGAGTAAGTAGGGCTGGCTAACCCAGGCAATAGAGCGAAAATCCAATTCGGCATCCAGTAAATAGACCGAGACAATTGATTGCAAATCTGCAATTTGCAAGCTGTAGCTTAGGCACGCCTATCCAGTCTTTATTCTTCTATCAGCAAATCGAGATTTCTAAATAATTGTTCCTAACTTCGTTAAAATTGCTACATTAAGTATCTAGCTACTATTCCATACGTAAACAAGGCCAAGACATGACCAGTCAAAATCTTAAAGCCCAGACCGACAAACTGGACTCTTCTTACCTTGGTGTATCAAAACCTTCCATCTCGGAGTCGCCAAGTTGTGTAATTGTGTAACTTGTTTTTTTGACTTTTACTTTTTACTTTTAATCAAGTTACGCAAAGCACTGTGTAGTGCATTTGTGAATGTGACACGTAGACCCGGTCCATCTGCTTTGGGCACAGTGTACGAAAAAAGTCAATTTACACTGACAGGTCTCGGTCTGGGTACTCAGTAGTTGTTGGTATTAGGTAGTTAGTCCTGGTTGGGTCTAAGAAAACTGCTCGAAATCTTGGATTTTTTTCCCCCTTCTAACCTTCGGAGCAGGACAAAGTACGGAGTACAGCTAACTATGAGCTGAGACTTAGGGCTCGGGCTCGGGCTCGGGCTCAGGCTCAGGCTCCCAGTTAGCCAGCCCCCGTGCTAAGACCCTGCCTGGGTCTAACAACTAGATGCATACCCTAGACGACCAGGACTCCATAGTGTCGACGCAATCGCGATCTCCTTCACGGAGCGACATTTCATTCGTTGCTTTTCTTTTCTTTTTTTTGTGATTGATTATCATCAACTACGGATACGGAGTACTGCGTACGGAATACTTTCGAAGTCCGAACTTGTTGGAATCAGTCGGTAGAAAAAGAAACGAGAATGAACAATTTTTATACAGAGCACTCCCCGTACGGCGTAGGCGTACGGAGTACTTTGTCTGGAGTACCTAGGTACTATTAAAGAAGACAGCGTTTCTCGTCAAGTCAAAGCGCCAACTCTACGGAGTTTACGCGAGTAAAATAGGCGAGCAAGAATAACGGTCGTTAAGATTCGAGAGGTTGATACTGACTGTATCGTCTCGATGTAGGCATGCTAGATACAGGTACTGGGTACGAGACTGTACATGTGCTGCGTGGGTAAGCAGAAGCAACGCAAGGTACAGGTACCTAGTCCGTATGTACTATGTACAGAGAATCTTCGGGAAGAGAAAAAACGGTTTGGTCACATTCTTCACAATCGAGATCCACGAACTAATTTTACCGTCAACTGCCAACCGTCCCAAGGACAAGGTCTTCGGAATCCAGCCATGCGTTGCGAGAACGACAACGACAACGGCAACAGCTCCGAGGTCTGCAAGGGTGTACTGCATGGAATCAACCTTGGAAACAAGGGGGATCCCAGAACAATGCGCAATTGATACGGTTGTTTATCTTTTTTGTCTTTTGTCTTTATCTTTTTTTTTATCAAGGTATGTGGAACTGGATGCAAGTATTGAAATAGTCTCAACGAACGTCGACGCCATAACACCGGTATTATTTTTGAACACTTCGAAGGTGAAGACAGAAGAAGTATGTATTGATTGATCTTCTAGCCCATTGACGAGTCAGAACTAGAACCAGGGCTCTGTAGAAGACGTGAATACGGCGTCTCCGTGCTCCGTCTTCAATAATTAAATTGTTCTGACTCGATCGTCATAGATTCCCGGATTTGGTTCATGGTCATGGTCCCGTCAGTCAGTCAGTCAACTGATTCGTGATGATGATTAGACTCTTTTACTCCGTAAGTCAGTCAGTCAGACTCTGGAGTTGGAGGTCAAGTCAAGTTAATAATAGACGATTTCAGACTAAACCAAAGGGGTATCTACTCCCAATACGGAATAGCGCAGTCCAATTAGAAAAAAAAAGTTCGTCCCGACCGATTTTCCGACGGCCGATCACCCGGTATTGTCCGCAAACAGCGATCGTGTATCGTATTGTATCGTATTTTCTTCTCTCTAGCATAGTAGGCATAGAAAAACATAGAGTGTTCGTCCAGAGAATACTAGGTATCTGTCAACCATTGCATATTCTAGAAAACTGTCTTATTCGTGGTTGTCAGTGTAGAACTCACGATTACTGACAACATAGCAAATCAGTATACTCTATGCAGTATCTATCAACCTGACTGGATGCTGGATGACTGAATTACACAGATGGAACACGCATACAAAACTCTACGACACGGGACCGGGACAAACATTAGGCCGAATCATGGAGATACCAGGGCTTAACGCCGGCAACCCAGATCTAGATGCAGCAGACCGTTGGAATTACTCCTTAGTTAGTCTCCTTAGTCTCCTTACTGGCTTATTCAAAAGAAGAAAAAACGTTCGACGGAGCAATCGGTGATCTGCGTGATCCGGACCAAGTCTGCTCAAAGTCTGAATATTTCCGTCGGCAGAGAACGTGCTACTAAGTACAGAGTACTCCATAACTGGTTACCAGGTGTGAATAAAATAGGACAAGGGTCTGATTGTAGGTATCTTACAGGTCGATACGGTGATACGTGGATACGGTCGATACGTGGATACGTCGATACGGTCGAGGTGGGTAATCCGTATGGAGTAAAGTTGGGTTAATAAACTAGTCAGGCCACACTAGACAATAACAGGGTTAGCCTTCCTCCATGGCTGAACCTTTTTGCCGGTCTCAAAAATGAGACTCGTCTCGTCCTGTTCATCCTCTCTTCGGATGACGGAAGCTCAACATCGTCAACCTCGTACCGTGTCGAGAGTTTCTAGTGTCCAGTCTTAGTGTTGAGTTTCTTCTCTCAGTATTGTAGTAGTCAGTCTGGAATCGTACGATCGGAACAATCAGCGGAAATTACAGAGTGAAGCCAACAGTCAGGAATTGACGTTAACTAGGTACTCTGTAGCTAAAGGAAATATTTGTGTCTTTCGGCTATACAGCTTATTATCGAAATTCCAAGGCTATCTAGGTATTAACGACATACAATCAACCGAGTTACTCACACTTTATCTGGTAGTTGTCTCAGTCATACGACTGTGATAATCCAATGAATACTACTCCGTACGTACTACGTAGTATTTCGTGATGGTCAAGTCAATCCCGCCAGACAGGATCGGTTCGCCACGTCTTGCATACCTGTCACCGTCGGAGAATTTGTCGCTCTCCACCGTTCCCGACCACGCACTCCGTACATAGTACATTGAATGTGCGTTCCCGGTACGGAGTACTCTGCACACTGTCGACTGGAACGAACGGCCACGTTTCTCGATTTTTGACGTCGGCTGAATTTCTGTAATTCCACCATCCACGAGGTTCTATGATCGAGTCCGACCGAGGGAAATCCGATAGAATGGCTCGATGACAAGTATTGATTCCACCGCACGAAGTTTCTGTGTAGCGTCGTGTTGTGCAGTACGGAGTATGTCCGGCCAGAGAAGAGTCATGAGTGCTGACTGTTCTCCGCGACCAGCCAATCATAGATAGCAGAGGGCTCCCAAGTCCGAGAGTCTGGGACCGTCCACGAGTCAGTTTGGCTGTAGTGTCAGAGTGTCAAATTATTAGACCAACCAAGCCGGGACCCTGACCCCTTCTAGCCAGGCCTACCCTGTACGGAGTAACTTAGGTAGTACTAGTACTACCAAAAGTCCAAGAAAAAAGAAAAAGATACAATACCGTACAAGGTAAGGTACTTCTGGGCGCTTTCCCAATGCGGCAGTGGCTCTTTGACTAGGTGTCTGGCCGGGAATCCCGCTCTGGGAACCCAATCAGCTGGGCATGGCAGCAGCTGCTGCAGCGGGCGCAAGGACCACCGGACCCGCGACGACGGGCTGGGAAGGGGGTCTGTTTGGTCGGGACTGATTGGCTGAGTCTATCCTCGCGTAGAATTTTAGCTTGAGCCCGTCTATTATTACCTATTATTACCTCTATTATTCTTACCATAGTACACATACCGTACACACAGAATACACTATTCGCGTATTGTTCGTAATAATACGGACAATTAAGTTAAGTGCTCCGTACGACTATTTGGTTCTTTGTTTGCCTGTCCATGAAGACACCTGAAGACACCTGAAGACAACTGCAGAATCGAGTCAAGATGGCCATTGTATATTTGCATCCGCCGATTCTACAGAGTAGATCGTCTCGAGTGTTCGTGGGTTTCAACTGTCAACTGTCAATTGTCTCTTGAATGCATTCTGAAACTCTATACACGGTCCGATGGTACTGAGCACACGGACGGTAATTTCTTCTTTTCTCCATCGTCCACTTCCCAGTCCATCCAGTCGAGAATACTTCTACGCCCGTCGCACTCCGTACTGTTGGAGGTCAATCCTTGACCTTCTCATACTCCATATCCATAATCCATAGTGGCCAGTGGGGCTCGGGTTGGCGGATCTAGCCGCTCTGTCTTGTCTCGTCTTTCTTTGTTCTTGGTCCGTTTCTTTGTCTCTACGCTGAAGATTTTCACGGAGTACTCTGTACTTCGTCTGTTCTCTTCCGTCGTATATAGAATAATGGGTACAATGCACGGTCGAGAATTAACCCAGTCAGACGGTGATAGTAACAACAACCAGACGAGCGACTCTTAAAATAGTCTATTGGTTTACCTACTACCGGATCAGTACTAGAGTCGTCCTATTCAGCCGGCGCAGATGCCGAATTGGATATGATTGACACACCGGATAAAAGACTTGCCGCGCCGTAATCCATATCACGATGTAGTATATACGATGTACTATAGTAAGTGGCCCGGAGCAGGATACAGATGAGGTACGGGAGTACTCCGTTGGTACCATCCGTAATGCTTAGCAGGTTAATATCGCCTTTTAATCCCCATATCCACGGATTAGTAGTCTTACTATGCAGTCGATAAGAATTACTTAGGTTTGTTACCAAACTTCGGGAAGAGATGCCATCGCCGTTCCCGAACTTCAGTCCCGGTACTTCAATAATTGACCCACGTCACAGGATGAAACTGCCTTCTCCCTCGTCTGAATTATGAATTCTTAGTTCTTACTATAGACTCTAAATTATAGTTAGTATAGAGTTTTTTCTACAGGATAATTAACTAAGCGAGTATTATTTTCGCAGCTAACGGTAAGGTCCCTTCCTAACCAACCACGGAGGAAGTCTGTACTAATTCCATCCTCACCTAGCCTCCGCCTCTCTGTCTAGTCTCTACTTACTACTGCATTTGGTCTGGAATTTGGCGCCGACTGAACTGTTCTTCTTTTCTCTTTTCTTTTTTCTGGTTTTCTTACCTCAATCTTTTCTCCCCGTCGATGCGGAATAGTGGTAAGATCCGATATGGATTACGTACCCAATACAAGTCTCGACTAATTGAACTATTTACTAGTTGACTCTTTAGTTGGTTAACTAAGAACCGCTGCTTCGAGGACCAATCCCGACGATACGACCACAAATTGCTACACTGAGATTTAATCATTGTAGGAGTTTGCAGTAAGGAAAGATGATCGGGTGACTGAGACTGATCTGCGTTAAGTCATTGAAAAGGCTCGAATCCTTACAGAGCAAAGATAATGTATGTATTTATGTCTGTATGGATGTACTGTGTAGCAACGGTATGGATGTATTCAACCCAGAAATTAAGGTGCGGTATTATTACCGGGCTCAGGGTCCACCTGCTCCTCTGGGCAGTGGTAAAATTACATCGGTTCTCCACTCCGTACCGTCCGTATCGTACCGTACCAAGTTTACCTGGGTCTTTGGGTCCGACGGGTTAAGTTAGTTTAGTTTAGTTTAGTTAAGTTAATTAGCCAGTGAACTAAGTTAATGACTAAGTTAGTACTTGGCTAACTAAGTGGCTATTTTAGTTTGCTAGTTTCTAGTTTCTCCGTACTTGGGAGAACTTATCTGCACTATGCTATGTGTCTGTGCGCCCACACTTTGGCTTCCTCTTCTCTAGCCTCGCTCGCTCGCTCGCTGTCGGGCCTTGGGTCTCTTGCTCTTTTGCATGGACTGTGCTCTCCTGCACCACTCAATCAATTTAATCTAACTAGTCATTTAGTCTTTTCTGGCTGACGAGCTGACGAGCTGACGAGTTGACGAGTTTGACTGACTAGCCAACTGAACTAGTCGGGTCTTCACCTGGCTGATTCTGAGATTCCCTTTCTGCAAATATTCCAACTTCCTGCATAGTCCCCTCGTTGTGTGTCGTGCTTTTCGACCACTCGGTACAACGTTCACTCAAAGGAATATTGGAAGGAAGACGACAACAACGACAAATCGTCGCATGTTAGACTGGAGTCGGCTGGAATCAAGAGCACACAAGTGACGGACATTCTCGCATTCTCTGATATATACTGGATGAAACAAACTACAACTATCGGCACCAGATGCTGGAGGAAAATCGGATAGCAAAGGCCGCGGTTCGATTTCATTTTCCCTCTTTACTTGCTGCGACTCGCTGTGCGACGCCGCCGTCCTTTTCTCTTCCTTGAATTTCATATTCTTGACATCCCTCGTCATGGCGGCTGTCGCACCTAGACCGGGCCTGATGGCTCCGACCAACGAGACCGAACATAGTTACACCCGCGTGAATCGAGAAGGCAAGAAAATCACCTACACCTTGACCGTCTTGCAACAGCCGGAAAGAGCTCGTGCTTGCGGTGCTGGAGCCAAATGTACGTAACCTTTTGTCTAAGGACCGGTCTAAACACTGGAGACAAACTGACAATGGAATAGCTTCAGCGGACCGGCGTCCGGTCGACCCTCCACCCATCGTGGAATTGCGCGTCTTTGAATCCGAACTCGACAATGAAATGGATAAGACGGATATCACCTTCGCTTACAATGCCAATTTCTTCCTCTTTGCGACCCTTGAGAATGCCCGTCCCATCGCCCACTGTCGCGTTTCCGGTCAACCTCCCGTCTGTCCTGTCCTCACCGGTGTGCCCGTCGCCGGCATTGCCTACTTGGATCGGCCGTCGCCTGCTGGATATTTCATCTTTCCCGATCTCTCAGTCCGTCACGAGGGCTTCTATCGGTTGAATTTTAATTTGTACGAGGAGGTCAAGGATCCCAAGGATGCAGACAAGGACGTATCGTCTCCCGTTCAGCCGTCGATGACGACGTCGAATCGGCCGGGCGCTCCAAGAGCATTTTTGAATTTCCGCCTGGAAGTGAAGTCAATGCCGTTCCAAGTCTACAGCGCAAAGAAGTTTCCCGGTCTGGCTACCAGCACACCGCTCAGCCGCGTCGTTGCCGAACAAGGCTGTAGAGTGCGCATCCGTCGAGACGTCCGCATGCGACGTCGTGGTGAAAAGAGCGGCAAGGATTACGCTGAATACGACGAGGATCGCACTTACAGTCGCTCGTCTCGGTATAACACCCCTGTGCCTGCAGATCGCCCTCGATCAGCAAGTACCAGCACAGTCGATACTTCATATCCTCCTTATTCTGCTCAAACCCCTCGTCGAGACTCGGTTCACGAATATCATGGCTATCAGCCACATCATTCAAGAGCACCGCCTCCTCCACCTCCACCTTCTTCACAATCATCGGCGCCTCCAGCTCCTTACCATTCACATCCACACCCGCTGCAGCACGGCCCTCCTCCACCACCACCTCCACCTTCGGCTCCATCTTCTTCAGCTGCCCCTGGTTATCTGTCCTTTGGATCTACCTCGACTTCTTACCAGACTCCACAATTGCCGGCTGTGCCGCCTCCTCCACCACCAGCATCGCACTCGATGTATACTCCTCGCTCGTCGACCCCAACTTCCACCTACTCTACGCAGTCTTTGTTATCGCATTCGCGCCAGCCGTCCAATGCATCTGAACACGAGCCACCTCAACCTCATTCTTCCCGCTCAAATCATCTGCCATCGATCTTGAATCCAGCCCCTATTGACCCACCAACCTACGCCGGTCCGCATCCATCCGAGGTCTATCCGTCTGGCACTACCTCGATACCTCAATCTGTCCCTCAAGCTCCTCGCCCGCACACACCCACGTCGTCTATTATGCTCCCTCCAATCAGTTCATTAGGACAATTTGTCACTAGCGGTCCTCCTCCACCGGGAGTATCCGATGGCCAATCACGTCGACCATCATACTACTCCATGGAGGCCTCTTCGTTATCGAAACGTACTCACGAAGATTCCTTCGGTAATCACGACGGGCCTTCGCACAAGAGCATGCGTATATCCGAAACCGACCACGCAAGTGTCACTTATCAGCCGGGAGCAGCTATCAGACGAGACTCGGTCTTGGAACCTGATAGTGCGCATTGGGAACGACCGCAAATGGAATACAGACGTGCCGACGGTCGAATGTCGAGTAAAGCGCAATTATCAGTATAGCCAGGCATTCATCTAGACGATTTATCCCCTTGAGGTTCACGATGGTTGTATTTGTTTCTTTGTTTCTTTCTTTCTTTCTTTTGGTATCTTCTTGAGGTGTGTTTTGGCGATATTATCTTTTGCGCTGGTTCTGCGACGGCGGACGGATTTGGCTTGGATTTTGATGCTATTTTGCCAAAAGAAACAATTTAGCGATCTTCGCATATTTTCTTTTTTTACTCTTCATGTACATGATTTGTCTTTATACATTGTCTATTGTCTATTGTCATTTTTCTTTCTTTTCTACCTTTTTTGTATGGCACCGATTTTATTATCTATCTTGGCAATATGCTAAATCTGGGGTGCAACCACACCAAATCATTTCATTTCCATCATCTTGTCTCGATTTGAACAAATTTCCATACTTTTCATACATGCATGCTTACGTCCAATTTTCTCTTTTCTCGGATACACGTACACGCTCTCCTTTTTAGTTGTTTTTTGTTAGCGATATCTATGGATGGGTACCTAGGTACAGTCATATTGTCTTGTCTCGAATTGTATATCTTTGATTCTCGCTACCTTGTCTGAATTCTCTTCTTTTGTCGTGTCTTGGCATTCATTTCGAGGATCTGGTTGTCAGAGTTTAACTCGCTTAAATATGTCTATATATATGGGTTTATGGACGCAATTAATCCTGTGATTCAATAAGAGACTCTTGACCCTACAATCTTATAGAGCAGGTAATAATCTGATCTCTACTTGGATAAATAGTAACTAGTTAAAGTCCAAACCAGACATGAATCTATATTCATTACCAGATCCGGTTAGCCAGGGAATATGTGGGGGAGACCCAATTCGGAGAAATCATAACAAAACTAGCCTTTTTCTCCCGTCACAACCAAAAATAACCTAACTTAACTAGTTGATCATTTTATCCATTACATTGCTAAGCAGAATGCTATGAACATACCATACTCTACCCATACCTACCAGCGCCTTCATCCCTTCGTTTTGGCTCAATATCTTTATTATTATTTTCATTTTAACTTGGGGGTCTCGGAGTCTCTCATTGGATGATTTTTTGGTTTGTGTCTGGATGTTTTGGTAACATTCTCACAAGGGATTGACTGCAATGCGGCTCTGGCTCAAGCCTAATTTCGCTGCTTTCATACCAGGACAAATCGATCTTCCTACTCGAGCATTATAGCTTGTCTTTATTTTCTCTTCTTTTTTTCCTCTTCTATCTGGTAAGTCATTTTTTACTTACTTCGTGGACTTGTCGAGCACGTACCTTTGTCTGAGTTTGTGGTTGATATTGTCGATGATTAACGAGATGGCAAGAACACCGTTGGACGGTGCAGAGGTTTGTATTTTGGTTACTGACTTTGGACTTGGACTTTGTGCTGATTTCTTGTATAGTCTTTTACAGCAAAGACACAAAATCAAACGAATTGCGCGCCTCATATCGATATCGACTTCCATTTTGGCTCGTTACAAGCAGATCCACTCCTGCGTCGAACCCTCGTGCACGAGGATAGTAACACTTGCAGTAGCAGCGATTTCGACGAAGACATCAACGACCACGACGAGGATCTCGAGATAGAAGATCCGATCTTTAGCGATTCTGAATCGATTATCAGTCTTCAGAAGAATTGTTTCGATTCTCGACACCATCGTCAGGGTCAGGGTCAGGGTCAGGGTCGACGGCGACGGTATACAGGATATCAGAAACTCAACTCAATAACCACCGCAACAACACCGTCGAATAGTTTCAGTTTCATGGATATCCAGATGCAGCCCCGACCTAAACGCAAATGGTGGCCGGCAGCAGCAGCAGCTACTTCTGCAGCAGACTTGTTATCAGACGCTACGTCTGATATATCAGGACGATTCGACGATGCCGACGAGACTGACATCTTGATACTCGACGACACGCAACAGGTCGCTCAGAACCAGGGCACGAAATCGGCAGATCAGCACGAGGATGCTAGATCGGTACATTCGGCGAAAAGAGGACGGTCGAATGGTTGGCCTTTACAGAATGAAGTTGCTTACGACGAGAATGGGATGAAGATAGATTTGAGTGTGAGGCGTTCCACGCCGACGCAGCCACAGGCACCGGCACAGGCACAAGCACAGGTACAGACGAAGTTGGGCTCGTGTGGATCAGAAAAGAGTATTCGTCATCGCTCCTCTCCGGTGTTGAGGGCGCGTCGCTCGAGATTTATCGAAGGTAGTATGAACGATCGCGTCAGTGATAAGCCGCCGAGTATCTTTCTCGCGGACTCTGCAACACGTAGCTATGAGACTGCCGCACAGCAGACAACGACAGTATCAGCGCAAACATCAACCATCGATGCCAAAAAGGGACTGGAAAAGAGATCCTCGGGAATTTTTAGATTTGGCAAAGCTATAGCATCGGCTTTTCATCCTTTTAGCACAGGTACTACCAACGCAGGAGGTGCTTCAAAAAATACTCTTCATAAGATTGATCATGAGACTGCGAAATCTCAAAAGGAAATAATGAAGCAACGTCAGCTGAAAGCGGAGTTGGCTTATGCAGAGTTGAAAAAATCTGGCTATAAGGGGACGCAATCCCACAACAACACCAATGTGGCTGTTCCTCATATGGCTCCTTCCAAGGCGGCTGCAGTGGTTACCTCCGAAAAGCATGATGCCAGCGTTGCAGATGAGACATGGAGAAACATCCAAGAAAAGATGCGCTACAAATATCCTGCCGAAGAAAGCCGAATCTCTCAAGACGATACTCTAGTTGGCGTCTCTGCCAGCAAGGACGACGAACAGCATTCATCGCGACTGACGTCTCCTCCCGAAAAAGGAGGTCTTCTCAAATTAAAGTCTCTGTCGGAGTTGAGAAAACGAACTTCCAACCTGAGTATCCCTGCTATGCGGTTCCGTGAAACCTCACCTATGAGTGTGAGCGTGCGGCCGTCGATTGAGCCAGACGAGGAACTGGTGAACGCAACTGATTCTAGAGAAAAGTCGCACCAGTCTATGGAACGACGCCAGTCGCGCAAGGATCTTCAGAAACAGGCCAAGCTATTAAAACGTGTGAGCAATCTGGAAGATAAGCTGGACCGCGCTCGACGAGAGTTGATACGTGAATACGGACCGGAGATGGACGGCGCCAAAATCAGCGGAACGGCAAGAGGAAATGGTCTGGCTGTACCGACAATATGTGTGGATGACCATGAGGTTGAACAAGAAAGGAAAACAGATCTAGGGCCGGGCTCTTTGCCTACGCTGCTTTCGGAACGATTGCTAGAAGCAGCACATGTGCAGGATGGCCTCTGTTCGGTATCTAGTCGACAGGGATCTCAGGCAAAATCGAAATGGCCACCTGTCGACAGTCTATCCCGAAAACGAAAATCGCCTGTTGCTACTTCTCACGAGCCGATGATGGATCGACATGATGTCCAAGGTGATGAAGCTGATACAGAAGACTACGATGCTGACTGCGGCAAGCCCGTTGAGTCTAGCTCTCCGCGTACAGCCACTACAGCCACTGTAGCAGGCACAAATCCCGACTTAACAAAACGAACACGCAACAAATTACAGGCCACCCGCGACAAACGTGCCTCCAGTCTTACGACCAGAGCTAGTCAGCGATTACTCAAGGCCAAACAATCGTCTCGCAATCTACGAGCTGACGCCAAGGATGAGGCTCGCAAGGAACAAGACAGAAACCTTCAAGAGCAAGACGGGAATGCCACAGCCATACTTGTTTCGCCTGGTCAGACGAAGAAGAAGCTCAATAAACCCAAGAATCGTAGTTGGACACCTGTCTCCGGCAGCACCGGGGTCGATGTTGAGAATGTTCCGCCAGTGCCTCCCGTGCCGAAGGACTTGATTCAATCTGCAAAGTCAGTCTCGCCTGAGAAAATGAAGTCACGGGGAGTTTTGTCGACGATGAGAGGGAGGATTCCATCGAAGGAGTTCTCCTGGCCTGAGGATATTTTTTGATTCTTGCCTGAATGTTTGCATGCCTCCTTCTGCTTTTTTACATGTTTTAAGCTTGTCTTATGTCTGGTTTGCATGTTTTTTGCATTTACGTGTCTCAAATGTTGCGAGTAAAGCGACTCCATGCATACATGATTGACGATGATGACAGCAATGATTGACCTTTGACGAGAATTTGATTTGTTATGAGTAGCATCGCAATTGAACTTCTTCTCTCTTCTCAATACAAAAACAAACTAGAAAATCGCCGTTGCATTGGGTTTCGATCCTACGCCACCTATTGAACACGCATTAGTCAACCATCTCAATCCATGGATGCTTACGACTTCGTAATAAAAGAGAGAAACGAACCGTAAACCATGTCAGGAGCACTAGTCAAAAAGAACGACCACCTCTTTTCTCGTCTACAAACCTCCGCCAAACCTTCCAAATCCCACAACTCACCCAGCGGCATCCCCCATAGCGAGAGAATGAATTCGTGCAACAACCAGCCTCCAACTCCATCGCCCTTTGGCCCCGTTTGAGTTGATGGCCAGCGCTCAAAGCAAGGTGCGTCACCGGCCACGGCTGCGAAATAACTATCGTGAAGCCACGTGAGGATTGAATCTTCTTGAGCCAGACCTGCGTATTCCTGCACTTCATCTTCTTCTCCTTTCGCTTTCTCCATCTCGCTTCCCGATTTCTGCTCTTCGGCAGTGGATTTTGCCGCATTCTCATCTGTCTTTGTAACAGGAGCAAAAATACAAACTTTGCGATCCGCAGCTGCTCGTCTCTGCTCCTCGGTAAAAGACATGTATTTATCCGTCCATCCAAATCTGATCAACAAGATATCGCCGACCTGTATGTCTCCGCCCCGATGGGCTGGGAGAATGTTAATACCCTGAAACTCTGCGCAATGCTGCAGATCTTGTAAAGTGATTGCGTGGCCCTGGAAAGGGTCGTATTGCTTTCCCGGAGTGGATTGGGCGTAGGTCCAGTAGTCGAGAAGAATGGCGCGGCCGGATATACCTTCTCTGCGTGGGGAGGGATTAGATTGATTCTGATTCTGATTCTTGCTGGATGTGGATGTAGATGTGGATGTGGATGACCAGTGGTGAATACTGCATTTGAGATTGTGGTCTAGTTGAGCAAGGATGTCTTCTGGTTTTGTCTATTTTGTGTCAGATTTCCTCACTCTCTTTTAGTATGAAGAAACATTTAACTAGACGTACCCCGTTATAGAACAATTTGGTTTTTAGATGCGAGAACTATAAATTTCCGTATCAAGTCATAAGTAGTCTTCGAGATAGAGAGAGGAGAAGAGAAGAGAGGTCATACATGTCGAAATCCATCCCATTGACTACCTGACTGCGGATTCATATTATCGACAACATCGTCAAAGCCAACTCCGCCTCCCAAGTCGATTATGCGATGTTGTACAGTCTGACGATTAAATGCCGGTGGCGAGGGGATATGTATAGGAAGACTGATCAAGTCAGCAGTCTGTAATTGGTAGTCTTGAAAGCTCCACAGAGAAGAAATTTGGAAGAAGAAGAAGAAGAAGAAGACACACTCTAATCGCACCGTTTCTCCAGTTCTGATCTCTGTTTTTGCAGCATTCGCAACGCGCTGCGGAGTGAGTAGATTGAGTCTCCCGATCTATTCATCACTTGCATTAGTCCTATACCTGGCCGCTTACCTACTTATCTACATAGGTGGGAAGGAAGAGAAGGACAGTAAAGGTAAACTGACGTTATCGTGCTCTCCCCACACCCAAGCTGCTTCTTCAGGCGCATTCGCATGGTACGGAATGTGTTTCGGAAGGTCAGTTCTCAGGGGGAAGATTTCGTTGTTAGGATTCCATGGAATTGAGTCTGGGTTTTGCGTTGCGGGGGATGCTGGCGCGGAGAGGTGTTGTGAGAGTTGTTTGATTTTCTGAGCCATTTTTAGTTCTTTCTTCTTCTTACTTATTTGTCAAGTGTACTTTGGTGAGCAGATTGAGAATTTGAAGTTTGTTTTGGGAACTTGAGATGTGTGTCGCTGATAAACCAACTGGGCCCAAGGCCATCTCGGTTACTCCTTTTACTAATCACCTTAATACCTAGGTAGATATCTAGGTAGATAGGACCAGGAATTAATAATATGACATCAACTCCTAGTTCAGAACGCGGGGTAAACTATCCATCAATCCATAAGAAAGATCAGTGTTGATCGCCCTGAAGACCGAGTTCTGTGGGCCGAATCTTGCATGGAAACCTTGGAATTGAGGGGAAGCTTGTGCTTTCACATGCATAATCACCTGCCTATATAGGAAGAGTAGAAAGATGTACTTACAGAGGGACTCGTGAACGGATCATGGGAAATGGAGCGTGTCTGAATTTTACGAAATCTAGGTAATTGTTCCAGTTGACTGTGATCTTCTACTGCGGAGTTTCCAAGTTTACCTATGGGTGAATGAGTTTATTGATGTAGTCACTGCTTGCGCTGTATCGTTCCTATATACTCCTCAAATAGAGCAACAGGAATCTTAATATAATTCAACTGCACCCTCACTGCTTATCCACCTTTTCCGTCTCAACCCGCGGATCCGCCTCGGCGTCAACCACGGCTTTACCAGCGACAACCCCGACGCTCGGAGAATCGGATCCAATCTCGTCAACAAGATCGGTCATCACGGGAGGACCCTTGAAGTGGTGGCGCGCGTAGACAAAGTACCAGATCACGCTGATCGAGGCGAAGCCCGCAAACACGACACTGGCGTAATTCATAGTCGAGGGGGTGACGGGTAGCGACACCGGCATACAAAACAGTACCACGGCAAGCACAATCCAGCACACCGTGGTAATGTTGATGGCGTAGCCGAAACGGCCCAACGAGAACGAGGAATGTTTCACGGCGCGACGACCACGCAACACGGAGATTAGAATCGGTACGCCGTACGAGGTCGACAGACATATAGTTGCTACACCGGTAAAGGAGTTGAATGCCGCGCTTGACCCGAAATAGATCAGTCCTAGTAGACAGTCCACCACTGCAGACAAAATCACCGCGTTCACCGGCACGTCTAAAGATTTGTTGACTTTTTGCCAGGCCTTGAATCCTGGGATTGCCCCGTCTCGCGCAAAGGCGTAGGTGCATCGACTTGCAGCTGTAAGAGCTCCAATGCCCGCGAAAAACATGATGCCCAGGATGAGAAATAACAGCCCGAATCCGCCGGCGGCAGAGCCAGTCACGGTCTTGAACAACAATCCAATGGGCTGTCCGTTGGCCACCGCAAGGAGCACGTCTACGGAGGGCAGTGTAAACATAATCGGAATCAAATACACCAACCCGGTAATTCCAGCAGCGACCACCGACAAGACAATTGCCCGGGGAACTTCCAAATGCGGATTCTGCACTTCTTCACACATGGCTGCCACCATACCGTAGCCGGTCAGTGTATATGCTGCCTGAAGCAGTCCAACAAAGAATGCCCATCCGGATGGCCTATTCGTTGAATTAGCTCATCTGAAAAAAGAAGGAAAAAGGAGAAAAGGAGTGAGGTGATGTACCATCCGCTAGAAGAAGCGTCGTAATGAGCAAAGACAAATTCGCCAGACCGACGATTGTCCGCCATGGAAAGCAAGGTCACGAGAATAATCACCACGCTGGCTGCAGTCCAGTAGATGCAAACTTTATTAATCAAATCCAAATATCGCGAGGCAAAGATATTGACCAAAGCGCACACGAGCATCACGGCCCAAAACATCAAAATGGTTTGATAGGTCGTCGGTACGTAGTCTTCGTTCCACAGCGAGATGGCGCTTAGGATTAGCTCGCCCCCGGAGAAATTGATACTCAGCGTCACAGTCCAGTTGCCCACCAGAGTCAGCCAGCCGTCAATAAAGGACATGATGGGCGCCCATTCGCGCGTCGACAGCATGGCGCTCCAGTAGTAGACTCCGCCGGCAGTTGGGTACACAGCGCAAATCTCAGCTAGAGACGCCGCAATGGCCACGGAGATGAGGGTCACCAGGACCCAGCCCCAGATAATGGTTACGGATTGACCGTCGACCAGTGTAATGTACAGAGTTGTGCTGAGACCGAAAGGAGCTGCCATGATGGCAAAGGATCTGTAGAAGTTAGTCGATCGATCAATCAATCCATCGGTAGACCAATCAACCAATCAATCAATTGGCGATGAACTCGCAGATGTGCAGACTTACAAGCCCAGAACACTCAACATGCTCAAATTCCGAGGCAATTCATTTTTGTATCCCATGCGCGCGAGCGCGGCATCGGCGCTGTTCTGGTCGGTCATTGTGTCGCCTGCCTAGTACTTCATGGACGACCGGTTGTTGAGTCCAACTCCAGAGTATTAGGCGAAGAAGACAGGAGCAGAGAGCTACTCATACAGAACAATGCTGGATAGAAGTCAAGGAAAGAGATTATTTGGAGAAAGAGTTCCCCGACTATTAAGTAAGAAGCAAGCTCACATGATCCACTGATAAGAGAGGAGTTACTACGGTACCGTCCCGCCACTCACCATTTATCGCCGTCGCCAATACCGTTGGCCCACTTCTCTTGGCTTTTTCTTTCTCTCCATTCTTATGCTTTGTTGATCTGCGAGATAATAATAATATTATCCTCCGTGCCGTACGGAAGTCAATTCCCCATGTGCTCGGCTAGACTCGCGATAAGTGGTAAGCTCCCTGCAAATCATTCGATATTTCCGAAACTGTCGTCTCCATTGTTCGTGCCATGCCCAACTCGTTTCCGACGCGGCAATTGATCCTTTCCGTGTGTCTGCTCTGTGCTATGAAAACAATGTACAAAAACTCGGACAGTAATGTTATACTAGAACGCTATGTAAAATAGATAGCGTGGAAGAATGCTTTCGTTGGAGCAGCGCACGCGACACTTGCAACCCGCCTGCAAGTATATAAGGGTTAGGGCTATCGTAATTTTCCTGGATTCTGTTGATGCTAACCCTAATACCCTATGGCCTAGATATTCGGAGAAATTATTTATTCCAGCCCCAGTCTCAGCACTTTCACCAATCTCATCAGTTCTCAACAATTTCCATGGGCAATGAATTCTTCAATCAGAATTCATCTAACTAACATATTATCCGGAAATGCTCTATATGTACCATCACATTCACAGCTAGAAATATTATGTTCTCTGCCCTGGATTTTAGCTCAAACTGCTCGTAAGTACCTCTGATGCTATTGCGACGCTTCTTTTAGAACATTACACCAGTCTCTGCTAAACCTTTTGTAAGACTGGTCTAGAGAAAAGCAATAGCCAAAACATGGCATTATATCTAATTTTTAAATGAAATTATTGTAGCATCAGTTACTACATAGTCAGTACAGCGAGAGCATGGCATGGCTGACTCAGCATCCGAGTCTGACAGACTATTCCTGATACAGACTAGTTTGTCTGCATTGAGAAAGCATCAAGTGGAGCCAGTCAGGTGATCATAACCAATCAGCGACTGTGTTTCAGTGTTCGCCAAGCCCATGAGGTGATTTCATTCATTTCAGTCTCCTTCCTGGCCAGACTGGATGGGTCGACAGACTCTTACTTGCCTTTGTAGATTTAACTTACACCTACTACGTACAACCTCAACTTCAACGCCACATCTTATACCCCCGTCCCTTACTCTGGTCGCATACCATTCTTTGCTCGCCCGCAACAATAAAAACCCATCTTTCGCGACCACAACAACCGCTTACTCCCCGCCGCTTCACTGCAAATTCGTCCCAGCGTCTTATCCCGTCGCCTCGCCGCTTATCAATCGGTCCTACATCAACCTCATTGGCGAATACCGGCTGCCACTGCCAATCGGTAGGTATCTCGAATATCCTGGACGCTCACTTTCGAAGATACAGACATAGACATCGACATCTTACAGCACGCATTTACTGTCGGATCCTCTACGCCTGTACCTACGTCTGTCTGTCTGTCTATCTGTCTGACTGTCTGAAATGGCCATTCGCCCTGTCTAGCATTTTTTGCGGTCCTGTTCGTTGTTCCGCCCTTACTGCAACAGTGCAAACCCGTACTACTACTGCTACTACTGCTACCACTACGCATTACGCATTACGGCGTACCTACCACAACATCCAATCAGCCGCTTCGTCTTCACTTGATCGATCTTCTGCGATAACCTGCAAAACCTGTCAACCTGGTGGAAACCTGTCGAGTCTTGCGCTCGGTTTGTAAATCACTCATTCGCCGACAGCGCGAATTTGCATCGACTATCAAAACCGCTGCGGCTGGATTGGACCACTACACGCAACCAGCCGCTAGCAGCGGTCGCAGTTGTTGAGTTGAGGACGGCGCATCGTATATCGTTGCAATTTATTGATCAAGGGGGCAGCGGATTATACCTGCCACAATGGATCAGAAACCGCTGCCGACCTCGTTTACTCCGCTCGAACCCAGTGCCGCCTCCATGACACCTCCCAACAGCGCCGACGGCAAGAAGAATATATCTGACGCTGCACCTTCGGAACTGTCTGACCTCGATCTCGATCACAATGCCGCCGCTTCGTCGGTAGAAGAGGAGGCCGGGGCTGCAGTAGTAGAAGAAGATGAAGATATCGAACCAGATCATTATTACGAAGGAGGAAGGATACCTGTTTTCAAACCGGTAAGTGCAACGCGGTCAATCCACTTGGTACGGCATGACTGATCAGGTATTTCCAGACCATGGACCAATTTCGCGATTTCCGATCTTTTGTTCAGAAAATCGACAAGTACGGCATGAAGTCCGGTATCGTAAAAGTCATCCCTCCCCAGGAATGGTACGTTTCTTCCGAAGGTCTTTTCAGTATGCCGATGGTGTCGGGTTACTGACTAAATTGCTGCCTGCACAGGAGAGATTCTTTGCCGCCTCTTGATGAAGCGGTCAAAACCATTCGAGTCAAGAATCCAATTATGCAGGAATTCCACGGTGCCCACGGTACATACACTCAGGCAAACATCGAAAGGCAAAGATCCTACAATCTTCCACAATGGAAGGCTCTGTGCGACGACGCCAGCCACCAACCTCCGGCACGGCGAGGTGAACGTCGTCGCACTCAGGAGAAACCTGCCCGTGCGGCCACGACCAACAAAACCCACGCCCCTACGACTCGCGCGGGCTCGCAGAAGCGTGGGCCGGGTCGCCCGCCGAAAAGGACAAAGGAGCCCAAAATCAAAGAAGAATCACCTGCGGAAGACCATCAATCCGAGAGATCGCGACTGGAAGGTCCACCGACACCAGTCTCCCCAGAGTCAAACCCGGTTGAGTCGAAGACGGAAGATTTGAGCGACGGAGAGGCATTACCCGCTGCAAAGCGCAAGGGTCGTCAGCCCAAATCCGTGTCGTCACGGAGGAAACATAATGGAGGGGAAACTCTCGACCAAGTGGATGAAGAAGCTTTCAAAGACTTTGACTATCGCATACACAACAACGACGAGTATTCCGCCGAAAGATGCGACGAATTGGAGACTGCATATTGGAAATCGCTCATGTTCAACAACCCCATGTACGGTGCAGACATGCCTGGCTCCCTTTTTGACGACTCGACGACCTCGTGGAATGTTGCAAAGCTCCCCAATCTGCTTGACGTGCTGGGACAGAAAGTCCCCGGAGTCAACACCGCTTACCTCTATCTGGGCATGTGGAAAGCGACGTTTGCCTGGCATTTGGAGGACATGGACCTCTATAGTATCAACTATATCCACTTCGGTGCCCCGAAACAATGGTATAGCATCTCCCAGGAAGATGCGCCTCGTTTTGAAGCGGCCATGAAAAGCTTTTGGCCGAGCGACGCAAAGAACTGCGACCAGTTCCTCCGTCACAAAACGTATTTAGTCTCGCCCAGCATCTTGAAGTCGCGGTTCGGAATTACAGTAAACAAAGTCGTTCATTACGAAGGCGAGTTCATGATCACTTACCCGTACGGGTATCATTCTGGATATAATCTGGGATACAACTGCGCCGAATCAGTGAATTTCGCCACCGAGCAATGGCTTGATTATGGTCGAATTGCGAAGAAATGTAACTGCGAGTCGGACAGCGTTTGGATCGATATCGCTGACATTGAGCGGAAATTGCGAGGCGAGCCCACTCCGGAATACTACGATGAAGACGAAAATGAAGACGAAGAAGATCTCGACAGTGATCTCAGCGACGTCGATGGTGCTTCGGATCTTCTCACCCCTCCTCGTAGCGTACCTGAAAAACCCACTCGCGGCAGGAAGCGGAAGCACGACAACGACGAGCGTCGTGTCAAACGCGTCCGTATACAGCAACCTGCCGTACGCAAGATTCCGTGTGTTTTATGTCCTAACGACATGGATTATGAAGATTTGCTGCCCACGGAAGACGGCCTGTCACACGCACACCGTCGATGCGCGACGTATATTGAAGAAACATCGATTCTTCGCGACGATTCGGGCCGTGAAGTCGTCTGCGACATTGACAAGGTGCCCAAAGCTCGCATGGGCCTCAAATGTCTATTTTGTCGCGAAGTGCGGGGGGCTTGCTTCCAGTGCAATTTCGGGAAATGTACGCGGGCGTACCATCCCACTTGCGCTCTTTTGGCTGGAGTCCAGGTTGAGTTTGGGTCGATTCTGGTCATTGCCGACAACGAACAGCAGTACTACGTACCTAGTGTTGATCTCAAATGTAAATACCACCGACAAAAGAGACTCGGAGTCTCGGAGCCGGCTGAAGAGGACCGCAAAGTGGTACAAGCAGCCAGCCGATTATCCATGGGCGATTTGCTGCAGTTCCAAGCCGACAAGGAGATCAATGGAGCCGTGGTGCTCGAGAACCGGCCTGGAGAACGCATGTTGAAGCTCAAGGTGCTACCCCGCGGCGACGTGGTGGAACTGCCTTACCGATGGGTTCTGATTGTTCGCAAAACCAATTTTGCCGCACTGCCTCCAGGAACGCAGCCTCTCCCCGCTCATCTGGTCCGCAAGGCTCAACCACAGCGTGGTCTGTCGAGCTCCGTACCTCAGCCCGGCACACCATTCTGCGACGCCAATGCTCCCTTCCAATGGGCAGAGTTTGAGACAGCCGCGTTGCCTCTTGAAGCAGTGCGTGTGCAGGTCGACATTACCGGTAGCAAGCCGGAGCAGATGTGGTACTATTTAGGCGCCTCGTCGACGGAATGCCGGGCACAATTCACACACGATCCCAAGGTACCGGTACACAACGGGCGGTCGAATTTCCTGGAGATGGTCAAAAGGAATTCCGCGTCTGCTGTGATGTCTGCTTCTGCCTTTGGTTCTGCTTCTTCTTCATCTTCCTTTCCTGTAGTTAGCGCGTTGTCAGCGGCGGCGAGTGGCAGAACAACCACAAAAGGAACGACCCGAACCCCCCACCACAACAACCTCGCTGGCAAAGGCAATGCCCCTCCAAACACATCGATTCCCAGTTCTTCTTCGTCATTGCAGCGTCGCTCCCCAAACACTGCAATGACTCCTGCCTATGGACATCTACCCCTCAATCACCATCAGCAGCATCAACATCAGCATCCTCATCATCAATTTCTTCATCTGAACAATGGTGCTGGCAGTCCCGTCAATGCCAATGCCCATGCCCACGCCAACAATGTCAATTCCACCGCTCATTTCTACGCTGCCAATGCCGTCCGTCCCAACCCCTATGCCGCCTTCTCCAAGCCGCCGCCGTCCGAGCCGCCCACGAATACCTTTGCCAATGTGCGCGAGTTGATTGCTCGTCGTCGTCTGGCCCAGATGACCGACCATGCTAATATTCTCGCCGGGTACACGATTGTGAGTCCCGAGCTGGTCGTCGAGACGCTGCTGGGCCCGATGGGCTCCGTTCCTCCCGAGTCCGGAATTGAAAAATTGGAATTGGCGATGGCGCAGCAACGTGTCCAGCCCAAGGCCGCGGACGGCACCTTGCTGCCCCTCCAACCGCTCAACATGCGATCGGAAGAGGTCACCCGCTTGCTTCGGATGCTGCGATTTTCAGTTGTTTCGTATCGCGACCGACTGGATGTGATTCCCAAGCGAGAGCCCGATTACATAAAACAAGAACCGTTCGAGCGTCACAATTATGCCGCCGGTCGGGTGGTACCTGGTCGGTTTGCCTACTTGGAACAACAACAGGCCCAGACACCTTCTGTTTACAAATCGCCCTACGAGTCGCCCTTTGGGGTTGCCGAGTGGGCCAAGAAGGAATACAATTTAGTAGAGGAAGAACCTTTCTCGAAACCATCGCTGGCCAACGATTATTTCGCGTCGTTGTCGTCTGCCGACCAGGAAAAGATTGTCAAGGCCTGTGGTAGTTGGGTACAGCAACGGATCGTCGAGCGGGCTCCAAGTCACAGTCGCCAAAGTTCGACGCCTAATTTCCGTCTGTCGAGTCTATCGACGGCTCTTGCTCAGCAGAACCAGGGGAGTCATACCAACCCCATCATCGACGTTACTGCCGTGGATGATTTGCCGATGAACGGGATGGAACGAATGGAACGAATGGATCGACTCGATCGACTGGATTTCCCTTTACATGCAGACTCGCCGACATCCAGTTTCAGTCGACCTCATCTCGTCGGATACCCGTCGCCGCACGACTTCAACAGTCACGGCGACCACGACTCGTCTGTTGTTCCTCGACATCTAACGGATCATCACGATCTGTTTGGCGACCAGCAAGCCAACACTCGGTTTTGGCAACACGGACCATGGGGTCCTGGCGGTGACGGGACGACGCCTATTGAAGAACACCGGCCTTTCTTTGGTCCTCACGAGCGACTGAAACACGACTACGCTTCGTCGGAGCTTTCGCTCGGGCGAGGGCCGGGGTCTCTACATTCCGTCGACATGGCTGGGTTTGGAATGGACACGACGGAGGATTTGGGCGAAGTACTAAGTCCGTGACGTGACTACCATGATTACTCGGGGATTCAGGACTTGCCGGATCTTTTTTCGATTCACGGCCTATTGCCACGGTTTTAGCCACCGCTTCTCTCTCCCTTCTGTCCGTCACTGCGATTTCCTCTTTATTGTGACTTGTATCCGACTGATGACTGCATGATCTGGGCGTTCTACTGTTCTTTTCCCCCTCTGATATTTGATATTAAGACCTGTTCTGCTATACTTGACGACATTTATTGATGACCCACCCTATCCTGTATCTTTCTCTCTCCTGCACTCAACCTCGCTCTCCCTTACTCACCTTCTCTATGTGACGGACGACTCGGTTCAAGTGTTTTGATCATGTTCGAATCGTCCACACACCTCGCCGATACACGAGAGACCAAAATTTTTTCTTCTTATAGATAGTTGTATTGTTTCGCGGCATGCTCTTACTCGGCAGAGAATTGGCAATTTTTTCCCCCTCCTATTTGTTTCCTTGAACATGGCGACCGAAAAATTTCTTGTCTGTTACCATCCCATCCCGTTCCCGTCGTCTTTACCCGTCTCACCAACCACAACTGACAAATCATCCTTGACGGGTTCCCGCAACTAAAGAATTTTTTGTCTCCATTGGATGAGCTACAACTCCATCCCGTCCTTATCCACTTCTTCATCATCTTCCTCTCCGACACATGTATTGCAATGCCTTTTCTTCGTCTACTCGTCTACTCGTCTACTCGTCTACGAACGATGTCCCCTTTTTTTTCTCTTGTTGTTCCTCTTTTCTCTTCTCCCCATCTCTATGTATGTGTGATTCGAAAAAAAGAACAAATTCCGCAGAATTAAAAAAATTCGATGAACTTAGTGTGGCCTACTTTCGCCCACTATTCAATATGATATGTTTATATTCTTCCTCGCTCGCTCATAAATTAAGTAGTTAAGTTGATAGGTTTGGTCTAGTATATTATGTAAGAATAGTCGAGACAAACCGCATCCTTGGATGTCTGTTCTGTTCGACTTTGCCTTCTTTTCAGTCTATCTAGTCTACTACTCAGTCTCGCTTTGATGCGGGATTTCTTGACAACAAGCCCCCAGGCCAAGAATCTCTGTTTCTCCCGTGCGCAATACCGCGTATAATACCGTTTGGAACATTACATCGTACTTCAGACTTTGCAACTTTTTTGGCAACGTTCGTGGAGACTGACTTGGTAATACACGTATCAAACGGCACCATACAATGAATTACTATGTAGTAGAATAACCCGGCCCGGTTCCCACTGCGGGTAATCCTTCTCTCACCGAGCCGGGTATTTTTTCTCGTCCTGCTTGCGAGTGTCGTATGATGATGATTCGTCGAAAGGCTTTATTGTTTCTCATGTTATAGGCTTGGCTTATGGCGTCGTTTACTTACACTTACTACTATTACTACTAGTCAATTTCGACTAGTTAGAGAGTTTTGTGGTAGACTGGTTCACTAGATGGTGCGGTGGCAATTGAGTTTCTGGGCCCCGGAAAGGGCTGATGTAGGCTGAACCATTCAGCTTCCACTCTGTATGTGTATGAGATGGTAGAACTAGATTTGAATGTTCGGGTTTTATACTGGGTTTACAGTGTAAGGATTTATTGGTGGTAAAACAACGTTGTAGTATCTACGACGCTGTATCTCACTAGTACGATAGGCAAGTTACAGCGTACTACGTAGTAACTACCTTACGAAGTAGTTAGAGAAATGTAAAGATTATGTAATTTGTATCGACCGTTCTTGGCTCGTGATCTGCAGGTAATTTCGCCCGTGCCGGCCCCATACTCATACTACAGAAAATTACTAGTGCTCTCTGACATCCACATCCATCCATGTCGTCCATCTCGACAAGAATTGTGGGTAGTGGAGTGGCACATTCAAATGGTATCCGGCATTTGCTTCTTTGTGCAAAGTTTTGTTTTCCCCGGGGATACCTTCACGACCACATTTTGAATTCGTCTACGGAATCACGCTTCCGTTTCGCAATTGGCCCATTTCAGAGTCTGGGGTCTGGGGTAGAACCGCGAACTTTGACTGAACGAATAGACTGGACCCGTTTCCAACTAGGTTCCAGGGTTTGTATTCAAGGTTTATAGCGGTTATAGCGGGCTTTTATTCTAGAATTCTTTTCGAAAAAAAAAGGAAGAAAAAAGGGCTAAGTGCGCAGATATATAATCTGCTGATTCTGGACGTCTTCTCGCCCATTTTCAAGATTGTGAAAGAGACACGAGAGCCAATACCTTGGAAAGAGAAGAAAAATGGCGACCGAAATCCATGCTGCAGAGACAAAAGTCTCGCATGACTCGCCTCCTCAAGCTATGCCAGAGAAAAAATCTGCTGTGCGCGCTCTCGTTGAAGCTGATCTCCTCGACGAGCGCTATACCCAGACCGAGCGTGGTTTGCGTAGTCGTCATGTCCAGATGGTAATTCTTCACACCACCTGCATAAAAAAAGAATTCTATACTAATTGGATCTAGATGGCTCTTGGAGGAACGATAGGCACAGGGCAAGACTATCTATTCAACATGCTCAAACAGCAAACTAACATTTCCTAGACTATTCGTTGGATCCGGCCAGTCGCTCGCCATCGGAGGCCCCGCGTCGCTATTGCTAGGCTACATCTTCATTTCCGCACTGGTCTTTTGCCTAGTCACAGCCATCGCAGAGATTGGCGCTTACTTGCCCGTACACGGCGGCACAATGAGCTATCACGGCTTTCGCTATGTCTCGCGTAGTCTGGGTTTTGCCATGGGTTACTTGTACTGGTACTCGATTGGGATTTTGGTTCCGTACGAAATCACTGCTGCCTCCCTGGTGATTAATTACTGGCATCCCGGCGTCCACGTAGCCGTCTGGATCACAGTTATGCTGGTCGTGATCGTGGCGCTGAATTTCTTGCCGGTGAAATTCTATGGCGAGTCGGAGTTCTGGTTCGCCGGTATCAAAATATTGACTCTGGTCGGGCTGCTGATCCTGAGCTTTATCCTGTTTTGGGGCGGAGGCCCCAATCGTCAACGTCTTGGCTTCCACTATTGGAAAGATCCTGGCTCCTTCAACGAGTACATTGTCACTGGCAATGCAGGCCGTTTTGTGGGCTTGTTGCAGTGTTTGATGTCCTCGGCTATTGCTTTCATATTTGCTCCAGAACTTGTCAGAACCTGTCCCTCTTTTTTTCTTCTTTTAAGCATATTCACCATACTAATCGTATACCGTATAGATCATCATTTCCGGAGGTGAAATGGAATCGCCTCGTCGCAACGTCCCGCGCGCTGCACGCCGCTACATTTACCGCTTGGTATTTTTCTACATCCTTGCCGTGCTGGCCATTGGCGTCATCTGCCCATCCAACGATAGCCGCTTGACGAACGGCGGGGCTGGCGCCGGCTCATCTCCCTTTGTAGTCGGCATCAAGAACGCCGGCATCCCGGCCTTGGACAGCATCGTCAACGCCGCAGTTCTGACATCTGCGTGGTCCGCCGGAAATTCCTTCTTGTACATGTCGTCCAGATCTTTGTACGGATTAGCCATGTCCGGCAATGCTCCCAGTGTCTTCAAGACCTGTAATCGATGGGGTGTTCCCTGGATTGCCGTCTCATGCTCCGCCCTATTCTCCTTACTCGCCTATCTCTCCGTGGGCACATCCAGCTCTGTTGTTTTCAACTGGTTCATCAATTTCACCAATACTTCCGGCTTCATCTCGTGGATTTGCTGTTGTATAGTCTACTTTCGATTCCGCAAAGCTGCCGAATACCAAGGTGTAGAACGACCCTACGTATCTCGCCTGCAACCTTACGGAGCCTACGTGGCTATTGTTGGCTGCGTATTTTTGGCCTTGGCGAATGGGTTCACGGTGTTTTTCCCGTCGAAATGGAGCGTCAGCAGCTTTTTCACGGCCTATATTGGTATTCCGGCTTTTCTGATCTTGTATTTTGGCCATCGGTTCGTGTTTTGGTCTGATCCTTGGGCTTGGAAGCCTGAAGAGGTCGATTTGCAGACTGGAATTGAAGAGATTTTGGCTGCGGAACGACCGCCGCCGGTTCGTGATACGTGGTGGAAGAAGATTGCGGTCTTGGTTGATTAATTATACATACGTATATGTATAAATATCTGGGTCGTGGATTAGGGTCCGTTTGGAATAATGGCCTGCATGACAAGGCTTCATTACAGATATCTCCATGCTTCGTCGTGTGATATAATTTATATACTACGAATCTCGAAAGGTGCTCGAATACTTAGAGTTCGCGATAAGGACTCTGTGATCTTTCTAGTGTGAATGGTATCTGGGTCCTGTAAGAAGGGCTCTCGACCATGCTAAGCATGAGATCGGGAGCCGAGAATTTCTGTATTTAAGCCCTAGAAGCCCTTCAAAGCCACGAACAAATAGCTTACAGCAGCTTTCCTCCTTATCGTACACACGGGAGTCCCTCCAGGGCTGATGTGGCCGGGTCTATGGATTTGTGATCTAGTAGTCTCGAGTACTTCAGGCCTAAAACGGGTGCTGAGAATCTCTGAATCGAGCACCTCCGAAGCCCAAGAGCTTTTATACCGTAAGGTTGAGGACTGCTATAGACAGCTTACATAATGTAATCTTAATAGTTATCTCCTTTGATTATTCATACGTAGGTAAGTGTGTTTGATAGCTTTGTCAGCTGGGCTGCTGCCACGGGCCGGATCAACCATGTCCCTGACACCGTTCCTTCTTCAGACTTCTTCAAGCTTCTTCCTTCCTTCAATTACAAACATCCCTACACATTATGTGCTCGCTTCAGAATTGATGGTTTTCGTAACCCGCTACTTCGACCACGTTCGGCCATCCAGGCGTCCAGAAAGGCTACCTGCGGGAAGAATGTCTACATATCACGACTCAAAGCCTTGGTAGAATTGTAAGTTGTCGCCCCGTATGTAAAGTGTCCAGAAAGAAAATATCTTCTGACCCTGACTACAGAAATGGCCAGTCTGCCGCACGAGCAGGTCGCTGTGATTCGCGAAACAATCATGTTGGGACTCGCGAGGAATATGAAACTCTTTCGACGAATTTTCTCTCGCGGAGAATCTCGAGTTGATACGCCTGGCCGAAGCAAGCCGGGATCTGGTTATCGATACCAGCCTGCCAAGTGAGAGAATTTCCAACAGTGGCGTTGGAAGTCGGCTTTTCGAAGACAACCCAGAAACTAGAAAAGGATATCGCATGGTGGATTAACGCATCAAAAGGCGAAGTGAGAATGGGTATCACCATCGACATCAAAAGAAGATCTAGTACCATTGAAATCAAATCCTGGGTCCCAGCATTCGAACGATCAGCCATACAGACAATACATCCGATTACAACACTATCAAAACCCTTCCGGCTCAGTTGGTTATTTTTCTGATGAATGTCCACAACTATTTCAATCTGCTAGTTGAGGGATGGCGGTATTCATTACGTTTGAAAAAATAGCCTTAGACAACCACTTCATTCAAATATCTTCCTCGTACACTTCCTTGTACACTTTCTCGTACACAGATCAATATCTAGTTAAGTAAATCCTAAAAATATCCAAATAGCTTATTAACATAGCATGCTGGAATCAGTTTAAGATAAGAAGTAAATAGATGATGTCATACGCACCGACCCTACTTAAGTGGATCTGTCACGGGCGAGCTAAGGAAAAGCAAATATCACTTCTTCAACAATAAATTTCAACCTCAACAATATAGAACATCCACCAAAAAACACTCGCAGACAGTCAATTCTTTGATTTCAAGTCGCAAAATATCTTCTTTTGAATATTATACAATAATTTCCTCGCTACTCACGTCATGGCCGCTCCTACAGAGCAGCCCGACGGCACTGGTCAGTAGCCCCGCTTGCTCCTCCTCTTCTGCCCCCCCTATAAGTTACCTATCTATCTATCTATCTATCTACCTGCTTGGCCTTTTTTGCCACAACAGCATAGTTAACAGTATCGATAGGAGTTCTGAAACTTGATCCCTGGCTCGAGCCGTTCAAGGATGCTCTGAAAACTCGATATGCGTATGCGCAGGATTGGATCAAAAAGATCAATGAGACGGAAGGAGGGTTGGAGAAATTCAGCAGAGTGCGTGCAGTGCCTGCTTCCAAAACACAACACAATGAAAAAGATGAAAAAGAGACGAGAAAAAAAGAGACGAGATAGGATTCAGCGACGAGACAGCATTGCTAAGATAATTTAACGCCAGGGTTACGAACGCTTTGGTTTCAACGTCAAACAGAACGGCGACATCGTTTATCGAGAATGGGCTCCCAGTGCGGTGGCGGCCTATCTCATCGGCGATTTCAGTAAGTCGATTCAAAGTCTTCCTATCTTTTCTTCTTACCGAGAGACCAAGACTAATCGAAGTAGACAATTGGGATCGAAAAGCTCACCCCATGAAATCGGATGATTTCGGCGTCTGGGAAATCACGCTTCCTGCCAAAGATGGTCAACCGGCGATTCCGCATGGTTCGAAAATCAAGGTGACAATCCGAAAATTGCGTTTCTTTAAACCTGATGCAAACTAACTCGATACAAGATTACCATGACCACCCGTGCCGGTGAAACAATCGATCGTATCCCCGCTTGGATCAAACGTGTCACTCAAGATCTCGACGTCTCACCCGTTTATGATGCCGTATTTTGGAACCCCCCCGCCAACCAGCAATATACCTTTCGACACAATCGTCCGAAACGCCCCGCTAGTCTTCGAATCTACGAAGCGCACGTCGGTATCTCATCTCCGGAAACAAAAGTTGCCACCTATAAGAACTTCACAACCACAATGCTGCCGAGAATTAAGTATTTAGGCTACAATGCCATTCAGTTGATGGCAATCATGGAACATGCTTATTACGCTAGTTTCGGTTATCAGGTCAACAACTTCTTTGCGGCAAGCAGCCGTTACGGTCCCCCGGAGGATTTGAAGGAATTGATTGACACGGCGCACAGCATGGGCATTGTAGTCCTTCTCGATGTAGTGCACAGCCACGCCTCGAAGAATGTTTTGGATGGCTTGAACATGTTTGACGGTAGTGACCATCTCTACTTCCATTCGGGACCAAAAGGTCAACATGAGCTGTGGGACAGTCGTCTCTTCAACTATGGCAGCCACGAAGTTCTACGCTTCTTGCTCAGCAATCTCCGCTTCTGGATGGAGGAGTACAGGTTCGATGGATTCAGATTCGATGGTGTCACCAGTATGCTGTATACTCATCACGGTATCGGGACGTATGTTAATCTATCTTTGATTTTTCGCAACGTACAGCTGACTCTTTTCCGTCTAGGGGCTTCTCCGGCGGGTATCATGAATATTTTGGCCCTGCAGTTGACTCGGACAGCGTGATGTATCTGCAAGTGGCTAACGAAATGTTACATCAGCTGTACCCAGAGACAATCACGGTGGCAGAGGATGTATCTGGCATGCCGGCACTGTGTCTGCCGCTTTCACTTGGTGGGGTAGGATTCGATTACCGGCTTGCAATGGCCGTTCCGGACATGTACATCAAACTGCTGAAGGAGAAGCAGGATGACGAATGGGACATGGGGAATTTGGTATTCACACTGACCAACCGCCGACATGGCGAGAAGACCATCGCGTACGCTGAGAGTCACGATCAAGCGTAAGTCCTTTCTTTTTCCTTCCGGGTTTTTCTGATATCTGCTCAAGACTAAATTGCAACAGACTTGTTGGCGACAAAACACTCATGATGTGGCTATGCGACAAGGAGATGTACACCAACATGTCTGTGCTGACGGAGCTGACTCCCGTCATTGATCGCGGCATGTCGCTGCACAAGATGATCCGACTCGTGACGCACGGCCTGGGAGGGGAGGGTTGGCTCAACTTTGAAGGAAACGAGTTTGGTCACCCGGAATGGCTCGATTTCCCGCGCGCCGGGAACAACAATTCGTTCTGGTATGCTCGTCGACAGCTGAATCTCACCGAGGACCACCTACTCCGCTACCGCTTTCTGAACGACTTTGACCGAGCGATGCAAGTGACCGAGGAGAAATACGGCTGGTTGCACTCACCGCAGGCGTACGTCAGCTTGAAGAACGAGAGCGACAAAGTTGTCGTCTTTGAGCGAGCGGGTTTGCTCTGGGTCTTCAACTTCCATCCCACGCAGAGCTACACCGACTACCGCGTCGGGGTTGAGCAGGAAGGCACATACCGCATCATCCTGGATTCGGACGATGCTGATTTCGGTGGACACGGTCGCAACCAGAAAGACACTCGTTTCTTCACGACTGATCTGCCTTGGAATGGGCGCAAGAATTTTTTGCAAGTCTATCTTCCGACGAGAACAGCTTTAGTAAGTTACATCTCCTTCGATGCTGTGGGGGTCCTAGTTTGCTAACGATTTGAACAGGTCTTTGCGCTTGAGAGCACTCTTTAAGCTGTGCCATGTACTATTTTTTCTTTGCTGTTCTTCATTCGCATATCTCACTGCTGTCTCTCATTCATTTACATGACGATCATAATTTTCATCTACATACGATCATAATACATCTATCGTAATTATACTAAGTTACCCGTACGGCTGATTTGGCACCCTACGGTAGTGCTATAGCACAAAGCTAAATCACTTGAAGAAATAGCGTAGAGATTTGACAGTATCGTCAACCTGTAAAAAAATGCAACGACTATCTCTCCAGGCAATAAATAGTTCTCTATGCACCGTGCGACAAGACATAGTAGCATCCAACCAATCATAGCAACAGGTGGACCAGCTCCCTTCGTCCGACGGGAACGTCATCGTCTTTCCATCTTCAATTTCATCCTTTCGGCTCATCGTCCGGTTAAGACGCGCACTTCATGATTTACTTGCTCTGGTGTATTCGGTTGAAGTCGATTCTATCCGACAGGCCGTCTACTGTTAACATAGCGAGTGGCCATTTCACAGCTACTTCTTTCATACCGATCGAAATCCATGGCTGAGACGGTACATCACTGGCGTCGACTTTAGCAACCTACCGTATTTTCCGAAACAATATCCTGGGGAAACAACCTGAGAACCGACAACGCATTAAGTCGTTGATATCCTTACAGAATCAACCACTCAGAACTTGTCTCTGAATACCTACAGTAGTCTGTGTCCAGGTGTTAGTGCAGTTCTTCCGTTGCCCCGGATCTTTGCTTTTAGTCGCTTATTCGTCTCCCCACCTTTGCTTCGGCTGGACGGTATTTTTGTATCAGAGGTAAGGTACCTTGGCTGAACAAGATTATTGTTTTTTCTTTAGACTATTATTGATTGTTCAATACTATAGTACTACCACGATAACCCATTCCTTTCATGCAACGCTGAATGATTCGGGTGCCGTCGGTTGAAGTTACAGTTGTACCTTGACTGCGCAGTCAAATCCCAATCCCGTGGGGTACCGATAGGTATAGGCTGCTTGAGGGTCTACTTCCTACTAGGTTGGTGAGTACTTATATTTATATCTATATCTTGTTCCCTTTTCTCTGCTCTACGTCGTCTGGTTTTTCTACCTTCGAATTTGCCTTTCCTACGGATACGCACTGGTTTGTCGTCTCTTGTCTATGGTGCATATCTGCATCACATGTCTATCAACTTCCCACTTAGCGATACATACATCTCGTGATTTTTGTATACATCTATTCTATTCTATTCGAACCCTATGACCAAGAAGAATTCTCTACCCACATCATACCGACGATAAATACATTCTCCATATTTTTTATTTCACGAAAACAAGACAAAAAGGCTATGCCGTTCTATTGTCTCCAGGATTGTCATTATTTCTATCGCAGTGCCCTGCGTCTTCTCTCTGTTCCGACCTTGCTAGCTGCCATTTACGCCTGATTTTTCTCTCTTGTTTGGTCTACTCTATTTGTTATGTTTCGGGTCCATGCTTGATACGTCCAAAGGAAATCCGAATCAAATGGCTTACTCGCGTCTAGCACTCAAGGTCTTCAGCATGACTTCCGCAGAAGCAAATGCTATTTTACCTTCCACATTGCAATATTCAGGCAACCAGGCCGTGAATTACAAATCCGAGGTCAACGGAAAAACAGCGGTAACTAACCCTGAAGACGAGCAAGCCAAGTCTAAGAAAATGTCAAAGTCCGATTCAGACTCTACTCTGAAAGAAAAAGGGTCGACTGGTGGTGGAGGTGGTGGAGTCACCTTTGCGCACCAGGATGCGCTGCCTAAATTGCCTATTCCGGAGCTAGAAAGTACATGTCGGAAATATATTGAGTCGTTGGCGCCACTGCAGAGTCCGCGAGAGCATGAAGATACTAAAGCTGCGGTTGAGGAGTTTCTCAAGACCGATGGGCCTGAGTTGCAGGAGAGATTGAAGAAGTATGCTTCTTCAAAGACTAGTTATATCGAACAATTCTGTGCGTACCCCCCTCTTCTCTTTTCAAGAAGGCTTTCGGCAGGGTCGTTCTGACTACGATACTAGGGTACGATTCGTATCTCAACTTCGATAACTGTGAGTTAATCCTGCATACCTTGATCTGTGCAGAAGCTATCGAGACTAACCGAATAATAGCCGTTGTCTTGAACTTGAATCCATTCTTCCTACTCGAAGATGATCCGACACCAGCCAGAAACAATCAAGTCACTCGCGCGGCGTCGCTGGCGTCTTCGGCACTGAGCTTTGTGCGCGCAGTGAGGCGCGAGGAACTTCCACCCGACAAAGTCAAGAACACACCGTTGTGCATGTATCAATATTCCCGTCTGTTTGGTACGGCGCGTCTCCCCACCGAGAACGGTTGCATTATCGGGCAGAACGCAAAGGCAAAACACATTGTAATTCTGTGCCGCGGACAGTTTTACTGGTTTGACGTTCTGGACGATAACAACGATGTCATCATGAGCGAAAAGGATATCACCGTCAACTTACAGGTTATTCTGGAAGATGCCCAACAGACACCTATCCAGGAAGCCGCCAAGGAGGCTATTGGGATTCTGAGCACGGAGAATCGAAAAGTGTGGTCTGGCTTAAGAGATCTGCTTACCAAGGATCCCGGATCAAATAATGCAGAATGCCTGGACATAGTCGACAGTGCTATTTTCATGCTGTGTCTGGACCATATGGAACCTACTAGTACGGCAGATCTGTGTGGAAATATGCTGTGCGGCACGAGCGAGATTGTCCGTGGCGTTCAGATCGGAACTTGCATCAACCGCTGGTACGATAAGCTGCAAATCATTGTATGTCAGAATGGGAGCGCCGGAATCAATTTCGAACATACGGGTGTCGACGGCCATACTGTCTTGCGATTTGCCAGTGACGTCTACACGGACACGATCCTGCGATACGCAAAGACGATTAACGGCCAGGCTCCCTCTCTCTGGGCATCCAATAGTCCCGATCCAGCCAAACGCGACCCACGAAGCTTTGGTAACGTGAGCACTACCCCCCGAAAACTTCAATGGGACATGATTCCCGAACTCAGTATTGCTCTCCGATTCGCCGAATCCCATTTGGCCGATCTCTTGCACCAGCATGAGTTTCAGGTTCTTGATTTTGCCGGCTATGGAAAGAATTTCATCACTTCTGCGGGATTCTCGCCTGATGCATTTGTGCAGATGGCCTTTCAAGCTGCATATTACGGACTATACGGTCGTGTGGAAAATACGTACGAGCCAGCTATGACCAAGATGTTTTTGCACGGGCGCACCGAGGCAATCAGACCCGTCACGAACGAGTCGGTCGATTATGTGAAGACGTTTTGGGGCGATAACCCTGCCGAAGTGAAAGTTGCGGCGTTGAAACGAGCCACCGAAAAACATACGGCCATCACAAAGGAGTGCGCAAAGGCGCAAGGTCAAGATAGACATCTCTACGCGCTATACTGTGTCTGGCAGCGATCGGTAGACGGTGTGTCGTCAATTGACGACTCGATGAATTTCGATGACAATCATAAAGGTTCGTCTTCTTCGGATGAAAACGGGGGTTATACCAGCAGCGACAGTGGACGTGGTAGCGTAAGTAGTGTTCGAAGCAATAGCAGCAGCAACAGTGGTCGTGCAGCCCGAACAACGCAAGTATCACCCAGTATCCCCGCCATCTTCAACGATTCCGGCTGGGACAAAACCAACAACACGATCCTCTCAACGTCTAACTGCGGTAACCCTGCCCTGCGCCATTTCGGCTTTGGTCCTACTTCCGGAGACGGATTTGGAATTGGATATATTATCAAGGACGACTCGATATCGATTTGCGCTTCTTCAAAACATCGTCAAACGTCTCGATTGATGGATACGCTAGAGTCGTATTTGCTTGAAATTCGCAAATTGATCCGCGCTACGAGTCGGAAAACTACCAGTCCTCGAACCAGTCGTGCGCGCGAAATGGAGATTCTCTCGGAACGCCTGGAGAATAGACGTGGTCGGTTGATTCGTCAAGATACGAGCCATCACGGCCGCGCTGGAGTGGATACGCCGACGACAGATAGTGGTGAAGTCGAAGACGACGGAATGGGTGGATGTAAGCACCCCCCCCCCCAATCTTCCCCCCATCTTTCCCCCTTCCGAACAACATAAATGTGAATACAAGAGTAAACTAACCTGACAATTTTCTTCTTGAATAGACGGCTTCTTCGATGCGGGAATGTTGTTACATGCACTCAAAGGCGCGCACAGTGATCGTCAACGAGGTGAAAGAGGAGGTGAAAATTCCGAAAGAAGACGACCAGTAGGGAAGAAATTGCAATTGGCGGAATATTGATCGTTCTGAGATATGTATCTAGGTATAGTTAGTCGAAGCGATAGTTCCTGGATACCTATTAATGAGTATTTTGTTTCTATCTTGTTGTTCTAAGTCATTGTACGGAGGAAACAGAAAATCAACTCAAGTCTGGACTTGATTGGTCAGGAGTGATTATAGTTTGGTAGGAAAGCTGGAACGCTGGCAGACTAGTACAAATTTGGAAAATTGACTGATATCATTGGTCTGATAAGTAAAATCACAGATTGATTTACGACAACTGACCAATGACACTTGCTAAAAGTAGAAAATAAGCTTTTATTTTGTGCCTCAGGTCCAGATTGTACTGTGATTCGCCGAAGCTGGACATTTTTGTCACCATTTCCATCATCCATCATCCCTCATCTATCATCCTGTGCTCGAAAATGTCTAAACAGGAACAAAACTTTTATTGCGTGTTACTAGTTCATCTGCAGCCTTATAAGTCCAGACTGCGAACAGCCATGGCTAGCGCCCCGTCCCTCGTCTGGTGACCTCCAATAAATCCACTGGCATGCGTAAAGATTGCTCCAGTGGGAATGCTCTCCTTGCCAGCCTTCTGGAGCTCAGCGGCAATCACACTGTCGAGATCTTGATCCCGCACACCACGCCAGCTCTCAGGTAAAGGCTTCCTCGAGACAAAACTTCCCTCGGACTCCGGGACGCATTGCACACGCCATTTGGCGTCCGCGTTGGCGTTCTCGGGATACAACACGTAATACACGCTGTCTGAATCTCCGTTTCCAGCTTCAGATTCAAAATTGTACAGATGCTCTTTCCAGGGTACCCCGCCTCCGGATAGAATAATGATACGGCCGCTGGGATGGACCTGTTTGCGGTTCTTGTATGCTTCCTCAACGGTGGCCCGAGCGGGCAGCCAAGAAGACGCGGCAAGACGCAACTTCCGCAAGAACACGTCGCCTATGAACGTACTGGCTCGCGCAAATAGGCTGTCTTCGTCCTGCGCTACCTCACTATTTCCTTCAGCTACGGCATCCGGATAATTCAGGTCTCCCACCAGTGATCCCAAATTGATTGCGCCATCCTTGAATCGCTTCTCGAGCCCCGAGGCACTCACGGCAGCGGGATCGTACACGCTAATCCCGTTATCGTGTGCGTCGAGAGCCTCGACGAAATCCGTATAAAGCTTTTCGTACAGCAATTCAACATCTGGGTGATCGACGGGTAAGGAGGTGTGTTGCGAAATAATGGCGCGGCCAAAATGCATAAATACAAGCCCTGCAGACGACAGTTTTGTGCTGTGGTTGGGAAATGTGGTATTGAAGGTTCGCTGGTGGTGATCGTACCGATTCCGTGCAGGATCGTATTCGCCGCCTACGTCGACGACTGTATGGCACGCGGCTAATCGTTCTGGATCGCGCGTACGCACGAGAGGTGACGCATGGTAATCGGGCAGGAGACGAAGCATGTAGACTGCCAGTGCTTCGTCGGCATGGAAGTGTCCACTGTAGTTTGTAGAGTTAGTTACCTAGCGGGGTAAATGCACTTTTTTTGGGGGTATGATCTTGAGTAAACAAGACTATGAATGAAACCAAGGAAGAGAAGCTTACTTGTGCGTGCCTATTAAAGGTCCGGCTGTTTTCAGCTTCTTATTAGCAGTTTCTGAAGCCATAATGAATAATTTGCGGAGTCGCAGCATAATCTCATTAATTTGAAGCTTCTCGTAATCTTTTCTTTCTTTTTGGTTTGGCTCAGATTGCACGTGATCTGGAAGAAGCTAGCCGTAAATGGACTAGATCAGTCAGCGAAGAAACAAACATTTTGATTGGTTGAAGCCACATTCATTCAACTTTCCAGCATCAAATGTCCAGTTTCAACATCATCTCCAGATATGAAACATACAGAGTCATTTCAGTTACTCGGACCGCAGTGGGCACGTCGATCTTGGTAGGTTAGACGTGATGCGGTCTTGAACGATACATCACACGTGGTTTTTGAGAGATCCGGACCATCGTCCCTAATTCTTGACTCTGTTCATTCGTGTCCTGTATTCCAGCTGGGATTACCTTTCTTCGTTCCTAGAATACAGTACCTTACTATCTCCAAATCGACATTGGAAGAGACTGTCGTCTGAGGCTACACTCTATAGACTATCATAAACAAATTTTAGCCCCATTCAATCCTTCCCGAGAATCCTCGGCGCCACATATGCTTGTTGCGGTCATAACAAGACGTCCAACGGTGGGGGCCAAGCTCACATCACCGAGTAAACCAACAACGCTCCCAGCGTACAACCTTCACGCCGTTCGAGCAAACTATGGCTTGGAATTTGGCCCCGTTAGTTAGGCTACTCGAGAATGACCCCCACTAGCTGAACTGTCAATGGACTCAAAATATGACGATTCGGACCCCATAGCGGCCCGTACTACGTGACCCTATCCCTGGATGGCAGTGAGATCGTCCCAATAGACTTCCTGCCACGTTATGCACTGTCAGTGTTAGAAAGGAATCAACATTCTTATGCAGGACGTCAGAGGCGTATGCAATTGTATAACATTCACCGGTTGATCAACACCGCGAGTCAGACATCAACCACTGGGGTCAAAAAACACAGCCAACAACAAATTAACTCGCTACTCAGTGGCTTGAGGTCCCTTAGCCATCACGATTCTCGTCGGACTTGAGTATGAATTAAGCTAATACACAAAGGCTCTTTGTTACCGTCTGTAGACCTGCCGCGTTGCATCGACCACGGGCCCCGTGCGAAGTTGACTGTATCGAAGGATTACCCTAGTGCGTTATACTTGGCTCTCTAGCAGCCATCTAGAACCATATTCTCGACAACGTTCCAGAGTTGGTTTGCGCAATCACTTTTCTGCCCCCAGATGTCAATCCTTCCAGTAAACGGCTTCCCGCAGCAACATTCGTCACTTTCTCCCGGTCTGTTGGCGCTACAAAATGACCAACGGCTTTGTAGCAAGTCCTAAGTTTGGTACATTCCTCCTCCTCATATGGCCAAATGATCGGCAAGAATGACTTGGCCTGTGATGGTTCTATATAGGCCTGGTCTCCATCTTCTCCACGGCCATGTGCCAGATTACTTACTTCATGGTACGCCAGATATACGTTTTTCTCCGTGGGGATAATACGATAGAAAGAAAGGGGGTCTGATGAGATCGGTCTATTTGATTGTTTACTGAGTTCAATGTCTTTTTGCAACTATCAAGGGGACCTAAGTAGTTGATGAGCTCGGGTTTGGAGTGACAGGGACGAAACCTTGGGAAGCAAGGGGGTGACCGACTCTTCACATCTACATCGATCACGCAGGGGAAGTCAGTGCTGATTCGGATTATATTTTATACTTGTTTTTCGGTTCAATAAATCTCGACTGGCTCGAGATTCTGGAATTTTTTTTTTCCCTCTTTTCCAACAGAAAGCAATGGAGGCAACCATTTTTTCTCGCGGCAACGAGTCCTCAGCAGATGGCTCCTCGTCACTCACGGCGAGCCAGATGCAGGCTCTCATCATTACCGAGCGAGTCAACTCAGCAGTTTCTATTGCGGCCATCACCTTTGTTGTTTTGACCTACCTGTTAGCTCCCGGGTTCAACAAACCCATCAACCGGCTGATATTCTTCGCAAGTTTTGGGAACCTGGGCTCAGCCGTGGCTGCTCTGATTTCAGAAAGTGGGCCCATAGCCGGTACGACGTCTGCATTGTGCAAATTGCAGGCTTTTCTGGTTCAGATGTTCCTCGGGGTTGACTGTTACTGGGCGCTATGCATGGCTGTGAATGTCTACCTGGTTTTTTTCAGGGGGTATACCGTGCAGCAGCTACGAGCCCTCGATATGGCCTATCTTTTGATCTGCTATGGCTTGTCCTTCATCCCCGCCTTTGTTTTGATATTTATAGACACACGAGCTCGAGGGCCCGTGTATGCACCGGCTATTATTTGGTGTTGGGTTTCTATCAAATGGGACTACATGCGGTTTCTTTTTCTATACGCGATTGTCTGGTGAGTCGTCTAATTCGATTGTCAAGAAACTTTGCAGGTTTTTCTTTTTTGGGGCATGCCGTTGACTTTTAAACACTCCAGGGTTGCCATTGTGCTTGCCTTTGTCATCTACGGCGCAGCCGCAAAGGTCCTTTATGACAAACGAGAACATCTCAAGGGATTTCTGAATCCCCTGAACGAGCACCCGTTTGTAAACACCGTTACGACCGAAGTGACAATCACCACCGAAGAGCGCCCCATCATCGACAAGGATGGCCACGAAGATCATCGGCCCTTTGAAGAAATAGGAGGATGCGCCGCTCCTCCAGTGGAGAATCCCTATTCCGTCGATATTCAAGTCAGCCAGCAGTCGCGTAATGGGCGTCCTTTACCGGCCCCCTTGAGGATGAGAACCATCACTCGACAAGTAGCGAAACACGAGACGAATGCCGACGCCTGGCTATATGCTCGTGTGGCATTCTTGTTCTTTCTGGCATTACTCATAACCTGGGTATGCATTCTTCCCTTGACTGAAACGCAAAAAGCGAAAAACTCCACTAACTTTATGAATTCAATGGCTTCTAGATCCCAAGCAGCGCCAACAGAATCTACGCATCTATGTATCCCACAAGAACGAACTTCGCGCTCAATTACGCTGCTTCGTTCGTGTTTCCCTTACAAGCCTTTTGGAACGCAATCGTCTACATAATCACCTCTCAAACCGCATGTCGCGAACTTCTCGGATGCTTGTCTGCGCGTCGCCGATCGTTGAGTCGTGATAAATCAGCTCCGTCCCCATCTTCGTCTCAGATCAAACTTACCAAGGGCCAACACCTTCGAGCGCAGAAGGATTTCATGGGTCGACCACGAAGACTGGGTTCGGATGAGCAGATGGGACCTTCTTCTTCTACCAGTACTGCTAGTACTAAGACTACCTCGTCGTCTTCGAATTCCGTGAGTAAAATGGCTGATGAACAGGAATTGCAAACGCTGGATACGAATAGGTCGAGATGGAGTAGCGAGACAATTGGTGGGAAGACTCTGACTAATTAGTCTCTTCTTCTTCTTCTTCTTTTTGTTTATTTTGCTTAGTGATTTGCGATCTTGGATTCCTGTTATGATACCTACTAGCGATGTTCTGTATATCTCTTTGAGCTGAATACATACATACCTACTATCCTTACAGGGTTGTTTCGGATTTATCAATAGTTACTATAGTCTGTAGAGCTTTGCGTAATTGATCAGCCGAACACTGACCTAACCTCTCCGAGATGCTCAGTGATCTTGTTTCAGAATCTCAGACATCGACTCGCTAAGCCAAATTTGTGGTTTTCTTATTTTTCTCTTTTGGGTAATTTTGTTAATAAGCTCTCATTCGGGACTTTTAACAACCTGCTCTTTTCAGAGAGCCCAGATCACAGAACGTATCGACTACAACGACAACTTGATTAGTCATGTTGTAATTGTAGGAGATATTACACAATAAGAGAAATAATCTTCTGCAAAACTCACAACGTCAAATTCTCCTTATCCGTCAAATCCAGTTGATTACTATCGACAACGTGACTGACCGTTGTACCGTTGTCGTGGACTTCTTCCACAATTCCGGCATCGCGCACATCATTTTCGGCTTGGAGTTTGTCGCGGCGTCTGTTTTCCTTGACAAGGATGATTCGTAGTACTATTATGCAGAGAGAGGGGAGGACTGCGGCGACCTGATACCAAAAAAATTAGAGAAGTCAGTCAGTGTAATTAGGCAGGATAGAGTGAGTGACTTACGACAAGTAAGATAATCCAGGTTGGTTTATGCCGTGGCTACATACCAGGATCAGTAACGTTATTTGAGAATTAGACATGAAAGAGCTGGAATTGGACATACCTTCCACTGCGGCCGGAAAAGCTGAGGAGAGATGATGTTGCCCAACCCGTAACCAATATGGTACAGGGCTATAACGGTTGTCTTTTTCGTATGTCCGGCGGAAGTATTAGCAGCTCATATCATAACGACCGCATATGCGATGCCGGTTGTAGATCGAAGCCATATGCTGGTGATGAGTCCCCAACGATTTGACCATGGAAGACCTATACAGCAATAAACATGAGCCACTGGACTGGACTGGATTTCGTTGGTTTGAAAAGGTGAACTCACTTAGAAGAAGTATACTTGACAAAGCGCCAGGGATATAAGAAGCTAAAGAAATCCAAGTACGAGCATTCTGACATCGTCAGCCAAAAGCATCATGATCAACGGAATTGAACTACAGAGCTTACCGTAGTCTTATGTAGCACAATCGCAGTCGTTATGAGACAAACGAATGAAACTGCACCACTGACTGTTCCGAGTAAAGTTGTCTGGAGAACCGTGAATCCGAATGAGTTGATAATTAGTGAGTATTGATTGGTCAGTCCATTAGCCATTTCCTGAGACCAAGCGTGCAAGAAGAAAAGCCATGTTTTCTTGTCTTGGATCGCCTCGATGACTCTGGATCCATTAGCACGATATCTTCAAAGACTTGATAGAATCCTTACTGGTATTTCTTGAAAGTCTTCTGCTCAATTCCAGAATGGTTCTCCTTAATCCGCAATATGGCCTGCGCACGCTCTTCATTTGTCAAAAATGTAGCGTTGCACAGGACTATCTGGGAAAAGCAGAAAGACGAGGCCGCCGAAAATAACTGTTATGCCGCCCCTGATCACTTCGATATGTTAGTACCTAGGTATTGATGTCTTTGCTAAGGCCGTGAATGACAGACGAACCCATGAACCACTTCCACGGCGCAAAGCCATCGGTCTTAATCCAAAGCACGCCGTAGGACAGCAAGCCTGATGTGATGGGGCTTGCATTCCCGATTGACCACATAATCGGCATCAAGACGGCTTGTTCTTGATAAGTGAAGAACATTGACATGGTGAGTAAAAATGCCGGTACGATACAAGCTTCTGAGAGTCCTAGTAGGAAACGGACCACGAAGAGGGAGGCGAAGCTATTACACGGGGCATGTAGAAGGGTAATACCGCCCCTAATAGTATATCAGCATGTACTCAGATTATTTGAAGTACTTAATCACAATGGGTTTGTCTTGCCATACTACTAGGTTACCTGCTAGCCACTTCCCTACGGGGAACCTCTGCAAAGCCCAGTTCTGCGGCCACTCTGCAAGGAGATAACCGAAATAAAAGATCGAAGATAGCCAATTGTACTGGTTAGAGTTCAGACGAGCGTCTTTCAGAATCCCGAGAATTGCTGAATTTCCCAACTACATCGGCGTCAGAACCTTGGAATGTGTGGCTAATAAATTTGTTCTATCCGCTGCCCTAAAACATACCGTTTGCTTGTCAACATACATTAGGTGATACCCAATACAAAGAAAAGGCAGTATCCGACGCAGACATTTGTTGCGGAGCGTGAGCCCAGACTGAAACCAACTTGCATGATACTAGGCGATCTAGTACTAGGTACTACGGCACTACAAGTACACCGCATGCAAAGACAAGTCGCGAGAAGTCGAATAAACCGAAACCTCACCTCCTAGCCCACCTTGGAAAATAAGTCAATGTCAAAAAAGAAAAAACACGGCAAATGGAATTCGTTTGTCTGCTCAAAATATCGCAGGTAGACAAGTAGAATAGAAAGCATGATTGCAAACCGAAGAAGACATTACAGAAACCACGCACCATCATCTCATCCAGATGTCCTACTCCCACGATTCAAAAGCAATATCATTGAAGAAGAGGGAAGAAAAAAACTCCTGACCTAGGTTCGGAAGGCAGACAGAGAGGGCGAAGAAAGAAGAGAAAAAGCTCATACTTTGATTGCACTCAGAAAATAAAACTGAGATTTAATTCAAAGAAGAAATACCTCGAGAGAAATTAATACCAGTACCCGTCGTCCGTTATCCAAAATTAAGAAACATTATGACACATCACATCACGGCTAGACTCTAGCTTTAGCTTGGAGATGCCCCTTGTTGTTTTCTTCATATTCCTCCTTGGAGCATCACGGTTTCACATTCTGTCGCTTAACAGCAGCCCTGCTTGGTCTCTGTGTCCTTGGTCTTGCTGATTTCGATGGTCTCGCGGCCTTCGCCGAGGCGGGGTTGACCACCCTCACCTTGATCCAGAGCCTTGCTAGATACGATGCGGTAGATCTCTGTATAAGCCATGGATATTAGTTAGGTTCTTGTGATCGTAAACGGCCGAATAATTGTAGTTGAACGCGACTGACCTGTCAAGATATTCTGGAACGCAAGCTCAACGTTGCTTGCATCGAGGGCAGAGGTTTCGATAAAGGACAAATTGTTTTCGCCTGGTGTCATAATCAGCACAGTATCCAGTGGATACGCCGCGCTGTTCCAGCACAGTTAATAGTAAAGCTTACTGGCAAACTGCTTGGCATCTTCCGTAGGCACGGCTCGCAAATGTCTCAAATCGCTCTTGTTTCCAACCAACATAATGACAATGTTGGAGTCTGCGTGATCGCGTAATTCTTTCAACCATCGAGTCACATTGTCGTATGTCTGATGTTTGCTAATATCGTACACGAGCAGCGCTCCAACAGCGCCACGGTAGTAAGCGGAGGTGATGGCACGATATCGCTCCTGACCGGCAGTATCCCAAATCTGAGCTTTGATTGTTTTCGAGTCGACTTGGATAGAGCGTGTAGCGAATTCGACGCCGCTGTTTTTGTTTTTCATGAGTCAGATAACCGAATTATGTAGCATGTCGCTATAGACACAAGTCCTGGTCTGGTCAACTCACATAGTGGACTTCGAGTCTAGGTTGAATTCATTGCGAGTGAATCGACTCAACAGATTGGATTTTCCGACTCCAGAGTCTCCAATAAGAACGACTGGACATTTGAATCAGTATCCTGCGAGACAGATAGTGCGGAGTTGCGCAGAGGGAAGGCCGCCAGGGATAGCGGCAGGGATAGCGGCAGGGATAGCAGCAGAGATAGTGACTGAATCGGAATGGAATCACCTTTGAAAAGGAACTAGAAAGTCAAATGTTAGCGATGTTGCTATTTACCCCATCGCCCTGGCTCGCACTCACATCGTATTCGTCGTTAGCCATGATGTCGTGTCTTCAGTATACTGCGTTGTCGTTTCTGTTGACAGGGCGAGAATGGAAATAGATGAAGTGAAAGTAAAGAAAGATCGGTGGAGCTAACAACGGGGGGTGAGGAGAGTGGGAAAGGAGGAGAGAGGAGGACCGAAGTGGAACGTGGACCGTTGGCGGCGCTTTCAAATAGTAGTTGGACCACGCTTTCGGCGAGATTGAAGCAACAACGAAGGAGAAAATATGTAATACAAGAAGCTGGAGCAGAAATTGTACGAAGGAGTCAAAGAGCCAGAGTCATCATCAGAAGAAGAAGAAGAAGAAGTTGTTCGTCTGGAATAAAATAAAACTGACGCCTGCCAGGCTGATGTTCTCCCAATGGGGATTAGCGTGGATGCACGTGATGTTTCGCGATAGATTTCCTGGTCGGAACGGCAAAACTGAATAGTTTCAGAGAAGAAAAAAATATATAAAAAAAAAATAATTTAATAAACAACGAACAAAAGAACGACCGGAATAATCTCCCTAGAATCCTACATCATTACAGCGCTCATGTTGAATGGAGTACATCTGACCTTTTCTCAAGGCTCTACCGGCATAGCCATGCTTCCAGGGCCTGCTCCCTCAGAGGCCGCTTTACCCAACAGCACCTTTGCATATCTGCAAAAAATGGCAAATCCAGTATCGCAACAGCGTCCACAACCGGAAAGACCTGGCCGGTCTCGTCCCGCAAAATCAGACGTTGACCGAGGATCTGGTCCGGCGACGGCAGTAGGGCGAGTGTCGAAAAAATGCGACGGGCGCGGCCGGCCCAAGAAAATCAGCGACGACCTCACGCAGAAGATGATCATGCTTCTTGAGAACTCGAACGGTGATGTTTCATGGGAACAGCTGGGAAATAGCGTCGGGGTGCACGGGGTACATCTACAAACCATCCGGAACCATATGATCAAGGAGGGGTATTGCAAGCGCATCTCCTGTCAAGAAAAGTGGTTATCAAAGCCGGCCCGAGAAAGCCGCATGCAATATGCCATGGCGCATCAGAAATGGCAGAACGAGTGGCGATCCTTGCTATTCAGTGACTTTGTGAGCTTTGGACTGGGTACAACGCAAAAGGCAAAAGTGTTCAATAGAAAAGACGAGCGGCTCTGCGAAGACTGCCTGCAGTCCCGAGAAAAGATCGACAAGGCCATTCTGCATTGCTGGGCAATGGTGGGCTACGATTATAAGGGACCGCTCATATTCCTGCAATCCGAAGACAACGATTTATCGACGATGAGCCAACGAGACTACATCTCCCAGATTATCCAACCTCACGTCCGACCCATCGTGACTGCAAGACGCATGATCTATCTTGATAACGCCAGTGGAGGCTATCAAAACGCGACCGGCCCTCAAAATATGGTTCATGCATATCTCGATTCCCTGCAGCTTCCTTATATCCAGAATCCGCCCATGTCCCCGGACCTCAATGTTTTGAAGGATGTCCTGCTCCTGCTGAAGAAGAGGTTACAAAAACGAACCATCGAAGACCAGTCTCAATTGAAGGCCGCTATATTGGAAGAATGGGATCAAATCACGACTCGAGACATCAACAAACTGGTCGATACCATGAAGTTGCGAATAGAGAAAGTATTGGCAAGAAAGGGAATGCCTATATGATTCCTTCTTCTTCTTCTTCTTCTTCCTCCTCCTCTTCTTTTCTTCCCTCATGAATATTTTCTTTTTGTTTCTTTTCTATTTTCTATTCCCAATGTCTCAGCGCTTTATGACGGAGTTTTGTGTCGGAGGATTATAATCGGGGTTTTTGTAAAATAAACATGCATCTATGATATACCAGATATAGCCACTCACGAAGAACAATTTCAATTGAATTATCAGACGAACAGTTTTTTATTACCATACAATCAGCCACTTGATTCTTTTACTTTGATAGATATTTTAAGGTCTTTTGCGTAGTGACTTGCAGGTGAACACTGACTATAAATATTGGCACGGAATTTCGGAGTGTTTATCCCCAAAATAATTTTTTCCCGCATTTTCTCCCTCTACAATACTGTACAGTACAGCCCGAATTAAGAATCTATAGCAATCATCACCGACATAAAAACCAAAGTCATCCGAATGGGGAGAAGGAACTTGCTAGATTCTGGCTGAGGATCGTTGGTGGTTCTGCCCGCGTTTGTCGTGGTTCGCGCCGTTGAAACGGTCAAACTAGATTGATCATGTCCCAACGCAATGAATTTTCGTCGTGATCAACACTTAAATTATTGCTCGACAATCTTCTTAACACCATACCATATTGCACAAAGCAGCGACTTTTAGCAGTTACTCAAGCTGTCTTCACAATCCGTCTTTACAAGCCAGTCAATGATATTTTCCAATTGATTGTGGTGCTCTGGTGTGAGAGAATATCTTGAACATGTCGTCGCTCCAGCCCCAAGAGGAACCAATGGCTCAAGCAACTCCGAGACTAGATTCAACAGCTCCAAAAGAATCGCCAATTCTGGGCTGTGATGAAGACGATATATCACTGACTTCGACAGCAGAAAGTGATCCTCAAGAGGAATACGAGGTCGAAACTATTCATGCAGAGGATTGGATTGAAGGCAAGAAGATGTATCTTGTCAAATGGAAAGGCTATTCGGATATTAGGTGTACCTGGGAACCCAAGGAATCCTTCAACACCAAGGAAATACTGCAAACTTGGAAAGAAAAGAGAAGTCAAATTGAACGGGGTCTTAGAAAACAGTTCGACGTCGAAGCATGGCTGGATGAGGTTGAAGCCGTTGAGACTGCTCGAGAAGAGCGAAAACGTCGACGCCATGAAAAGAGAGTGCGTTTAGGACTGGTTGGGAGCAAGATGCAACAGGAAGAGCAACAGGAACTAAGCCCCGTGACTGCCGCGTCGAAAGAGTCCGAGTCCGTTGTTGCACACGGAGATGCTGTTGTTCCTCCTACACAGGACAGCTCGGCTTCGACGGTGAGACGAGCGTCTGGGACGGCCTCTTCCTTAACTCAGATACAAAATACTAGTCGACGAGGATCTGCGGTTAAAATGACGGAAAAATCCGCTGAAAGAACATCCCCAAAACCACTATTATCAGGCCCCGCAAAACCACCCGCCAATTCAGCCTCGCGTCGAATGGAGATACCAAAATCGGTGCCTCCCAAACCAGTCAATATGAAGGTTGTCGATGGCCGAGTCGAGCGGAGGGATCTTCCCAACATTCTAAACCGGGCGCGACAACAACCCAAGCCAACAGCAGAGCAGACTAAGACGTGGAAACTTATGCGGACTACATATAGGTTTGGTAAAGCCTCTCAGCAAGATCCAGAGCCCAATCGAGACTCTCTGGAATTGCAAAATCCCAAAACGTGGTCACCCTTTCAAATGACTTCGTCTCTTCGACGCCGATCAGAAAACACTGCCAACGACAGCTTATTTGTGGAACAAGATAGAGAGGAAGAAAAAGAAGAAGTGCCTGAGACTCAACAAACTATATTGAACCAGTCTCTAGTCGAACCAACGGATGACAGTATGCCTCGAGCTCAGAGGTACGATACAACGCAGGCAAGCCGACACGAAGATGCGAGTGCTCCCATAGAATCAAGTAGGGGTAGCACATCGACAGGAAGTCCGGATCATTTTCCTTTACAAGGTAGGATCCCACCGGGTCCGAGGAAGTGGCGAGCTAGCAATATGGGGATTGTGGTTAGAGGTCGGCAACTGCGGAAAAGAGAAGATTTACTCTGCCAGATCTCGTGGGGACCTGAAGGAAACGAAATAGGCGATGCTTCTGTCTGCGATCTCTCATCCAGAGCACAAAGTCAAGTTTATCTGCTCAAGTATCAGAGCACCATCAAAATTCGGTTTGACGAGCTATGTTCGACAGAACGCTTGCGAATTTTGCTTAATGAGGTAAGAATGTGGACGTGCTTGTAGCTGTGTCTAGCTTTATCTTATGCCAGTTCATAGGAATTTTCAAAAAGTACGGTATCGGATTTCAACGGCTTCATTCTTCCGTTTGCCGACACAAAGCGAGCATTGTCTGAATTCGAGAACTTCATGGTCGACAAGGATGTCGTTGCAATTGCGCGAATCTGTCCTCGTCCATCCGAACCAGATCGTGGGACGACCCTGATCTGTTTTCCAACGGCGTCTCAAAGTTTTCGATTCCTTAATAAACCGGGCTATTGCTCTCCAGCAGACACTTTGCGCCTGGCGGGGTTTTACAGTATCCTTCCTCGATACGCACCTAGTACTAGGAAAGAGACGGAAAACTCCTTGACAAAGCGGTCAATGCAAAGACCTGAACGTCAAGGTCGCTCTGAAGAGATTCTAGCGTCCTGGCATCCACCGCTCCCAATCGTTTCCACACCGTTTCTTACGCGAGATCCTGTTGTGACACGAAACGAACCGCCCAAAGAAGTGCCCAGGCCTACTTCTGATATTTCAAATGTCCGCAAAGATCAAGAGGCTGCACAGTCTACCATATCACCTACAACACCAGCCCCTGTATCCAACGATCAGGAAGAATTAGCAGACTCAGTGGCAGATGAAGATCGAATGGACGTTTCTCCAGAGTCTTCCTCTGAGCCCCCTGAGAAAACTAAGAACGCAGTCATGCCACAAGGACCTCTCCGAGCGAACTCGATGGAAATCTCTTCTAATGGAGTGAAAAATTCCGATGCTATCCACGAAACTCAAGACGTAACAATGCTTGACGTCAATGATCCCGAAAACCTCAAAGCCCTTCTTCAAAATGCGCTCCAGATCACATACGAGGACCTCGCAGCAGTCACCACACATTCCGGGGTCAAGCCGGCCAATTGCTTTTATTTATGGTTTCCTGAAGAAGCCGACGTCGATTTTCAGGTCCTTGAAAATTTTCTCGACCTGCATTTTGCAATTGTGCTGTCAAATCGAAAACAAAACGACTGGGAAAAGTTTACGAAATCGTCTTCGGGAGTTGCCCTGGTCAGTACATTGAAAACACAATTAACACAATTAATTGAGAAAATCTATGCTGATTAGAAATTTGAAAATAGTTTCATCATTCTTTCATACATTACAGCGACATGCCAGGTCTGTACAAGCTGATGATGAGTTCGTCGTTTAACTTCTGGAGTGTTTCTCTCTCGAGCGATATTCCGGATAGTGAACCAGGAACGCATTTCCAAAGGCTCTTCCCTCAGGGAACAGGATATCTAATGACAGAGGACTTCATGTTACATGAACGTGACGCAGCAATCATGATTCTGGCGTGGTTTCGAGATACAGCAGCGTCAAAGTTCCCCGGAACGACGAAAATGATGTTTCGTCCAGGGATTTTGCAATGGTTGGATAAAATGGCTAACGAAGATCCTCGGTGCGTGGTCTCTCTTTTTTCTTCTTTTTTTAACGGGAAGTTCTTGATCAGTAGTACTAACTATATCCTCTTGGCTGTCCAGGTTTGCTATCATGGCCGTTCTTATTGGCGACACCGCATGTAACAACGACCTTTCAAAATGGCCCATTGAAGCCCGAGATCTAGACTTTTTTCTTAATCCATGTCTCGAGAGCCCCGTCATCTCTCTTACAGACTGGATCCCAACCCAGAACGCAAATCAGACGCCGCAACCTTCAAACGAGTCAGATATGCTATGTGAAGTATTCGCAGCCTGGGCCGTACTCAACGCTACTTCCTTGCGCAAGTTTCAGGTCATCACGTACGACAAGCCTATGGATCGATGGGGAAAATGGCAACACGTAAGTTTGTCTCTTCTTGTCGTCGTATGTTGTGAGAACCCGTGCCCGTGCAACTTGAGACTAAACTTGTTTTTGCAATGTCAGATCGAGATTATTCGAGGCGCAAGCGATTTTTTTCGGAAATCAAATATTAACACTGAATTGTATAAGAAGTGGTTGGCGCAGGATCCGGCGAAAATAGCTTCGGCGTCGTCTGCGCAGAGATCGTCGGGACTGTCGACTCGGTCGCCGTCTTCTGTGGTCCGTGGCGCAGCTCCAGCAACTCCATCTGGAGGCAGATAATGAATATTTCTTTTGGCTGAGAGGTAATGTCTAGAAGATCATATTCATCTGTTGCTTGACGACTGGGGAATGTAGTCGGCAAATGTGAAAATTCTGTTTACTAGAGCCACCGAGATAGATAGAAAATTCAAAGCGCAAGCTACGCGGAGTTTTACAATCTCCAATGCTACCTAGGTACGACCGAGACACTTTTATTCATCGTGGACGGTAAGACTTCGTGACTGTAAGACTTGGAGGCATGCACACATTGATTCTGAAACGAGTTTCCGTCAGCGGTTAACATTAACGATACTACACGCCAGCAGTTGCTCGATTCCTATAATCTGCAAAACTCAACACTTTACTACCAGACTTACTCCCACCGCCGTTTCCATTCCCATTCCCATTATTATTAGGATCACGCGGATTATTTTTGTCGCGTTGCAATTTCGACTCCCAGTCATTCTCTTCGGCTGCAATCATGGAATGAAATCGACTACCCTGGCCACGCCCAAAGTAGTGCGGTTTCTCTTGTCGATCAGCCACGTTCGCGGTGACTAGGACAAATTTAACTGAGGACCCCGGTGCTTCGAACATTGCGTCGGAAAGAATTGTTTCGAGCTCAGTGCGTAGGGCGCGGGCGCCAGTGCCCATGGTCAGGGCGTTGGAGGCGATCTTGTGAAGTGCCGGGGTGGTGAAGCTGAGTTTGATACCGGAGAGATCAAAGAGAGTTTCGTATTGATTGATTAAAGAGTTGCGGGGTTCGGTAAGAATGCGGAGTAGGAGGGAATGACTCAAGGAGGAGAGTGCTGTGGTGACAGGGATACGTCCGACTAATTCAGGAATGAATCCGAATTTCTGTAAGTCTGCTGGTGTCGATAAGTCCAGTGGATTGAAATAAACAGGTTCTTCTTGAGACGTCGAGGGCGTCGCTGATGTAAAGAATGGTAGATGTTTTTTGTACAAAGCTTCCTCTTCAGACCCCGGTATGACGGGAATGGGTTTCTGGTTGGTGGCATCGTAGGACGAACCACCGCTACCCGATGAAATGGAGGACGCTCTGACAGGTTGACCAAATCCCATGGATGATTTTGATATACGATCCATGATTATTTTGTTGAGTCCAATGAATGCACCAGAAAAGATGAACAGTATGTTGTCTGTTCGCACGTTGTAAATCTCACCCTTTTGCGGAGGGGTGCCTGGTCCAGACGAGCTGGAACTAAACCCGGAACCTGGCATTGACCCTGGAGGAAACGATCCAGGAGCAGCGCTCCCAGCAGGCCGAGAGCTTTGCCTTTCAGGTTTGACCTGGACCTGAATGGTTGTTCCTTCGACGATCTTCAAAAGAGCTTGCTGTACTCCTTCACCGCTCACGTCTTTACCGTGACTAACACGAGCAGTTGCAATCTTGTCGATTTCGTCCAAACAAATGATCCCCTTTTCTGCTTTTTCAACGTCGTAGTTGGCGGCGGCAAGCAGTCGATGTACACATACGTCGGCGTCTTCACCAATGTAACCGGCTTGCGTGAAAGGGGTGCAGTCTGACATACTAAACGGGACGTCCAATACTCGAGCCAAAGTCTTCGCCATTAGAGTCTTGCCCACTCCCGACGGCCCCAGCAGTAGAATGTTAGACTTTTCAATTTGTGTTGCCGCAGAGGTGTCGCCAAAAGCAGTTGTTATTCGACTCTCTAAATTGTCCTGTATGGATGATTCGAGGTTGAGCGTTCGATGATGACCGGGATAATTATCTGCTTTTTCCAAAAATGTTAAATTGGGTTTTAGATTATCTTTGAAATTTGCGCCACAACGGAATGCGACAGAATACATACTCTCTGCTGCATGAGCTTCCATGGCCGCGCGCCTTTCCCGCTGTGCCATCATCTCAGCCGCAGCCTCTTCCTGCCGATGCAGTTCCATTATCCGTTGATAATGGTTGTATACGGCCACACTCAATATCTTCTTTGCACGATCCTGTCCAACCACAAATTGATCAAGATACTGCTTCAGCATGCGAGGATTCAACCTTGGAGCGCCGAATGCAGGTGCGGATCCCAAAGGGCCCGAGGTCGGCAGTCCGGGTTCATAGCTTCCTGTGAATGGCTGACTTGTAAAATCTGAGCGGTTGAAGTGAGACGACGATTGCAGTGAATTCAAAGAAGTAAAATTTCTGCTACAACAGCGCGATGTGGCAAGAAATGGCAGTCGTTGGTGTCGTTGAATTTGTCGGCGACATGAATATGAATGATATGAGCGTTGCAGACGGCCGACGTTGGCCGCAGGGCGGGGAAACCGCATGAGCGGCCCCTTCATAGTCGACGGTTCCTATGGATCGGGGTGGTTGAGGTGATAGATATCAGGAATCACTTATGAGGATGACTATATAGCTTTGAAGCAGAATAATCTAAGAGTAAAAGATTCAATCGTGATTAATGGAGAAAGTAGTAGATGTATGACTCTTCTCGGACAATGGAAGGAGCAGCTCCGGGGATTCGCCTATCACGTGCTAGCATCCCCGGATTTGCGTTATCTCTTATCTTATCTTTGTATTGCCATAGGGTTAGGGTCGTAGTGAAATACTTCACAGAACGATCTTTTGCCAGAGAGATGAGTATATTTCTATTTCTGGACCAGAAAAGACTACCTAAAACCCTACGCAACAATCCCCATTTCACAGTCCTCAATGGCAATCTTCAAATCCTGCGCATCCTCTCCACGCTCATTCATCACCCATAACAGAGTATCCACGAACGTCTCGCCGTTGTTTCTGAACCAGTCACCCAAGGAATGAATGTATATTTCGACGTCCTCCTTTAACAGAGCATGATCGCGCAGCCATAAAACCTGGCCCGGATCGAGTTTGAGCATGTCCTGTACCACGTAATAGTGCGGGATCTCATCGCCCCAGCCTTCCTGGCCGGGGTCATGGAAAATGTCGTTTCGAAGCTTGGCTGCAAACGTCAAAGATGAAGAAGCCGGCCGTGCCCACGACGACCGCTGCGGAGACGAATGTTCATTATTATTCATGTAATGACTATGAAACAAAGAGCCATGGTTTGAGACGACGTCGTTGTTCTCAGGATGACCAAAGTAGGATCCGGGGGAAAGACATGGACGTTCCGGACGATAGTTCAGATGGATATTAAAAGACAACGGATTCGTATTTTCAGGATAGCGCTTGTGGAATTTGCGTTGAATGCTACAGTTGCTGGGACAGATATGGTTCTGCACCACGTCTTGAATGACCGTGCGCACATCTTCAATCTCTGCCAGTTCAGCGGTCGACCAATTGTGTAGTAGTTGTGCTCGTTCTACCACCACCGGTCGCAGTCGTCGAGAGAAACGATCGTACTGCGGCGTATGAAAAGCGCGGCTGTACAACCATAGTCTGTAGATGGCACGTCGAAGCCGGAACCGCTCTTGGTCGGACAAAAGTCGGCGGTTCTCAAAGTCCGCTTTCCATTTCTTCAATGGATATATTGCCTCCCATCGTTGCGCGACACGACCGATACGTACGACCTGTCCCAGGAGCGCATCGGAGGAAGGAGCAGTGCGCATGAGATGCGCTGGTTGACTGGCGTTTTGAGTAATAAGTTGAATTATATCCTGCATTGGGCCAAACTCGATCTCAGCAGCACTCATGAGGATGGCGATTCTTGATGAAGAAGCGAAAACGCGGCGAAGCCGACGGTTGGTAGAAGCAAGATGGACGACGTCGGAGACGGAGTTGCAGGTCCGAAAGATATGGAGCAGAAGCTCCGTGGGTAGATCTGTTAAATTCATATTTGCAGATTGTCTGTGTATCAGAAAGTCAGAAACGTTCAGTCAAGGAAACTTGTAGATCGGAACGATGCTCGACGAGACTTCGACTTACTATCTGTTATCAAAAGTCAAGGGCGATCTAAGATTGTGAAGATATAAGGTTTGTTTGTTGAAAATTGGCAATGTGTGGCTTTCCGGAATTTCTAGCAGATGGACAGCAAAAGAAATTTCCCAATATTGAATAATAGTTGAATGAAATGAAATAAAATAACGGCCGACTGCTTCACGCGCAAATGGAATCCGCGATAGAAGCCGTCACCAGAAACGTCGAATGGTCTACTTGAAGCTGGCCCCTCCCTTGGGGGCTTCTAGATTGTTGGATTTGAGGAAAGTCATGGTGTTGGAGCAGGTTTGCCGAGATACGAAGGCCTGCAATCTTGCAGTGCCTTCCGTAATATGAGCAGCCATGGCTTGGGATGATGCAGAAGAAGAGGTTGGAGAGAGGTCGCGCGTGAATTTATGAGTTGGTTTTAGCGGCACTGGCCGTCGACGTATTATGTAAGCAGCTGGTCTCTGGTGGCTGGTAGGTAGTTAGTTACATATCAAGCCCTTTCTCGACGATAATATACTGCTTTTTTCTCTAGTAGAATGGAATGCTCTCTTATTTGACAGATTGAGATTTATTTTATTTTCCGAATATTATTTTATGTGTCAACATGTTCTTCAGCTCTTCGTAATGGAACCTGGAAGAGCCGCCGAGGTCAAGGCGGATCACATATTCTCTTCTAGACACTACCTAAAGCAGCCTTGGAAGCCTAGATATCCATGGATATCGCCGATATGTCCACAGTCTCGGTAAATTGAATTCTATTTAGGAGGGAGTTTGACTGGGCACCTGCAGGATCAAGGTAAAGTACCTAGGTAGCCACCTGCACTGGAGCACACTTGGGCAGCCCTGGAGGAGAGGAAAAAGTCTCAGAAATAATATATCCATGGATATCTACCTAGGTAACTTTTAGTAAAATAATTAAACACAAACTCCCGTCACGCCATTCAGCTAAGCCTGAATATAATGCAAATGCCCAAGGATATCTCCACGGAAAACAGAGGCAATCAACAAATCTCATCCTAACCAAAGACCACCCGTGTATCCAGAGCATCTTTAGCTCTGCCTTCCTTACCCAAGCCCAGGGCAGATTTCTTGACTTCATGATCTGTCTGCACGTCCCTGCGCTGAGCATACCGACTGGCCTTTTCAAGCCGAATATCGCGACGGACTTGATTGGGACTGACGTATTCCTTATTCTCGTAGATGACCGGACCTCCGAAACTACCCTCCAAGATGACGATAGGGGTCAAGACAAATCGCGGACCAATTTCAACAAGCGATACCTCGGGTCCAGTGGGCTTCGAGCCTTTAGTTGACTTTTTCGCGGCTTCTTCGCTTTTATTCGCTGAATCCTCTTTCCCCTTGACGCCGGCCTCGGACTCTCGAATCTCATAGACGCGAATCCAGATTTTACCATCGACACCAAAGACTCCTATGATCCGATCGATGAACGGTTTCATACCCTTGACGCCACGCTTAGGAACGCAAAAGACCTTCCGAAGCATTTCCCTAATCAGTCCTCGATATTCCAAGCCCGTCTGGCCTACTGCATCGGGCCCCTTTTCGTCGAACGATTTGTCAAATACAACAACGCCGCGACCGCCTTTCAAGCAATTTCCCGCGAATCCCGTACCCATTTCGCCCATGGTGTGTAAATTCGTGACGGAGAATTTGATAGTGGGGCCGTTGGGCGGTCGTGAGAGCCACAGATACAGATCCTGGCCGCGTTTGCGGGCCTCGAGAAAGAATACAACGTTACAGGAATGAAGTTCCGCAAGCGAATTTAGCAACATGTTGTATCCGCCGCTCTTTTTGGTGTCTAATTTGTTTTCCTTGTGAATATGAGGAAGAAGAGCTGATAAATCGGAAATCAAGTATCGGTGTCTGTTCGATATTCGTTAGTTTAAAGTAAGGTTGAGAAATAGAGAGTACTGACCGATGCGTCACACCTCGAGACGTAAGCATCAAGACACGAGTCTTTGGCATGAATCCCTCGTTTTTCTTAACGGTCTGACCATTCTCAGAGCTACCGGCATTGTCTTGGCCCTCGCTTTCGCTCTCGTCTTCGTCCTCGTCGTCGTCGCTATCGCTGGTTTCCTCGTCGATCAAGTCGTTCATGTCAATATCTTCATCTTGCTCCACTTGGTCGGCTATAGCACGTTCTTGCTTCTTCTTCGATATCGACTTGTAAACGGACGCCATTTTCTTTATATTAAATTGAATTCGTTCGAGAGCGAACCGAAACGAATAAATCAATGGCTCGCTATCGTACTGCAAAAAAAAAGACAAGAAGCAGTCTGCAGTGCAAAATTAGGAAGGAAACTGGTCAAAAAAGAGCGGCAGAATTATTTTTTTTTCTCTGTTTGCGTTTCACCGCCTATAGTGAATGAGGGCTAGACCAAAACGAGACTAGACCAGAGTAAGCTAGTTGACCAATCAGATGCGCTGACCAATCTAAATCGCAAAGATGCTCAGAACTTCTTCATCACATCTTCTCCATTCTACAGAGGACTTGCGGCGACGAAAGAAATGATCGAAATATTGTTCAATGCGGGGATATCAATTCTGATCAATCCTGATTTCTTACAAGTAGAAGAATTCAGAGCCGTTGTAAACCAGCGTCCAAGCACAAACCAATTCTTACGAGTCCGGTTAGTAGCTATGTGCCACCGGCCAGCTTAGGAGTAACAAGCCCTAGTTCACGACAATTGAAAAAAAAAAAAAACTCGAGACCTGAAGACAAAATGCTTCCATCAATATGGATCCGGTGCATGCTAACTTGAAAGTATTACAGACAAAAAGAAAACTCCGATCAAGTGAGAAAACCAGCGGCTGGAGGCTTCAGTATCTGTTCTGGGAATATGAATGATTGTTAGGAGGAGGCGGCGATGTCCACGGCCCACTAACAAAGGAAGGGTCTGTGGGCGTGTGTCGCACAGGAGTCAGACCGGGCCCAAGCTGTGGATTTTGGCTGTATGGTTGCTGCTGCTGCTGTTGTTGTTGACCAGGTGGTGGTGGTCGATCATTCATCATTTGATGATTGACGTGGATTTGATTATCGGGTAATTCCACAGCAAAGTTATTATTGTGCATAGGCGGATGTACGGGGCCGCCGCCGTTGGCAAGATACGGTGTTGGAGCTGAGGCCATGTTGCTATGGTGTGAAAATTGACCTGGCTGAGATTGCGGCGGTTGATGCGGATAGTTGGTGCTTGCTCTTCCTGGATTTATTCCTGGTGCTGGTGAATTGTTGTGTAGTTTGGTAATTCCCGGAGGAGGTATTGGTGCACCGCCGGGATGATATGGAGGTGATTGTTGAGAAGCCGAAGGCGGGTAATGTTGTTGATATTGCGGATTTTGTTGCTGGTTGGATTGTGCAGGTCCGCCCATGGTTGGGCCACCGTAGAGATCTTGTTGATGAAGATATTGACCAGGGCCAAAGGGGTTGGCTTGTTGACTGACGTGCTGAGGTGGTTGTTGCTCGTAAGAAGGACGACTTTGCGGGATGGTAGCAGGACTATGGGTGTTGTGTTGCGGTGCATGAAAGTCCGGCTTTGTAGAATGCGGAACCGGAGGTTGAGAACTTGTTTGCCATTCGGGTTGCGGTTGAAGATTTCCGGAATGATTGGCAAATTGTCCATAAGCTTCTGGGCGCTGAAATCCCGGATAAGCGGGTTGCTGTAGCGTATTCTGACCTGCCCATTGCGGCTGGTTTGGTCCAAGTCCCGAAGACATTGGCTGACTTGGCATACTATATGTTGCAGCCGACATGTGTTGAGGGACACCAGATTGCTGCGAAGTCGCTTGTCCCTGAGGATAGTACTGCGGAGCATTCCCGCTGTACGATCCGGACTGTCCTGTAGAGGCATAGCCGTACGTATTCTGTCCAGGCTGTTGTTCATAGTATTAGCCCAGTGGTTTGATGCGCGGTACTAAATGCCTAGGTAATACCTGATTCTGATACGAGGTCTGCGAGCCGGAATTGGTTGTAGTGGCAGGAGTCCCATTCTTGACCGGAAGAAAATCCTTTGCAATCTTGCCAATTACCTTATCGGCTATGTGCGATATTGCAGAATTCCCACCCGACCCAAGCACACTCTATCGCCACACGTCAGAATTCATTTGCCTTGACCCCATCATGCCGACCTGAATGGACGAGCAATACATACGGACAAGCCAGGTCTCAAGCCCGAAGCTCCAGTAAAGATCCCCCTCGAAGAACCGTCGCCCAGATCAGGCGATTCTGCCGCTCTTGTCTGCGGACTCAACGGCTGGGACCCGGGCCGGGGTGCTTGCGTTGGACCAGGACCGATAGATCCCGGAGTCGTCGAGGGCGTCAATATCACGGGTTCGGTGGGGACATTCCATTGCGACTTGCCCGTTGCGCGCTGCACGTAATACCATTTTCGCGAGACGCCTTCCCACTGCGCTAACCTGTTCACAAGTCGGGAGATAATGAGCTTTTTTCTTCATATTCTCAATTTTTTTTCCATCACCCGATCAGATAATGTTTTCAAACGACGTACCATCCTTCCGGTAAAGCAGGCGGCGGAGACGAAGGGCCCGCGCTATCTTGAGGCTCCTCTGCGGCCATGAGACGAAGGAAGGGCAGTGGGCCGGATGATGAGGACTGTATGAAGTACGATTCAGGTGCCGAACAGTAGGATTGCGAATGCGACTGGGAGAGAGTATGCGAGATAGACAGGCTGATTCAAGACATGTTGATATTCCCTTTATAATCTTTTTTTTTATCTTTCTCTTCCACTTCTTTCTTTTTATTTTTCGAGTATTGGGTTGTGGTAGTTTGGGCAGCAGAGCAGAAGTCGATTGTTCAAGCTTGGATTATTGCGTAGTAGGTAGACTAAGTTGGCTAACCAGTTTGGGACTTGATGCCTTACAGAAATGGGTTGTGGCTGCCGCGGATTTCAGGCAGTTAGGGTAGATTAGGGCAGTTCCGAAATAGTCTTAGTCTGGCTTTCCTCCTCAGCCAGAAACAGGAATAAACTGGACGACACTCATAAGTATCTAGAATAACTACCAGATGATAATGTTGTGATATTCCTAAACCCTGAATACGTATCCAGTTAAGAAGCTTGATTGCTTCAAAGCATTCCTCCTAAACCACACATACACATCGAATGGTCCCTGGATCTTCGTCCCAAAAAATATCCAAGTTCATTTGCCCAGGGACCAAACCAGAACTCACTCAGTGTCAGACTTAGTATCAGACTTGGCTTCAGACGAAGAAGTCTGATCAGGCTCAGTCTTTATCGCCACCTTTTTGGAGGGAGACGATTTGGCCGCGGGACGGCCTCGTTTCTTGGGTGTCTCGTTACTGACTTTGACTGATTCTGGTCCTGGTCCGGTAGGTCGTTAGTGAATGGTATTTACAGAGTTGAATAAAAGAGACACCAAGACGAACAGTTCAGACCCTTAAAAGAAGGAAGCAAGAGAAGGAAGCAAGTTAGGAAGGGGGGAAAGACTTACCGCTCTCCGCTTCAGTCACTTTCTTCATGCCTAGGTTACCCCATTCGTAGCGTTTTTTGAGACGATTGTAGGCATTTCGTGTCGACCCGATATTTGTATGGCCCATTGCTTGAGACAGGGCATTCATATCTAGCTATAATCTCGTGGGTTAGCTGTGAAAATAGAAATAGAAATGATCTATGCAGACAAGGAAAGAGAGGTTGGATACTTACAAGGCCGTCTTGCCCTACACAACGCAGAACTTCAAATGCCCAAGTCATAGCAAGGTCGTGGCCATCAGTGGCTGCAGCCTTCTGTGGTGCCATGATGTTGTCAAATTGCCAACTTGAGAAACGAGGCGAGTCTGAAATGGGAGAAGAATCAGCTGGAATTGTCAAGGGAAGTTGAGAGGAAAGTATAGGAGTATCTCACTCAAAAGGAAGTCAGAGTTGATCAAGGCTCAGATGATAATGAGATGGCTGGGTAGAAGACAGATCAAGAATGAGATGTGTAGTGAGAGATGTGAGGGAAAAGGAAGGAAGAAAGGGAAAAAAAAAAACACAGAGGAAGAGATAGGATTTATAGTCCCCACAGGTACTGCTATTTAGCCAGACGGACAAAATCCTATGTAAGAGGCAAACACAGTGTCATTTCTACTGGTTGATATGGAAACAATGTTTGTGTCTCAAGTTTTTGATGTTTTTCAAAATCCATATTCACCATGACAACCTCTGTACAACACCTGGAGTGGAGTCTTCAGACTATCACACTGAACAGACCAGTTCTTTGCCAGCATTTTACTCTATGACCATGTATTGCAATTAAAATCTTCATGTAGACATCATCTAGCATTGTGATCACATCTCCAAATCTGTGTATTCAGGTCTACTTCTGTCCTAAAAATTGAATGCTAAACTAGTCACAAAAGAATCCTCCAATGATCATCACTATCCCATATCCCCATCCAACTGCGCCATTGACTTGAAAAAAAAGAGACAAAAAAAGTCAGACTGCCGCCAGCGCCATAGCCGAGAGAAGAGACCCCGTTCAACTCGAACATGGTCTCCAAGATCAACCATCTCAATCCGTCTCGTTGTCAGATACAGGGCTGATAACGCCTCGAGCAATTTCCTCTTTGAAAAAGCCAGCCTGATAGTCCTCATCGTTGTTGTCATCAGACTTGATATCAAGCTCGTCCGTCACAAGAGCCATAGCAGAGACCAGACCTGCGTTGTTGTCTTTCTGCTTTTTCTTAGATGGGGCACGTCTCTTGGTAACACCCGCAGGAACAGGAGCAGTCACTTCGTCCATTGCGTCCTTGACCTTCTTCTGAGACTTGGAGGGTGTAGCTTTAGCAGTACGACTAGCCTTTGGGGTAGTTTTGCGAGAGGGAGTGGCGTTGAGAGCTGGGGTAGAAGAACTTTCTCCCTGCGCTTCGTCTTCGGCGTCGACAGTGCCACTGGGGACATTAGCAGCGGGGATCTTTTGCTGAAGACGCGAGAGACGCTTTTTTCTGTAATTCATATTCAGTAATCGTATCCATGTCCATGTCCATTAATGAAATATAAGCATTTGAGGCCCTAGGGTAGATATATGGAAACTTACGCAGCACCAATGCTGACAATGTCACATTCCCGGACGATTTTCTCCCAATCGGTCTATCATACTGTCATTAGCTTGCTCTCCTCACCAATCTCTCGTATAAGGGAGATCTTACTGTTCCATCCGTGTTGCGAATGTATGACACAAGAAAGGTGATGTGATCATCCTCAGACAAAGTACCACGAGGAGCCATTTTGATGTAGTTGTCTTCGTGATCTAGGTAAGGACACAGTGAGTAGACTATCTCTTAAGAATCGACGAAAGGTATAGTCATCAAGAGACAGAGGGAATAGACTCACTTCTTGATTCAAACTCTTCTGAATAACTCAATGGAGAACAGAGTATGCACTGGATGATCCGTTGCAGCTAAGCTTGATGAAAAATCAAATATCTCAATGTCCAAAAAGAAGAAGTTGTAAGAGAGAGTTGAGATGGAGGTCAAGGGATGAAAGAAGAAGAAAGAGAAAGTAAGAGTAGAAGAAGAGTGAGGATGATTATATACTAAACTCTACAAACAAATGATAGAGCGCTTTACCCAATATGGAACACTCTGTTTGAGCTGACTTTATGACTGAGTGATTCTACAGTCTCTTGTTGCGTATGTTGTTGATCTCTGTTTGCCTTGACGGACCAGACCGACCCAGTTGTTGAACAGTCCAAATCCTCGAGCACAGCGAGCATGATGCGGTTACGGTCTTTAAAATGGGATTTACGGCAGTCATAGTGGTGGAAAAGGCTGTATAATTTTGTTTAAATAACCTCAGTCCTTTAGTCGAGGGCTAATTACAGCCCAGATCCAATCACACATTAAAACAAGAAGAAAAAGTACAAAAGCGCTTGGGTATCGTAATTCATCGTCCGTTGACCATCCGACTGACCATCTGAAAATATATAGCTCTCATCCGAAATACAAAGCTAAAGATCTGCCATCACAGACTGCAGTATATTCTTCTTATATTCCCGCACTGCAGCTTCCTTACGCCGCATCTGCTGTCGTAAACGCATATATCGCTGTTTCCAGCTACCTTCCTGACTCGATATGCCGTCGACATTCTCGTCATTTTCGAAATCGTCTTCGTCTGTTCCAAAATTATTCAATTCCAAGCTGCTCTGACCCGCGTCTGCGGCTGTACGACCAGACGACAGAGTCAATCCGCCAAGCGCAATGTTGAGTCGGAAGCCTGGCCCCGGTAGAGATTCTATGAGAATAGAATAAATTGGCAATGATTCTGTGGAATTAGGCGCGGATTCTGATATCTGAATGTTTACTGGTGACTGAGACGCGCGGGATACGCCTAATTTGTGTGCCACGCCGAAGTATAAAGCGCTCAGCATAGCAATCGAGTCGTTCAAATGCACAGAGTAGATTTCGCTTAGTTTTTTGATCGCTGCCCGAGCAAGAGCTCGAGATTCCTCTGCGTCGAGAGGGTTGGTCCGCCCGATGATTCGGGAACGCATCAGTTTCTGGGCCACGGCACGAGTGACATCCACCATTGTCAACTTCCCAGGTTGGGCGATTCGCTCGGTTGCCGCAGATGGGACTGACAGGGAGTCGTCCAGATCGTTTGACGTGGCAACAGAATCGCGACGAGCTCGATGCGTATTGACGTTATTAGAGAGACCGTCGCTGCCGTTGAGCACTAAAGTAGGGGGCGTGGCTAATCGTACGGGCCTGCCGTTGATTTGTGGAACGTGTAACTGTAATCTATCAGGTCTGACGTGCAGATTCCCCGTAGAAGTCGCCATCCCGTTGTGGCGTGGTGGTGCCAACGACCCCTGTTCCGGCCCAGCAGCAGGCGAAGACTGCAATTTTGCAACGACACCCGCCGGTGTGTTTGACTGTGGAGGATTGACGGGGAAAGATGAAAATGGTCCGCCAGGAGCAGAGCCACGGTTGGGCGGCCGGCCACGTATTTTACCCGCCATCGATCCTGCTGTATTTGGCCATGCCGAAGAGACAGCGGGGCCATGTCTTCTTCGACCGCGGGACTTCTCTCCCGTCGAAGGCGTCAATGCCGAGCGTGGTTCAATCACCGATGCCGGTTCGTTCTGATGATTCCTGGGAAGAATGGCGGATCGTGGGAACCCCGGTGGCGATCCATCGCCTTCAAAAGGCCGCCAGCGAAGGTCTTGACCGGCCACGGCATCCGGATTCGCTTCGGCTCCAAAGCTTGACGCCGCAGCCATCCAAGGATCGTTCACTCCCTCTGCATCGTCGGGGAAGGCACTGAAGGGAATCGCGCTTTGAGGGAAATTAGCAGCGTGAGCGGCCAGTGCGTTGCTGTCGAATATCGCCATCGAAGTATCTAGTTGTGGACGTTTTGCAATATGAGAATTTTCTTTCTCTTTATCTTCAGCACGCTTTCTGCCCCGTTTCGGTTTCCATTCCGGAACCAGCGCTCGTAAAGCCAGGTCTTCTTCCAAGGGAACTCCATCTCGATCCTCACTCGCAGGTCCATTAGAAAGAGGGAGCTGCTTGTAATAAATGTGGTCGTGTCCCAGGAGATACTCAAAAAATGCATCCACATGCATGGCGCGCATCCATCGCTGCGTGGCTCCCACAATCAGTAGTGCTCTTTCAGCCAGAATAATCATGGATTCTCTCTACTGTCCACTTACCTTTAATCGAACCGCATATTGCTGCACTTTTTGAGTGCTTTGTTTCTTTTCAGCAGACGGAGGCTCCACCCCCAATTCAATTGCTAGTTGAATCCAAGTTTTCAGCTCCTTCTGATCCAATTTCCGAATGAGTTCCCAGAGGACGTATATGCTGAAACTCTTCCCATCGCTGCGCGGAGGCGCTCGAAACGTCTTTCGCAGTTCACTGGAATCGGTTGATATTGGTACGTTGGGATTACAATACATAATAAAGGACACATAGGCGTCGTCAATTGATTCGTCAGTGACGTCTCGAGACGGCAGTGTCCGTCGCTCGGCATCTCTATCCCGGTCGAATTCCGATGGATAATTCTGGCGCGAATTAAGGTCGGTCGCTGGAGGAGATGTTGACATACCCGAGCGCAATCCTGACGGCTGGCTGACGGTCCCCACCGATAGTCCTCTGGGCGACGACTGTAAGCTGCGAGGGGTCTCTTTCCGTCGGATGGGCGGAGATTGAGACGCAGCGAATGCGCCTCTTGCGCTTCCAGGAGAACCACTGCGTAAGCCCGTATCAAATGCCGGCGGGTACCTCGCAAACTGTTGAACCACCATGGTGTTATTTGCATCGCTAGTTTGCGGCACTGGAGCCTTGAACGGGGACTCCATGACAATATTTGTTGTGGTTTTTGAAAATAGTAACACGTTTATCGCAACTACTCGGCAGACTGGTCGCGAACAACCTTCATCTGTGAGTGCGAAGAGTATATAAGACTATTTTCTCGGCAGTCTCTATCCCTAGGCATGGCGATAGTGTTCAGAAGTAACCGCGATGTGAATATCAAGACATGGCCAGTTACACTCCAGTTCCAATCGCGAAAAGCCGAATTGCGACGATGATATGTCCGGCCGCGACACTCCTTTTGATAACCGAAGACAGCGAATAGCCAAGCGACAGCACGAAGTCAGTTGAATTGAAGCTACTTCGATAAATACCCAGCCATTGAACGGAGGCCAATTAATGAGAGAGAAAAGAAAGAGCAGAGAAAGAGAGGAAGAGGAAGAGGAAGAAGAGGGAAGATTGAGGATAGCGCGAGGAAACAACGCCAGCGCGGAGCTAATGACTAAGGGAGTTTAGGTTGCCGGGCTAGTGGGTTTATCTTCTATTTTAAGAGGCGGGGCTTGCCGCCGGGAGATGGGTATTTCCCGGTATGTTAACCACGGTATGGACCAGACAGCATTGAGATATTGACCAGTGCAGAGATTGTCAGACCATACAGAGCTGTCTTCCAATACTGTGAGTATCGGGCAGGAGAGCTTGAAATAGAGACTGCTTTCTATCGAAACTTGACTAGTAAGTAGCCAAAACAATAGCCGACTTCAATATGTAGAACAACAATTAAAAGATTAAACATAGACAAGGCACAAAAGCGGATTGTCAACTAGAGACCCTTCGCGGTACTTATGACTGATTTCCTTGTAATCAGGACTGCACAACATATCCGCAAAATGTAATACCGACGGATACTGAACAAAAGCCGTCATTTCCCACGGATTGTGTCCTTGGCTTTGAGAGGATGCATCGACAACTTCGCCATAAAGAAGTGGCCTAGCGCCGTGTCTTGTACCAGCACCAGCCATAAACCCTTCTTGGTACTTTTTGTACTTTTCCATATCCTTAAAAGCTAAGAGATTGAACATGATAATAGCTTGTGGTGTTTGTGAGTTCCTTTGAGCTTCTTGGTCCTTAGTGAAAGATTGCATCCAAGTTTTGAGGCTCGACGTTATCTCGAGCGAGTCTACAGACGAAACTGCGTCGTTTTGGTGGAGCTCCGAATCTGTCAAGACGTCTAGTTCTCCTGATCGAGGGTGGATTGACGTTGCTAATTCGGACTGTACGGATGGCAGTGACGCAAAGATAGCTGGTGGAGCAGTGAACGAGATATTCCATGATGATTTTATCTTTTGCGAGAGGCTTAGTGGCATGGAAAAGGGTGATTTGAAGCAAAGAACCATGTCCCAAGTTGTTGCGTTCAACTCGTTGCTAGAAGGTATTATTGGAGGAGAGATCCAATGAACGGCTTTCGTAATGAGTAAAGGCTTCTGTGCTTCTGGAAGCTCTGTGACGGCATTTTTGAATTCTTGGATTGAAGACGTCAGAGATAACAGGTAGACCGTACATTCAACCGCGGTATTCATGTTTTTGCTCAACGATCAACAATCACAAGTCTCTCCGGAATTGATCTTGTAAAGGACATCGGAACGAAGCGTTTCGAAAATACAGACTGGTCGATTGAGATTTATAAAGAAATCCCCGAAAAACCAACATTTTCAGCAGATTAAAACCAACTCCGCCCCATCTTTGAAAGGGCTCTAACTCCGATATGCCCTAATTCCGTATGTGGACTGACTGGGTTCTAGACACAAGTCAGACTAGTGTCACTCCCAAATGAGCTGAGTCATTGGAAGGTTTCTGTTGCGGAGTCGGCTTGCTGTGATGGCTCCGAGGCGGAAATATCGCGGGAAACCAACAACTGGCTGCCTAGAGTAGGCTAGGCCTTTGCAGCCAAGCCCGCCAATGTCTTGATATAAGTTCTGACGCATTGTTGGTATGGTAATTAGATTGAGACCCACGGCGCATTAAAAGACCTCACCTTTTCGATCTACAATCTGCCAGCTAGGTCTGACTTGTCGAGAAACGATGAGTTCTGAGGAGAGAAGTGAAGAGATGGAGTGCAACATCGAAGATAGAATAAAGGCAGGCCATGAATTGCCAGCTCGAGTGCTAAGATGCATATGACCAGATGCTCTCCTTGGTCTGTACTCCTGTCGTGTGCTGTTGTCAGCAGTCCGCCCGGATAGAACGACAAACATGCCAACGGGCTGCCACTTGTGGTGAAGAGAAGAGATGAAGACGCCCGACTATCGTCTAGTTGCTCCCTACTGAGAGATGGCGGAAAAGACCGAGCAGAGAAAGAGTAAAAAGACAAAGAAAGAGCATTGATGAGTAAGCCGAGCTGTCAGCTTATCGATGCCGATAACGCGATAATGCGATAACGGATAAAGAGATAAAGAGATAACGATAAGATAAAGAGATTTGACTTTCAAAGGGGAGCAGTGGGATAAGTCTAGCCAATCAGAGAGCGTTTGAGTGATGTCGAGGGCTCCACTTCCACCATCCTCGGTCGGTCGTTCCTTCTGTAATTGTCGCTGTCAATCGAGGACACAGGGCAAGAGCAATCGAGCCGCTTCCTGCCTGTTCATCCCGCCATTAATTCATTTCAAATTTGGCAGGCACGATTATTTATTTATTTTCTTTTGTTTTCTCTTCTTCTTCTTCTTCTTCTTTTCATCCTCTTCTCTTCTCATCCTCTTCACTCGCTCTCTAAATCCCTCAATTACAAGATACGGCTGGTTTCCTGCATCAAATTGATGTCAATCCAAGAAGCTAATTTGCCTGCCCCACTCGTTATTTCTTACTCGATTTACGCGCCCACCCCGGCTCCTTTATCACCATCCACCGAGCTAACTGATTGAGGTGTCCAAAGTCCGACTGGCTTATTCGCCATGGTCGCCTCAAGCTCGAGACGTCCTACTGCGAGGGCCGCGGCAGTGGAGACTCCAACCCGTCCCGTTCGCTCCAACAGACGTCAAGCCGTTTCATACCACGAAAGCTCGTCGTCGGATTCCAATCCTTCTGAAATCGAAGAAGAAAACACAACAGCAGCGGCAACCGCGTCTGCTCCTGCAACCGCCACAAGGCGGCGGGCTTCCAATCGCCGCCGAAATACCCAACCCCGATCGGCGACTTCAGCTTCCAGCAGCCGTCCGAAACGCACTGTGCGCAAGCCAAGGACCTATCAAGAGCCATCGTCAGATGAAGATCTTGACAGCGTGATTGCTCGATTTCCTGAGATGGTGACTACCCCCAGTAAGAACTCGCAATCTACACCGCGACCGTCTCGAAGCAGCGCACGGCTTCGCCATCAACATACCGAGACTTCTGCCGCGAAGAGAAAGCGAGCTCCCGCCCAGTCTCCCCGCAAGCGCCGTCAATTAGAGCCATCAACTGAGGTGAATGAATCAGCTCCGCCGTGGCATTCGCTACCCTATCAAGTGCTGCTCAGCATATTCCTTTACGCATATGCTCCGCTTGATGACAGCAGACACGGGAACGGACCCGAAGACAATAGCAGGAAGCTTGTCGATGTCGCTTTACTATGCCGTGCCTTTGCGGAGCCCGCACTGAGTGCTCTGTATCATACACTTGTGCTTTCGGAATCGCTCAAGGCACATAAGATCTCATCCCTTCTGTCTCAGCCTAGTGACACACTCTCCGTGAATTATGCCGCTAAAGTCCACGAAGTAATTATCGACGTCAGGAGCATTTTGGTGTACAAGCTTGGGCCCGCATTTGGTTATTTCGATTTGACGAAATTCATCCAAAAGGTGCCTCACATCAAGACCTTACGACTCTACGATCCATTGGACGGGCAGCGGCCGATAGATCGATCCACGCGATGGGTCTATCCCCCCGCTTTGTTCGATGTCCTGAAAACGAGTAACGTCCGGCTACGTACATTTGACTGGAACTCCCGGTATATGGAGACGGTCAACATGCTTGACCTGATGTTGCTTCATCATCCAGAGACGCCCTTCAAAGGTATTCGGACGCTGAATCTTTTTCACATCCACTCTACTGAGGCAGTCTTTATGAGGTATGGTGATTGTTCATTACTTGAGAAAAAATTGGCAGAAGCGCTGGGCCAACTTCCAGAACTGCAAGCCGTGGCTTTTACGGACTGCGGAATCGTTAACGAAGCGTTAATTGGCAATATGCCGCCAACGTTAAAATCCATCACGCTGAACAATTGCGACGAGATAGGCACTAGGGCGTTTGGGGTGTACCTGAAGACTAGAGGTTCATGCCTACGTGAATTGATCATCAAGCACAATCGGCATCTCACCCTGTCATTTATGACGGAACTAAAGAACGGGTGTCCGAACCTGGAAGTGCTATCAGCGGATTTCCTCATGCATAATTGGCCTCCACATTACAACGGCATGCCGCACTTCAAGAGTATTTTTCGACCCGGCGAAATTCCGACGTGGCCTCCAAAACTCCGCGAAATCGAGCTTCTACAATTACGCCAATTGGACAAGCCTCGAGCCACAACATTTTTAACATCTCTCGTTGATGCCGCTCCTGAGCTTCCAGATTTGCGAAAAATTGTCATCGTGGCCACAGTAGAGATGGAATGGCAAGATCGGGCATCTTTTCGGCAATATTGGGCTGACAAGCTCGAACATACTTTTCTTCGCAAAGTCCCACCACCCGAAGGAGATCGAGCTGAACACGCAGTCTCTAAGGAGGAAGGTCCACGGCGACAATCTGACCGCCATAGTGCTCGCATAGCAAAACAGCGTCTCGTCGGTGCCGACACCAGCGACGACGAGGACGAGCAGGACGCGATGGATAGTGCAGTCGACGACGAAGGGTCAAACGGGGCAAAACCAAACCATACAAAATCTTCTGTGCACGGAATGTGTGACTCTGTGTTTTTTCAAATCAGCAATTTGCGACCCGTCGAATATCCGTTCAGTGAAGGCGACTTTCTGGATTCCGAGCAGAGTGGTGACGAAGACTGGGTCGGTGAGGACTGGGAACCCGAGAACGATCGCCACGCATGGTGAAACACGATCTTGCAGTACCAGTCGCGCATATTGCTTCTTTTTTTCCCCCCTTTCATTTACTGGGCGGCGTCTTTAAGTATGTGGTCATGGAGTTTATGTGCTGGAGGAGTTTACGTGGTTGATAGATTTTATTGCATCATGGGGGAGGGTCAAAGCCAAGATGTAACATTCATATGGACGATTTCAGCCGGGGCTTACGGTATTCATGTTTGAAATATGGACTAAAATGTGTCGATGCTATTTCTGTGACGATTCTCAATGATTTCCCCACAAGTAGACATTAGCTACAAGAAAAGTCAGTCGATCAACGATACCTACAATACACTGAGAGCTACAAGTATTAATAGCATCTTAAGTAGTACTTGAAAATTAAGGCGAGTTCCAAATTTCAGTGCGATTAGTTCGATACCCTCCTGACGATAGCTCTAAGCATTGTCGACGCCAATCCACTCCGTGCACAAGCAGTACTAAACGCAAATCATGCCAGTTTCCGATCAAGCCACCACCCTAATAAGCCAGCCATAATGTCCCTCATCCAATTCATCTCCCTAGACGTTTTACCGATTTTCGGAAAAAACCCGCACCCTCAATCGTCACGACCAAAGATGTCGTCCATGCTGAAATCGGCATTTGCGCTCTCACCAGAAGATCCACCACGAGCGGAAGCAGCAGCAGCAGAAGCAGCAGTGCCCGGAACAACCGAAGGTCTACCAAACAACTGCACCGCTGGCGAATGCCGAAGCGAAGTCGAGCTGAGATCCTCTTCAATCTTGAGAATAGGCTCAGTCTTGATTCCAGCTTGTATGACCGCAATTTCGGATTTGGCGTCCACGCCCGAAATCCCTGGTTTACCATACGCATCATCGCTAACCCCGTCCGGTCCTTCTTCGTCTTCTTGTTGTTGTTGTTGTTGTTGTTGTTGTTGTTGTCCGTATTCATCGCCACTGTCGACGTGAATGGCATCAATCACAGATACGCCTGTAATCTCGAGACCGGTACCACTACCACTACCACTGCCACTGCCATCTCCATCGGCCATCGCGGTGTCACCCATATCCTTCCCCTTACCCTTTCCCTTACGTGAAGCCTTGGTAGGAGTCTCGACGCTCAACCCCTTTTGTGCGCTACTAGCACCAGCACCACCAGCACTAGCACCGCCGGTGTTGCGAGTACGTGCGCTTCCGACAGACTGGTTGCGAGGAGTGCGAGGAGTGCGTGACGCACTAGGTGTAGAAGTAAGATTGACACCGCGTTCTTGAGCTTCTTCGGCTAATTCTTTGGCTGCGCGACGGTATTTGGCAATTTGATGACCGACAGCTGAGACGCTGGCGCCGCGACCGAAGAGTCTTGATATGCGTGCTGGGTCGGGCTTTTGTGGTTGTAGTAGTTAGTCTTTAGTATCGTTGGGATTGTGAGAGGAGTTTGTTGTGTACGAAATGTATCCGTTGGCTGCATTGATTGAATACGGTTGAGGACGTACCTTGAAATTGGGATCTGCGAACAGAGCGGCCAAAAAGCGGAAATCCGCATCAGGAGCTTGCCAGTTCACCATTTTTGGTTTCCTGTCTGTTTTTCCTCGTGTGGAATTGGCTAGACAGAAGCAGTGATTTGGACAATGTAAATCTTGAGATGTGTATTCTGGACGATACAATCAGCACTATATCTAGATTATTTAGGATGAGATATGAGACTTACCTCGAGCCTGGATGAAAAGAAGATAAGATCAAGAGACTGATTCAGTGAGACAAGAAGTGAAGATCAGATGGTTCAATCTCAAGATGATGCTTTTGAGAGTGAGATTTGAGTCGAAGAAATAGAGTCAAGCTGGATAGTTGCTCAGTCATGTAATAGACTTCCAAGTCAAGCTAGAGGATGTGCAAGTATGAGAGGAGAGATGAAGTTGTGTGATGCAGAGTAATGAGAGAGAGAAGAAGAGGATGGAGAGTGAAGAGGAACAAATCAAAAAAGGAAGTAGAGAGATTTTATATTGTTTGCTAGAAAGAGAGTCGGCCCATGTTGTTTGACAGTCAACCAACAAACCTCCAAAAGTCCCTAGATATATGAACATCTAGAGAACAGATAACCCTTCATAAAATAAATAAATTTACAAGTATTATCCATGTTCAGTTTGATCTCTTTATTTAAGCCATTCTCCCCTGCCTTTTTACAGATTGACGGCTTTTCCCTTCAATTTACGCCCGAGATCCTCAAGCCAGACCATTCTGTCTGCAATATCTTCTCCTCGACGAAACGAAAAGCTGAATTGGAGTCTCATAGTGGCTAAACGCTATAATATCCTCATCTTAGAGAAGATCCACATCAAACAAGCCAACAGAACCCAACATTTCTCTTCTCCATAGACTGTTTGATCCCAGTGGCGCCTTGAGTCAAATCTTTACCCACTTCTTCCTCACTGAGGTCCTCTCTCAATCCTCACTTCTATCCTATCTTTTCTCTCTCTTCAACTACTTTTCTCTTCTCTTTTTCACCTCCCTCGGCTACTCATTTCTTTCTTGTCTTCTATCTTCATCTCTTACTATCCCTCACAGCTACATCTCTCACTTCTAATCTAATCTGTCATCCATACTTCCATCTCTTTGCACTCGACTGAAGAAAGTATTTTCCAATTTCAAGTGTCCTACTCCTCGCTGTCGAGAAGTTCAAAATGCCGATCTCGTGGACAGCTTCCAATGAGCGATTGGTTAGTCTGCTTGGACACTACTTCACCAAGACATTAATACTGACACTGTGATAGCTCTTACTCTGCCTCCTTCGTCTCACGCCCGGCTCAGTCGACTACAAGAAAATATCCGAGATATGGCGTCAGTTCTTTCGTTTCTCAATCCCATTATTTATACACCAATAACTAACACCATATCCAGCAAACCCCAACGAGAAACCCACACCGCGTGCTGTCTCGGAGCATATCTTCAAACTGAAGAAAATCGCCCAGTCCGAGTTGAACGGTGATGCCGCAGCAATTGCGACCCCTCGAGGCTCTCGCGTAAAAAATGTCAGCGCGACATCAACTCCTCGTACAGGCGGTAAAATCCGCGACCTCACGGGCACCAGCTCGGCTTCAAAGGGCAAACGCAAGCGTGATGCTATGGGTGATGATTCGGAGAATCTTCCAAATACATTCACCCCTGTCAATGGTTCTCGTCGCATCATCAAAAAGGAAGCAGACGACGACAGCGACAGTTTGGCAGACTTGGGTCCCGCGGAAAGAACACCCAGCAAACGCGCTCGCAAGCCGGTCCAGCATCTGAATATGGCGGTTTACGCGGAAAGCAGCACCGAAGACGAAACGAACGAGAAAGGGTCCAACCGTTTTAGCTCTGCTGATCCGGAATTTGCGCCTGTCGAGAATCCGGAGGAATTCTTCGATATGCCCGAGTCGTATTGATTGTAAGTTCGTTTCTGGTCTGATTGGGTTGGGACGATGGCTAATGATTGTCGACAGAATGACCATCAGCAGAAGCCGCTACAGCAGCTAGGCGGTTGCTCGCATTCGCCCACGGAAGAGCCATGAAACTCAGGGAGCATAGACAGCAGGTTTTGGGAAAGGTGTGGGATCGGGATCTTTTTTTGTCATCTTGGGACGTCTTGAAGTTCAGGAATTAGACCAGACCAATAACAGAGCATTTTCTTGATATTCTGCTATCTCGATATGTAATTCCGTATAGTATGCAAGTCCTTATTTCCAGGGTTGTTACTCTAGCCGCGACAAGCAGCCTGAAACTCCCAATTTTGCCAATCTGGACCTTCTTTCGTCCTTGGAATGATTCTTTTCTCCGCCCTAGAACGTCTTGAAGTGGCCGAAAGATCCTCTAGTCTTTCTCGCTAGTCTGGCCACGACATCGCAAATAGGATCTTCTGCTTCAACTTCTTCAATCCATCCCAGTCTTCTAGACTTTAACGCCTATCAGGATCCTAGACCGTAGTCTCCCCCTTTCGTTGGCCAACTAATCCAAACCAGTCCACGGACGTGGTCTATACCCAGCCCTCTTCATCGATACCCAGGTAGATATCCGGAAACAAATTCTCAATCCAAGGTCGCTGGCTGCATGTATGATTTGTTCTCCCACTTTTGGGACAAGCTACGTTAATTCCCTGTGCCAGGCCTCTGCGCATTTCATACATTGAGAAAATAACAAGCAAGTCCACTATTCTGTGAGGTATATGGTTCGATTGCTTGAGGCCTCATTGATTAGAGCACGATTCTACGAGTTACTCACTCTTTTGACCTTGGACAGAGCTAATGTTTGTTCTTTTGAGCAGATTCAAGGATAGAATATGCCTGTAGAATAGAACGATGGAATATCAGAAATGAATGATATTAGTTCCAAAATTGAATAAAATTTACCAGTCATGTACACCTTATTATATCAGAGATTATGCCTCTCTCTCTCAGGTACCTAGGTACCAAATCGAGAGGCTTTTCCCCATGTATTAGCGAGTGGCTGGGGTCCTGGTCAACTTGATCTTCACCTGGAAAAGTCCGTCAAAAGTTGAATAGTCTGTCACTGGCGAATACCCCTCTTTATGATTATTTTGTTTGTCTTTGTATAAAGAGAAGTGCTGGGTGGCAATAGATGGCTCCACCCTTTCTCTCACTTGGGAATATTTAAGCCTTTCATCTTTCTTTTCCTTCATCTATCTTTTTCTTCTTTTCTTTTATTCTCTAAAAGCTTCACTCACATCATCTTACCATTGACGCTGTCTTTACTCATTATCTGGTCACAAATCCACTGTCTTTGAACTCATTACAACCTCATTTATCAATCTACAATCAAATCTATCTACCTGCAGTCAAAATGGTTGTCTGGACAGATGCATTGAAGGCCAAGTTTCTCATCACCACCTTGCAAGAAATTACTCCCACTGTCCCACGCGAAACTTGGAAAAAAGTCGCTGAAAAATTGGGACCTGAATTCACTGTTGAGGCTTGTCGGTGAGTTGATCTGTTGTCTAGCACTATTTTGAATTTTGACCCTTTGCTTTCGTGTCCCAGCCAGCGTCTTGAGTGTCTCTACGTATATACATGACAGGCTCAGACGAAAAGGCAACACTAGACCGAATTCAAACTCTTTATCTGTGTCCAAACGACCTAGCTAATTTCTTCGTCTTGTCTTCATTTTCTAGCCAAAATTTCGCGAAAATGCTCAAGGCCACGGCCGACTCTGGCGCTGCGACCCCGTCTAAATCTGGCAGCCCGGCTCCGAAATCTGCAACTAAGAAACGCAAAGGGGCCAGTGAATCCGACGAGAGCCCTGTCAAGACGGCCTCTGTCAAGAAGCGGAAGAAGACAGAGCCGGTTCTTCGCTTGTCCACTCCCGAGCAGGACGCCAACGAGGAACTGTTGCCTCCTCAGACCCCGTCTGTCAAAAAAATGAAGCAGGAGGACACAGACTGATTAATGGCGTAATCAGCAGTAAGAAATGTGGTTCTTTCAACTCACAAATCTGTGCTAATAAATTTCTGGTTTTGTAGACCGCACTCATTCGTTTTTTGACACGCGTGACAGGCACGGAGAGCGTAACAGGCAAGCAAACACAGATGCATTCAAAGGGAGTTTTCTTTAGGATTTCTAGAATATTGGGGACTTGTGGATTGGGTCATCAATTCTTAGATTGTTGGACATACGATCACGACAATCAATTATTCATTCATTATCGTGATCTTCTTATATTATGCCAGGGAGCTCAAGCTTGTTGGCACTAACCACGTAAAAGACGTAAATGTACCAACCCTTTTGAATAGTTGCATTAAGCTTAAATAACCAAGTGATATCTCTTTGAGCTGGACAAAGACTCAAAACCTTGGAATAACTGCCATGTAGTCATCTTATGATTTTTAGTAGAGCTTTGTGCTCGTGCAATCAATCAAGTTGCCAATTTGTTAGTAGTAGATCTTCTAATAAATATTTAACACTTTTATCCTTTGTCCAACACAGAATAATGAGCCTTCAATGATATTTTTTTGGGTAGTAACTGAGGCGTTGGTTTACTATCCTTGTTGCGTCTAGTAATTAACTCGCGAGCCGTCGGGAATGGGAGAAATAGCCCCTATAGTATTAACTTCATGGCGAGACAGGCATCACCAACATACCTAGGTACTGCGTAGGTAATATCAAGATTGAATGGACGGATCTGACACTTTGTATCTGCTTTGATTTCCTTAAGTATAAAAAATGGCTTTGTTTCTTTAATCCGTAATTCTCATCTATCTGCTAGTAATCGCCTTTGTTTCTTCCGTCTCCTTGATGGATGGCAGACATGTTAAACTAGTCTGGATATCTTCCAAGAAATTGAAAGTTGTTACGGCTTTCAACTTTGGAAGCCTTTACGGTCATTGTGGCAATTTTTTTGATATTTCTTTTCTGTTTTATGAAAAAATGGCGCCTGGATATCTGCAGATCATACCTACTAATCCTTCCCTGATTGAGATACGTAGGTATTTATACAAGGAGTCATCTTTCCTCCCCTTCTATCTACCTAGGTACTTATAAGAGTGACATATAATATAAATATTCACTTTTCTGAACTAGAAACCTCAAGTGAACACAGCTTTGCAGTGGAATCTCAACTTAATTGTTGGCAACCATGGCCTTCTTCAGGCGCAGCAAGACCATGCCAACAGAAGCCCATGCGACCAGATTCCTCTACACAATCCTCAAGCAATTGGACCTCAAATCCGTAAGTCTAAAAAATCACACGTCTAGATCATGCCAGGAAGTAACTGACTTTAATCCAGATTGACTGGAGCCTTGTGGCTGAAGAACTAGAGATATCAAACGGTCATGCCGCTCGTATGCGATATTCGCGTTTCAAGCAGCAGATGGAAGGCTCATCAACAACTCCTGCTGCCCCCAAGATCGCTCGTCCCAAGAAAGTGATCGGGAAGTCCGACACAACCAAGCCATGCAAGCAGATGGTTACGAAGGGAGGGAAGTCCATGTGCGATAAAACCAGAGGCTTCGAAAAGGCCAGCGGCAGCAGCTCTCTCGGGGAGAAACATCGGATTGATCATGGATCAGAACATCCTTTCAAGAGAACTCCGGTGTCGTTTGATTTGATGAGACAGGAAAACAATGTCGGATATGGCTACGGGCGACCAGATCACGGCTTTGCGCCGATGTCAAATGATCCCTATTTGCAATCGGCTTCCTACTGGACTCCACCCATGGGGAAGCCCATGTCGTCTGAACCATCAACCTTTCCGTACGTGTTTGGTGCAGGTGATCCTCACCAACAGCAGCATCAACATCAGCAGCCACAATTTCCTGTTGATTACTTATCGAATATGCATATCACTCATCTCAAACCAGCCGCATCTGCTGCATCCGCTGCTTCAGCGTCACTTCATCACGGCGACGATATGCCAATGGGCTTCAGCTCCTCCTCTTGGGCACACCAGTCTTCGGACGGTGCATTCGGATATAAAACCCCAACAAACCACACAATTGCTCATGGTGACCAAATTATGCCCATGAGTACAGCCACTACGGCATCGACTGCCGGTGTGGGTGTAACTGGCGCCGCGGTGGCCAACGCGGCATCACCAGCATGGCACGGCCAAAATGAAGTCTGCTTCTCGGGCTGCTGTCAACAGCCCCCTTATCCTCCTTCTCCATCTCTTACACCGAATTTGCCTCGCAATGGTCCTCATGGTGATACACTCTTAGCTCCAGCTTCATCTATTCCTGCCTGGACTCCTCCTCCACCACCACCCCCAGCCCGACCTCCACAACAAATTCAATGGGTGCCGATCAAGCCCGAGCCCGGCGAGGAAGGCTGCAGCGACGACGTTCTGGTCAAAGTTGAACGAAGTGCATGAACAAGTGCATTTTCAATTGTGTTTTGATTCTGATTTCCCATCTTATTTTGTGAGAGAGAATTTTTTTCCTAAATAGGAAACAGTTTCCGTTTTCGTATGTTATTTGCCCTAGAATCAAAAACGGAGGTTGTCATTCAAAATCTCCCCAAGTAAGGCATCATTCTTTCTTTCTTCATTTCATTTGCCTTTGATGAAGTTCTTGTATTCGCGTGTTCATATTCATTTCTTGAATCAGCTACTAGACTCTATTATCCACGAGATTGGTGGAAAATCAAGTTTCCAGGATTAGGACTATTAATCTAGGGTTGACACTGCTTACCCTAAGTCTCTACATGGTACATACTTCTACTCTTCGCAGGCAAATCTTCAAAGACGGATCTTTTGGACTTCATGGCGAATACTCCAGTAATTACAGTTTATCTCGATTTATTCGCCTCTATTCTATGTCTCCTTTCCTGTAAATCTTCTGCAAATTTCAAATATTATCGACTCCATACCAGTTCAGCTCATTGCTTGCGCGATCCGTTCTCTTCTCTCAATTCAAGCCTTGTAATCAACGATAGAGATATGCGACTTCTCTCCGATATTTGCTAGTTGACTGATGTCTACCGTCTTCAAGACTTCGTGCGCGTCCTTTGGATCCACAATTTCAACCGTCGAATGGCTCTGGTGCAGAATCCCATTCACTATGAACTGCAATCCATCCAAAGCGTCGTCTTCCGGAGTCCGAAGTTTTGGATTAATTGGAGTAGCTGTTCCAGGACGAATCAAGATTGGCAACGAAGAAAAATCGTGCGTTTCGGTATACCAGCGGCCCGCCTCGTACGATTTGCTGTGGTCGAACCAGGAGATCCATTTGCCTTTATCGTCGTCCTCTTCATGGCGTGGAACGTAGAACGTCACGGTTCCTTCTTCGGTGAATACGGGGGCCACGAGAAGGTTGCTTCCAAACATGTATTGCGTATCAATGGCGTACGTATTCAAATCATCAGGGAATTCCAGGAGCATGGGTCTCATCAAGGGAACACCAGTGCGATGGCCCTGCAAAGCTTCATGTAAGATATACGGCGTCAATGATATTTTGCGTTTCACACAGTCTCGCAAAACATCGCTACAATCCTCACCGTAGATCCAAGGCACTCGATAAGAGCTGGACCCATGGAGACGAGAATGAGACGATAACAGACCAAATTGTACCCATCGCTTGTATAAGGCTGGTGGCGGCGTTCCTTCGAATCCTCCAATATCAGAGGCCCAGAAGATATATCCGGACAGCATCAAACCGAGCCCTCCGCGAAGAGATTCTGCCATCGCTTCAAATGTGCTTTCGCAATCTCCACCCCAATGAACTGGATAGGCTTGGCCGCCCGGTGCCGTACTGCGAGCGAAGAGGAGACTCTTGGCTTTACCGAAGCGGTCAATCATGGCTTCGTATACGGCCTTGTTGTACAAGATTGAGTAGTAGTTGTGCATTAGTACGGGGTCTGAGCCATCGTGATACGCTACATTCTTGAAAGGAATGCGTTCTGCGAAATCGGTCTTGAAGGAATCGACTCCCATATCCATCAGACGTTGTAAATGATCGGTATACCATTTGGTGGCTCCGGGATTCGTGAAGTCAATCACGGCCATACCAGCCTGCCACATATCCCATTGCCAGACGGACCCGTCGAGTCGCTGGGCGAAAAGCATGGTCAGCTAGTTGTTTCTACCCTTAAAAATAAGAGAATCGAAAGAAAACGAGGAGATAGGTATCAGCGGACTTACCTTGATGAAATAGCCTTTCTCTTTACCTTCTTTGAATAAGGGTGACGCCTGTCCAACGTATGGATTGAGCCAGACACTGATCTTCAGGCCACGCTCCTTGAGACGTTTCAAATACTCTGCCGCATTGGGGAAGTATTCGGTGTCAAACTCCAGGTCGCACCATTGGTAAGACTTCATCCAGAAGCAGTCAAAGTGGAAGACTCCCAGGGGGATATCACGATCCCGGAATCCATCCAGAAATCCCGTCACAGTTTGCTCGTCATAATTCGTGGTAAAACCTAAGTCAATTTTCAGCATCGAAAGGTCCAATCAAAACATAATCTAGACAAAGCTCGAAAAAAAGGGGAATGACATACTCGTGGTAAGCCACAAATTATAACTCCAAGACGGCACCAGACTAGGCTTGCCTGTCAAAGCAATATATCGCCTCAGCACTTCCTTGGGGGTTCCTCCAAAAATAACAAAGTACTCCAACTCCTGTCCCGCCACTGCAATATTGACTCTCGTCGTCCTCTCGGACTGTAGCTCCAGACTCACTTTCCCCGAATGACGCACAAAGACTCCATAACCTTTAGAACTGAGGTAGAATGGAATATTCTTATACGCCAATTCCGAAGAGGTACCGCCGTCTTCGTTCCAGATATCCACCGTTTGACCATTCTTCACAAACGGACCAAAGCGCTCGCCCAGCCCGTACAATTTCTCGTTGACGCCGAGATTGAGCTCGGCAAGCATGTAACCCTCGTGTTCAACGTACAATCCATCGGAATGCCGAGTTTTGTCAGTTGTGCGATCTCTTACGTAGCCTATAGATCGGAACGAGTGGCCGGTCAATGTTTCGCCGGAATCGCCGTGCCAAGTAAAACCGAGCTCGTTGGGGGAGACGTTGATGTTCAAGCTGGAAGGTCCGCTTTGATACTGGATTGATTCTTTTGTGTGCTCTATCTTTGTATGTCCGCTTGTAGAAGCGATTTGGTAATGCGGTCCGTTGTCGTTCTGACCAGCCCTAATACGTAGGTCAGTAAAGATGATTTATGATGTTATTCCTGATTTGGACCGATTCTTGAGAGAAAAGAAAGCTTACCAATGGACCAGTTTGACCCCGATGATGCCTTCTAGCGGAGAGGTGACTTCGGCCGATATCGTAGCTGGGCGATCATCAGCATACACACAAATCACATAGTGTAACTAACACAGAGAACAAAACTGTTGAAGAGCAAGACAAAACGAGATGGAGATATTTACGCGAATTGAGGGTATCGCCTCTATGTCGCTGATATTTATTCAAAAGTAGATGCACCACATCTTTTTCCACCGAGAATCGTTCCACGTTGCTCATCCAATCGATTGAGATCCCTTCCTGTTCACCATATGAGCTTTTCATTCACATTTCCCCGCGCTACCTAGGGAAACAAAAGTAGACTTACTCGGAGACACCACATTCCATCGGTGAACTTCATCTTGGTAATAATAATATAAAAAAATCAAATATTGAAGATTGAATACCTATGTAATGACTGACTGGACAAGAAATTCTGATGGTTGCGAAAGAAGAAACACCGCAGCCATCTGCAAGTCAACGAGTAGGTAGCTAGGTAAATAACTACCTTGCCAATACCTAGGTAAACGACAATCCATAGAACCCTGACCTTTAAGCATTGGTTGATACTGGTCAATATAGCCTAATATTAAATTTTAGTTATGAAAGTTCTACTTGGCGAATGCCCAGAAACTACGGTACATGCTGCGGGGTAGGTAGGTAATTTATTAATTTTGGAAATTTGCAACTTCGGTCTCGAGCTTTTTGTAGCTCCAGCTCTAACTAGGTAATTTTTTTGAAATGATCCTTCGGATATTAATTTATGTGGATGCCAACCTAGGTTTCCGGGTTACCGGATGAGTTCATAGATCCATGCTAGTTGGATTTGGATTTATTTCATGTCATATTTGTCATACTCTATAAAAATCAGATTTCAATCCTCTCCAATCAGCCGCATCAAGCGACTAGTTGATGAGAATGGAAAAGAAATGGGGCAAACCACATATGCAAATATGTAGTCTGCCCATGAGCAGTTTGCAGCGGAATAGTTTGACAAGCAAACTTGAACGACTGCTGTCAAACAATTCAATGCGAATGTCCAGAGGGTCCCGAGCCTCAAAAGAGACCTCGGGAACACCGCTGTTCATCTATGAAAGTCATCTAATAGGTCAGTAGTCTCGGAGTCATGAGATCGGAAAGGCAATGCGAGAGATAAGAGATGGATGAATTGAAAAAGGTTGTTTGCATTCATTGGCGTCAGGAAGAGATTCTGTAGAAATTGTCGTTGCGATGTGCAACGGTCCGATGTTTCGAGACAAAAAAGAGAAGAAGAAAAAACATAGAAACGACCAGAACCACCTAATACGCCTCGCCCCGTCCATGCCCGCTGTTCATGGGTATAATGCAACACATTAACTCGAATCAATGTCCAGGATAAATTTACAGCCAGAAAGATACACGTATGTCCTGTCAAAGTTAGTAGAGTGTAGTCCTCGCTGATGACAACCATAAAGAAATATTGAGAAATAAAACCATCACTCCGTACAGTTCTCTGCTTTGGCACGTCACACACAGCAAATCGTCGATGCATCTCAGACATCAAGATTTCCTAGATTTGGAGCTCTGCTTTGTCGTCTTTTTCTTTTTCTTTTTCTGTTTTTTGTTCGCAGCTTGGCTTCCGTTACTGTTGGAGTTGCTGAGACCTTTAATCTTTATATCCGACGAAGCTGGAGCAGAAGGCGGAGGAGGTGGAACGGGAGCATTTTCCGGATCGTACTCTACATCTGAAGGGTTTTCTGATGGTGGCGGCGGTGGAGTGAGGAGTCGATGATACGGAATGAACCTCGATTCAACTTCAAAGATTTTTCGCAAATGAGCTCGTTGTTCTGCGTATTCATCATAGCATGCTGAAATAATCGTATCTAGCAGTCCAATGTTGTGTTGGTTCTGCGAGACTGCAAGCGCGGTCATTCGAGACTTGAGGCTATCGTATGCCCTCGAAAAACATCGAAAAATGAGACCAATCTCCTTGCTGCCCACGGAAATGTCGTTCTCTGGTCGATTAGGGTCTTCTATAGATAGACGAGCCTTCTTCTCGTGGCTATAGACAACCTTGGCTGTGTCAATTGGCCTATCCAACAGTGAAAATCTCAGCTCGACTCACCTTGTTGAAGTAACCCGGTGGCTCCAATCGGATTCCAACGGACGAGAAGTCAAATTTGTTGCCGTAAAAGTCAAAAAAGTCCATGAGAATGCTGCCAAGAGATGGGCCGTGGCCGTCCAAATGATGAGGCATATGCTGCATCAAGCTAACCACGAGACAAATGATGGCAAACCCTCCCAAACCACCAGTAGGCACTTCGTTCAGACTTCGCAGGAGTAAAAATTGTTTGACGACAGCGACAATAGCAGGCATTGCAGGATAAGATTCTTTCCATCTTTCGAATGTTCGAATTGCGCGAACACCGCTGTCGTTATCAAATGCCATGTCTACTTTGAGGCCAGTCAAGCGATCCACCCATTTCAGAATCGGGACTCGTGCTCCGGCGATAATCTCCATAGATCCAGAAGCCACTACATTTGCTCTCTCAAGGACCCTTGCCACCTCGTAGATAGATATTCTCCCACCTGAGGTTCTTCTATAAGGCACAAACGTTTCTCTTCCGTAACGTCTAAACGTGGGTGATAGTATGACCAGGTCCATATCAGCGACAGGGAGATAAAGCCCAGAAGCAAAAGATCCAAAGGACTTGATTTCCATGTCTCGGAACTTTGGTTGAGAGTCGAAAACATTTTGTATCCGGTTGACAAGATCTTGTCGAATTATGTCTTCGTAAGATCTCGGCTTGACCCAATCATAAAATGCCAAAATCTCGTTGTGTAGTCTGGAAATCTCATTAGCTCAATCCGGTATGTCACCGCGCTGTTTAACCGCACCTGGTACCAATATGCATGGTCGGCTCCATCAATTCAAGCCAGGGACTTCCATTATCCGACGGTCCAGCCTTCCAAATGCTGATAATATCCCCTTCTGTATTGAAGCTGACTTTGCCCGATTTGCTAGTGAAGACTTTTACTTGATCATCCCGCGTACGTTTCTTGCCAGCAGTTGAATCTTCAGTTCTGTTTTGAGTGAGACTACTCCTTGGCCCTGACGGAGCATTTTCAAGAATCGGATCTTTCTCGTCTGCAGAAGCATCCTCCGCCCCGAAGGAGATGAAATCCTCGTTCGTTTTCACCGCATCACCGCCAGTCAACGGTTCCGCAGCTGTAGCCGAAATACGAGCTTTTCGAATCAATTTCACAAAGTCCGGTCGCTTAGCTTGCGTTTCGTCCGGAGGAGGCAGGGCCGTATAAGGATCCGGATTCGACCATTTCGGCCGTTCAACAATAGCAACAGTCTCCGACTCCGTCACAGCGGCACGTTGTTTTTTGCGCGGCGGGTTCGACTCGCTACCCTCATTTTCATCGGACGATTCGTCCATCTCCGCCTCATCACTATCTGTCAGCTCGTCCAGTTGAGCGAATTTGAATCGTGGCTGATCTTGGCCTTCTTGTTGCGCAACGAGTAGCTCTGGAGTGGTTTCGCGCTGTCGCGACAATAGCGGGCGATCGGCAGTCGGTTTGGGATAGCGAAATGTGAATTGTTGACGCGACGAACGGTCTCTGTCTGCATCGTCTCTTCTCGGTCTGTATCTATCTCCGCCTCGCATCATCGAGTCTCCATTGCGTTCATGGCCTCGAGACGACTGATCTCCACCACCTCGAAACTCGTAAGCGAACGGCGCCATACCAGGCTCTAGCTGTTGCAGATTCTATCCTTAGTCTTCCAAGTTGACCATAGCAGCGTGCACAGAATACCGCTCTGGGCTGGAAATGTGGACTTAAATTGGATAGATCACAAAGAAAGAGCAACTCCGCGTTGAAAGCAGAAATCAGACCAAAATAGTTTCTAGAAATTTTTGAAGGTGGCAGTATCCTTGTCCGCTGGGATAGGAAGGCGGTGACTACTGATATAGTTTCTGCATTTCAATTGGCTTAATGCATGACATGATATCCACCTTCCTGATTGGGGAATATCTATATTGAAGTTCTTCCTCAGCCAAAGAACACATCACAGAAAACAATCTCCATAACCCAGTCAATCTACTCGTTAGCTGGTACACAATCTATCTTCTCGCTGGTGGTATACTCTATCTGCTCAGCCGAGGCATGATTCAAAGGCAAAATATAGGTCTTGTTTAGACCATAACTTGCGATTGCGCTGCTAGTTTCTACCAGGAAAGACTGCTCAAGGATCTGGCTATGGTTTATAGATTATGTGTATTCACTGCGTGAATATATATTTGACAGGAATCATTCTCTGGAGACTCAGTGCAATCTTCAATCAAAAATGAGCTGTGCGCTGTACCATATCGATTTCCGGCCCGGGACGTCCAATGTCGGCGCGTGAAGTCAACAATCTTGTCGCCAGTAGCAGATTGTTTTGGCGGGCTTTGCGTGTTCGAAGTGGTATGCGGAATGGCTTAGTGCTGTTACAGCGTTAGCATCTCGTTATCTTCAGGATGGCTTCCTGGCCAATGTCAGGCTGGAAGACTGAAGACTCACGCCGCAGGTATTGCAAGAGCAGGCGTTGCATTCACCCTTGCAGCAGTTACATTCGCAGGGAGACATTTTGAAAGGATTCTTGGAAGTTGAAGGTATGTTTTGTGAAAAATATTGTTCTTGGAGTTGTAGTAGGCTTATGTTGATAGTCGCTTCGTATTGCGGAGAAGAGAAATCAAAAGACGGATGTGGTGGCAGGGTTCATGGGTTTTTATATTAGAGGGTTTCATGCATCACAGTAAGTCAGTCATGTGTCTGAGCTCAGTCTTTCTTGAGCAAGGCCTATCATATTCAGGATTGACATCTTAGATTAGTCCTCAAGCAACGTAATTGTCTGCGTCTTGAGAGACTCGGATCTCGCGAATCGCCTTCACAACCAATCAAAAACATCACGAACCATAATATTTTCAGTGCGGGAAACTTTCTTTGTCTCCATTTTAATGCAACTCTGAACGAGCCTTTAGCTTAATGGTTGCGTCAAATCAGTATGCGCTGTTGGTTGTAGTGTTGCGATAAGATCATATACCGAAAATGCCGCCTGAAGCGCACGAATGATACCTAGGCTGACCTTCTAAATTTGATAGGATAAGAGAGTAAAACCAACGCTTCAAAACTGGGGCGATCGACTTCATCTCATGACGGCATACAAATATCCCCTCTTCGACTTGCTCGACCACGCCATGTCGATGCTGCGCTTGAATGGTCAAAGCTGGTCTTTGAGAGTAACTATTACATGATAGCCTTCCGAAGGAGGTAATTTCTGCGTGTGGAGAAGAAGACGAGACTAAATTCCGTGCATCTCGAGTGGCCAATAAATTCAGGTCTGCCACACACCCGATAACGAATCATATACATGGAAGCCAATGCAGCAAGTCAAGGGAAGAACTTGGGGGAAACTTGGCTTTCTAATTCTACACCGTGCAGAATGCGCTCGTACAATACCCCGGCCAAATGACAATCAATTCCTAGCCTTTCAAAGATGATCAGTGAAAGCTAGCCAAGCTACGCAGAATCCTCCGACTGTATGCGGGTGCAACAGTGGGCCGATCAGTGCAATTATCTTGTTTGCTACAAGTAGGTACAAGCGAGAGAACGACCTCGGGACTAATCGGTTAGTGAATGATCCGATGAAGCTCAGCTGCATGATGCCAGAACAAAGAAGCCGAGTTCATATGACTCTGACTGTTTTGTCGCAGAGTATAGAGCTGACCATATTATCAAGTTTTCGCCCAAGCAAACCTATAAAACAAGAAAGTTCAAAAGCATCATGTACAGATTTGTAGGAACAGCTCAAAACGCACCTCAACAGTATTGGCATGCAATTATTCCAAGGTTGTGTCTCGGAATTGGCACTCTGGAGGTAAGTAGACCTCGGACACCAAGGTCCTCACTGAACAACTAAACGAGTCAAGCTTCAATCTCAACTTCCAAAGTTAGCTCCTTTTTTTCACAAGGACGAGTAACTCGGAATGACACGCATGCTGCATACAACCTCACCAAAATTAGTCTGTATTGCTAGTTATGCAACATGCAGGTGATGCGCTGTCCCAGTCGAAGCAGACAGCGAACTCCGGGGTCCATGAGCCTATCAAAGATCTTGGCTTCTACGAAGCGAGCTCCAGTCCAACTCGTAACGCCCGAACAGGTCCTGGCTTGACTCTTACAGAGGGGTTTTAGTAATGCTTTCTTAGTGGATACGTTTGGAGGATAGACAAACCCCAGTGTTCAATATCAGGGTAGTATTTCGCTGATCCAGAACTTGGAGTCTTCCATCCGATGACCGGAATTCTTACCAGTACACTCTAAAACATTCGGAGAATAGAGAATCATCGCAGATACGAGTCTATACGGTGGTAGTTGTCTTTATAGTACCTACCTGGGTCGGTAGAGCCGAATCATGCTCGGGCTCAGGTTTATACATCTTGTACCCAGGCAGCCGGATCAATAACGACCGAGTTATTACCTAGGTCCTGCGGATACTCGAGAGAGTAAAGCTGTTGAAAACCTATGGAACGATATTCTTGTGGATATGATAGTCGTAGTTAGGTAGGTCACGCTGACATTCAACGCGCCAATGGATAAGCACTTGAGAGATCCATATAGATTCCATAAAACACTTTCCGATCTCCGGAGACGCACGATGCGTGGCCAACGCAGACGAGATCGACAAGTACTACGATCTCGGAATAGATCTCATTCGTCACAGCAGTATCCCAACTTCATATCCTGTATTACAACGTAGACGAGAAAGTGCTGGAATTTACAACCTTGGCCAAGAATGATTGAGCCGGAGCTCCAGCAGGCTAAAAATGTATATTGACATTCAACAGAATCTATTCGCTATAGCAGTCGTAAAAAGAACCAAAGGAAAGGTGTCTTTACAGCTCATCTTTACCAGCGCTCTTCGACTTTTCCCTGACAGCCTCACCGCAAGCAACAGGGGAAGTGACTTGCATTGAGTAGATGCACTTCTCGTCCTCAGTAATCTTCAATATTTCGTTCTCTTCGCCACACTCCAAAACCACAGTCGTTGATCGAGCCGGCCCATTCCAACATTGCTGCCCCGAGGTATACTCCAAAGCTAGCTTTTCCACTTGCTGAATTTCGCCCGCAGAATTTACATCGTCAACCGTGATAGATGAAATGGCGTTGAATCTACCCATCGTAACAGTCGAACCACCTTTCTTCGGGATCTGCTTGGTCTGACTAAGAAAACAATGCTCGTATGTATATTCGCCGGAATCCTTTTGGATACAGACGTCTTTCAGAGGGCGGAATATACCGCTGGGGCCGTAATCCTTTTCGAGATCGGCCTGGTGATCTTGGATCGATCTACGGGTCTGTTCGAGGGCTGATTTCTCAGAATTCAAAGCGTTTCTTGCGTCTGTAACCGCTGTTGATTCTGCAGCCTCAGTGTTGGGACTTGGAATAATGTTGTTATCAACAAGGAATCTCTTGAAACTGTTGAATTTGTCCTCTAGAAATTCGACCACCACGGGTGGGAAATATGCCAGTAGCTTGTACACTATCGCTGGTTAGTATGAATTAATTTTGTCTTTTTTCTTTCTTGATAGCTCACCTATGTCAAGTTCACCCTCATCTTGATTCTCCCAATGCGTCCAGTCAACACCAGTTGAATCACTATCGGCTTTGGAGATTTCGTCCAGGTCACGATCTTTCGCAGCATCCCCAGCGTAGTCGCCCGCAGTACCTCTAGCCGCGTAGTCTTCCCAGCTGCGTACAGCACGCTTGACACCTTCATCGTTGAAGTTTGGGTTATACTCTTCCTTAAACTTGGACAGAATATCTTCCAGCTCTTTCACACGCGAGCGGCTCTCGTCTCTCTGCTGACGAACATCATTCAGAGCTTCCCGAAGCTCATCGACGCGCGTTCTCGCCAATTCCACCAACATACCAACTTTTCCTTTCTTGACCCCTCTCACCACTTTCCCTCGATCCTCTCTTTCCAGTCTCTCCAGTTCACGCTCCATGGCCTGGACCTTGGTCTCTTTCGCCTTCACCTCGACTTGTAGATCGACTATACGATCCTCGACCTCTTTCGTCAGGCGACCAGCCTCGGCAATCAATTCTTTCTTCTTCTTGAGCGCACTATTCAGTGATTTTTGCCTCGCCTCTTCAGACTTGCGCCACGCCTTCCCAATCTCCTTGCACCGGTCCTCGCATTTGATACCGCCGGGATGCGCCCACTCGTCACTCCCGTCACAACAGATTTCGTAGTCGCAAACCCCATCGTTGACTCTTTGGAAGGGTATATACGCGGGAGTATGGCCTTTGTTTTTACAGTAGAAGCCCGGTAAAGCGGGCGTGAGCGGAATATCGTCGGCAATAGCGTGGTCGGCAGCGATGAGCGGTGATAAGCGAGACAGATGAGAGCATGCCGATGTTCCTGGCTCGTCACTTCCATCGGGACAATCGCAGTAGTCGTCGTTTACAGCCGAGAAGGGAATCTTGACTGCGGGATGAGAAATGCAACTGAACGAGGTTGTATCTTTGTAGAATTTTGCAACTGTGGTAGACCAAAGCTGTCAGTGAAATGTTCGACAGTCCGGAGATTCAGATTGTATAAGGGATGATGTAGACTTATAAACAGCCTAATAGAAACTCACATTCTGGTCCAACGCCTCGAGGACGGGATGAACCCTCGTTCGAAGCTGCCACAACACTAGTCGTGCATGTCGAGATAGCCAGAAGAACGAACAGACCGGCTGTGTCCCTCATTATGGCAGCATTGAGGGGTTCAATTGATAAAAAATTCCCGGATGAATGGCGATTGTTCCTTGCCAATTGCTGCTTTGTCTGAAGAGAGCCAAGAAATGTTGATAAACTTGACAGTTTGTACTTTGTACACTTCCCCAAAAAGAGTCCGTCTCGGCCTCATGCACTGGTGACTTGTGATTGGATGATTGAGATAGCTTGCCTTAAGTGGGTCTGATTGCTTAGTCACGTCGGCCTTTCATTTCTGCCTCAGGCTTTCAACAACGATCACTTTGGAATTTCTTCGACCTCATTAAAGAAGTCCACGAGTGGCAAACATTTGAATCGTCTTCAATTTTCAGTGTTTATCGTAAACATGGGTAACGATGGTGGCAGGTATGAGATAGACCCCAAATATCTTTAAGGTCAAGAACGCGACACTGACATTCGTTACAGTATTCCTACTCGACGAGAACTCGTCCGTGAGGCCGCAAAAGCACCGTCTGCGACTCAAGTGAAAGAGGCCCAGCGCGAGCAGCTGGAACACTACTGGACGACATGTCCACTCTCCCACAAACCCCTTCTACGACCTGTTGTATCGGACACTGTCGGAAATCTATATAACAAGGACTCCATATTGAAGTATTTAATCGGAGCCTTCGAAGACGATGACATCAGCTCCAAGGCCGATTGCGACGAGATTCTGCAGGGACGAGTCAAGAGCTTGAAGGATGTGGTTGAACTCAAATTTGAAGTTGACACGCAAGACGATGCGAATGGGATAAGTGGCGAAAAGTGGATTTGTCCAGTGACTACCAAACAGCTGGGGCCGGCTGTCAAGGCGGTCTATATAGTGCCTTGCGGTCATGTCTTTGCGGAGGAGGTAGTGCGAGAGATGAAGGGAGAGACGTGTCTTCAGGTACGGTTTCAGCTTTCTTGGAAGTAAATTGATTCGCAATGCTAACCTTGACTAGTGCAACGAGCCCTATACAGAAGACAACGTAATCGTCATTCTCCCGACCAAGCAAGCAGACAAGCAACGGCTTATGGAACGAGGCCATCGTCTCGCAGAGCAAGGATTGACACACTCGCTTAAGAAGCAGTCTGGGTCGAAGAAACGAAAAAAGCATGCCAACGGCGATACTTCAACTGCATCGCAAGCTGACGACGCAGCCGCAGCATCCTCAGCAACTAAACCAGATGTATCTGATAAATCGCAAGGCTCGTCTTCGGGCATCAAGAATGCCTCGACGGCGCTTTTGACCGCTAAAGTGCTTGAAGAGGAGCAAGAACGGAAAAAGCGACAGCGATTAGCTCGTAGCGAAAACTTGCAAACCCTCTTTCACAACGATCGAGACAAGAAGAATATCAAAGATGGAGATTTCATGACTCGAGGATTCTCGATCCCTGCAGATGCGCGCAGATGAATTGACTTGTCACGTCAATCCTCAACGGCTTTGCATTAGGGCTATCCACTTTGAATGCCAGACAACACTAGCTTTTTGTGATGAGAAGCCGGATTTGTTCTTATAACCAAGCCGAAAATTTGTCGTCAACATGCTCAGCGACATCTCGTCGGCTTACTCACCGACACTGCACGATCAAGCACTGTTCCGACACTGAGCATGATCGACGTACACAACCGGCGCTTCACTCAAAACCCCATCAACTCGACCTGGCAACAGTCAATACTTGAAATGTATTAGCTTCATGTTGGTGTGTCAAGGTCATTCCAGCCAGAGGAATTTTACTCGACGCACTCGACAAGCGCATAGAATGGTGTCAGGGTCGAAGAAAAGTCCGAGTTGCCAAGGACGTCCATACCGAGGGCACACCCAGACTTATCTAACCGTGGTCTACCTACTTGAAATCTGAGTGAAGAGAACATCTAGCTCTTGGCGCGCTTCTTAGTCTTTGATGCTCCTCTAAATTGATTTATACTATCTTATCGTACACTAATCAAATAATGCAAACATGTACATGAGACGAACCCTTCTTTGAACCGGCCATTGCACAAGACATACAACCAAAGAGAACCAAACTAGTAAAGCATAGACAAGAATGGCGCATAGCACAGGCGCAACTGCCAAGCAAAGCTCAAATCTCACTAAACCGAGTCAACCCGGTAAAGGCAATCCCAATCGTCTAAACTATAATCGGAACTTGTTCTGCTTATCCTGCTGCTCCTTCAATAGGCCTCGCTCGCGAAGAGCTTCCTCGACAAGCTTGAATCTACCGATTTCACGATCGTGAGTACCCTTGGTGTATCGCTTGGAATAGACCTGCAGATTCGGGATATCCAGCTCCTTTTTCAAAGCTGTCAGTTCGTGGGCCAATTTTGTAGGGCGGCAGTAAATCTTCTCAACGTGGTTGATCACGTCTTGCACGGTCTGAGCTTTGTAAACGCAGATGTCCTGCATGTGATGGCCAGTTATCTGGGAGTAGCGCTTGAAGAACTTTGGTTGCGTAACGAGTTAGTTCAGGATCGGCGCACGAGACGAGTGGAATGTAGAAGGAATGAAACATACAGCGAATTTGACCGTTGGATCAGCCAGGGAGAACTGAAGGTATCCTTCATGTTGAGGAGATTCCTTGGTTTCTAGAACTTGCGAGAACACAGTGTCGACAATACCGTTGAGTTCCTCGGATGGGAACTCGGGCTCGACGTCGGGCTCTGATTCGGCGTTCATGGCCTCAAGATCAACAGAATCCAATTCATTCTGCTGATCCTGAGCCCGCAAATCGTGCTCAGCTTCATCTTGTTCATTTTCACGGACATCCGATTCACTGGAATCGGCTTCGTTTACAGCTGCTGGCGCACTCTCAGCCACAGCATCCTCATTTTGCAAATTCTGCGTCTCTTCCAATTGATTAAAGACGAAAAAAAGAGTATCCTTTGCCTCTTGGTCAGGAAACTCTAGAAAATTACCATTCGACCCGAGTATACTAGACTCTTTGACCTGGCATTGTCTTATCATTTCCCAGATCGTTTCGTCGTGTCGCGGAACAGTGCAGGCTACCGTCAAAGGTTTCTTGAGTTCATGCAACAGACCCAATTCGACCACGACGGATTGAGCTGCTGAGCGGAAATGAGCACTAGTCGTAGCTTTTTTGCGCGAAACAAATCTAATACCGCAAATCGTCAGTCATTGATTCTTCTCATGCATCAAGTATAGGATTTCCACAACATACGGTTGATAGAGATCACTTTCCGTCGGCGGGTAGTCACTCCATTGACCCAAGTGACCAATTCTCGGTAGATCATGGGCCGTTGTAGCAGATACAAAATCTTCCGGCAGCAAATTCTCACTGACAAGTTCGTCTCCTGTCTTTTGTTCGAGATTCTCGTTCTCTCGTTTGGTTTCGATAGAAGTTTCTTGAGGCATGTATCGAGCCTTGCGTTTCGCCCATTCCTTGGCAATTACGCCTTCACCACCGTACGGATCTTCCAGACCGGGAGGGTTGTCGGTGCCCCAAATACGTCGTCGAATCTTTTCTGTGAAGGGGGTGCTTCCCGAACCGCTCGCATGGCGACGCTGTGTTGACGACGAGAGGTATGAAGAAGCATCCTGACGGCAAACGGAGCAGACGTACAATGCCTTTCTCGACCCACGGAGGCTCGGCGCCTCCAGTGGCTTGAGTAAGCGTACTGATGTCCTCATCGTTCTGGCGCGTAGAGTCGGAGTAGACGCTGCGTGAGATGTTTTTAGATCTCCTTGACTTTTTGCTTTCTGCGGAATTGCAAAGACTTGACCAAAACGGGTAACTGCACGTCACGTGATGTGGCTTCCTAATTCTCTCTGCATTTCTCGGCTTCTCCTTTCGATCAGAATCTACAACTTCTCAGAGCATTAATTCTCTCGATTACTCGGGAGAGGATTGAATTCTAATCGCATTACCAAGTTATCAAATTACCAATGGCCTGTGGCGTACAGCTGAATGTCTTTTAAACCGTTGTATATACATGGAACCCGAGTCAATCATCTACTCCCGCACAAACAAGCCAGCCATGCCCATTCCTGTCCCAATGCACATACTGACAACACCTACATCTTGACCTGTTCTTGCCAACTCGGGCAACAAAGTAGCCACCTGTCTCGCGCCGGTGGCACCCAAAGGATGACCGATCGCAATCGCACCACCCTTGGGATTCACTTTGGACTCGTCAATTCCTAATTTGCGTACGCAGTACAGAGCCTGTGAGGCAAAGGCTTCGTTGATCTCCCAAATACCGACGTCCGCGACGTCCAGGCCGGTCTGAGCAAGAAGTTTGGGGATTGCGACTGCAGGACCGACACCCATCTCGTCTGGCGCGCACCCAGCAACCGCAGTAGCCACCCAGCGACCCTTGATGGACGACGATAATCCCAACTCAGTGGCTGTGGACCGTCGCATGAGAAGTGTTGCAGCCGCGCCATCGCTGACCTGCGAACTGTTTCCGGCGGTGCTGGAACCGTCTTCCTTGAACGCGGGTTTTAGGGCAGCCATCTTTTCGACCGAGATAGTGGGTCGGATACCATCGTCTTGAGTCACTGTGATTTCGCGAGGTGGCGCATCCGGATGCTCAGCATCAAAAAATTTGGTAGAAACGGGCACAATCTCCTCGTTGAAAAGGCCCGCTGCCTGCGCGGCGGCAGCCTTCTTGTGGGATCCGGCTGCAAAGGCGTCCTGGTCCGCTCTGGAGATACCGTAACGACTCGCAACGTTTTCCGATGTCAATCCCATCGGCATAATGCAGTCCTTTGCATCCTGCGAATGCGATTGCTTCAATTCCGGCCACAACACCGTTGGAATTGCTCTTGATCCGTAATTCCGCGTCATCGATTCCATCCCACCCCCTACACCGACATCAATTGCGCCTGCACGAATCCCATTTGCGATGGTCGTGATAGCAGCCAAACCCGACGAACACTGTCTATTAATCGTGTGAAAGGGGACTGAAACAGGGAACCCAGCGTGGATCTGCGCCATGCGACCAGCCTTCGCACCACCGAGTTCCTGTAACACCGAGCCGATAGCTACATCGTTAATGAGAGCTGGATCGAGGTTCGGATTTGCGGCCAACGTTGCTTTAAGCACATGCGCCAGCAGTTCTTCCGGGTAGGCGTCTTTGAAACCACCCTTTTTGGCGCGTGTCACTGCCGTTCGCACAGAGGAGAGTATGACTATATCTGTAGGTGATTTTTGTAAGACCTGTTTGAGGCCTCTGGGAATTGGAGAAGTCATTTGGCGGATATCCTCTAAACTATTGCACTATTGCACGTAGGTAGGTAATCGTAGATGCCGAGCACAGCAGCTATATGCGAATTCGATCTCGAGCCTTGAATCTGCTTTGCAGCAGTACCAATAATCTTCAAAACTGGAGGGACCCCGGGAGAATAGAATTGTTCAATTCTTTGCAAAACATTCAACTGGTGGCGCCAAATTGCCTACCTATATATATTATTCATCGGCTAGGGTCCCGCCGAGACGAATTGCCGGGGTAAAGCTTAGCGCAGCTCAAAGCTCAACTTCAAACTGCCCACGGGCGGACCGCAAGATACCTAGCTTAGCTCCAAGCTAGTGACCAAAGCCGGGGATTTTATTATGTCTTTTCAGCTAGGAAATAGTATTTAGAGAACCTTGAAGACGTTGAAGACGTTGTAACCTGTGTAGTATTTAGACGAGAGCATTCCATTCCAACTTTCATACCTAGGTAGTACGTCGTTGTGGTGGCATTCGGATACGGGACCGGATAAACGTTATGTCGTCGGATAGTTGATCGGCATAAAGGCCATGGAATAACCACCTCCAACTTGGAAGTAGTTGACGATCTAGCCATATCATTGAGAACAGACACAAATCGATCTGATACGATTTCGTAGTAACTAGGTTGCGAAACAACTACTTTCATACGGCCAGACTGAAGTTCTTCGGTCTTGGAAGATATCAAGGATCTATACAACCCTAACCCTACCAACAGAGCTAATCGTCGCTGAATAAAACAAGTCAGCTACAGGACGGGCAAATATACCATCATCTGCATATGGATTTTACGTATATTTGCATATGCAGTGTAGCGCGTGGACGAGCAGACTACCGGACCGACTAAGCTTGACTTCGGGTATTTGCAGTAATTCAAAAAGCAGTTCTCTTTTAACGATAACTCGATAACTCGAGAGCTAGTTAAATGATACATTGAATAATAATGAAAAAACAAAAACTGGACGAACTGGACCACGCGCAGGGGTATAATACATTGTAACAAAAAAAGGAAAAAACTTGAGACATCAATTCATTGGCATAAGTGCCGACACAAAGTCAAGCAAGATCGTAAGTCATCATCGCTACAGTAATTTGTGAGTCAGGACCGTACAATATGGCTGTAGTGTCCTGGAACTTTCATTTGGCACTTCTCGCAATCAGCTCGAAACCCCATTGAGAAGCTGATTTTCTCTTGCTTCGACGTCGAGACCAAGTTTGCCTTCGGGGTAGGATTCAATCTTGTCGTGAGGGTCGTAGATGTTGCGTATACAGTCGTGATCGTATCTTCGATAGCTTCAGTCGGCCTTCTCATCGGGTCGTTCGGGTTAAGATCACCGGGTTCTTGTACACGAATTGACGGGATCTCGTTGTCGAGATCCATCGATGAAGAGCGGTCAAGAGATATAGCTTGACTGCCAGACTGCATATTCATATCACTAACAGGTTCGACGGCAACATCAGCCGCTTCACTGATCGGACTCGGCAGCCGCCGTCGGCGCCACCATGCGTTCTCCGACGTGTCCTGAGATTTGGAAATAGGAGTTGAACCGGGAATCTCGTGAGACGCATTCGAGCGCGAATTTTGATTCCATGTAAAATGACTGTATATTGGGGTGGAGGTGCGGCCACCACTGATGGTCAACGACTGATTGAGCAGGTGGTGAGGGATAGGTGACGGTTGAAGATGGTTTGAGTGAGACTTGGAAGGAGTCAAGTTCCCCGGCCAAGGTGACATATTGTCGCCGTGCGGCAATGGTGACGGCAAAACCATATCGACGTCCATGGCGGTATCGAGGGTCAGTGTTGGCGGCCGACGAGCTTGGAGGGATGAATGTGATCCGGTCTTCTTCTCCTCGCGCCATTGCAGAAATGGGTTTGGTGGGGACTCTTCTTCCAGCTTGACAGTATTCAGAGTTTCGTCTCTCGCGTGGAAGGGTTTGATCGGGGGCGACAATGGGTTTGTGATGGTCTGGAAGGGAAACCGGGGGGAGAGAAACGCGTTGGCCGACACGGCATCTGCGTTTTGACTTAAGCGTGTTTTCTGTCGCGATCAACCCGTCAGCTCATAGTCTTCACCCATAAACTCAGTGTTCAACGAGTAGTCACCTTTTGTCCATAATCGAATGGGCCCAGGACGTCGTCGTCTCTGGGCCGTTTAGCCAGAATTGAGGACATGACTCAATCAACACCACTTTTCGTCCTGCGTACTCGTGTTGTGTCCAGTCGTATCGAGGTTTTTGCTCAGCCGCGAAGCTTTGCTTTGAGAAAATCGCCTTAACAGTCTTTGTACGATCCAAGAGGGGTGGTCAGAAAGATTAAATAAGGACGTATCAAAATGATCAAAGCGCCGGGATCCACGCGGAGAATTACAGGCGAGGCGAGGCGGCAACTCCTTGAGGTCCCACTTTGACACGAGACAAATTGAAGATTCAAAGGCCGGGAGTTCTCACAGACAGGCAGTCAAGAATATCCACCCTGAGCCTCAGATTGACAAGACTAGCATCCCGTCTGGCTGGGATGGGCAGATGGGTTGTAAGATGACGGTTTCAGAAGCAGCCATCGAGGATGTCCACTGGTCGAGCTCGCGGCAGCTTACTTCGTGGCTTACTAACTAGTTACTTGACCAGGCACCAAGTTACTTAAAGTAGTTAGCTTGGTCTGTCTTAGCCTGAGGCAGTAGTCTTTCTATCTTATCTTATCTTATCAGCTCATTTTCTAGCGGCAATTCTCAAGTTGCTCTCCAGCTCAAATAAACTGATTGACGATGAGTTTATTTGAACTGGAGATTACTCAAATATCAACTCTCATGATCTTCTACAAGATCAACCCTTCTCACGCTTGTCATACTGCCTACGCTAGGGAATCCCCGACCTCTCCGGCGTCGGCCTCGACGAGTGACGGATTAGTCATGCCCCTCTTTAACGAACCTACTAGTTAACTTAGGGCAATTGTACTTTCTATCAAGACATCCTGCAGACACCAACTGGTCACTGAACGGCTATTTACTCGGCGAAATCTCCATTATCTGTCTACCTACTCTCATATTTGTCAGGATACGAAATCCAACAGCGAGAGAAAATGTTGGTGCTTATTTATTAGGCTTCTGATTGGTTTGATCTTCCAGTTATTCTGCCGCTCCGAAACTTGGCCGCTTCACCGCCCGCTTAGTAGCGTCGGAGTCAAAATGTGATCGATTTCGCGGCTCATGATTGGTCAATCGGACTTCATGCATAATTTAATATCGGCGGAGGGGCACAAAAAATATTTGAGGTGTACGAAAAGAGACAAAGAGAGAAGAACAAGAAGAAGATTGAAGATATTCCAAATCTCTTCTTCATCACGATAATTTATTGGCAAGTCGTTGAATTGTTACGCTACTACGCATCGCCACTGGACAGAGAGACTACGTGAGACTCATCCAGACTAGGTTTTCAGCTTGGCCAGAGGCTCTGATTCTATAGAAAAGGTACGTACGTGGATGACCTCGATGCACCGTCAACCACACCTGGCAGTCTCCAACAGACAATAAAACAGAACGAAGGGAACAAAAAAATGAGATTGACACGGCGTACATATGCTGCATATGCTGTGTACACCGAATCGGGCGTCGATCTTTTTATTTTTATTTTTATTTTTTTTTTCTTTCCTCCGATGAGTCATCCTAGCTAACAGTCTCTTTCCCTTCAGGATTCGTCTCGCCTCAAATACTAGGCCATCTTCTTTGTGCTATACTGCACTAGAAATTTATATCTGTCGGATTAATAAAAACACATTCATCTTGACAAAATGCCGTTAGTCAAAGCGGTTGCGCCGCAGAACGAGGACACTCGCGGTAGGATTTGTTTCTTCTTGACAGATGTAGTATGAGTAACTGCTGACAAGAGGCGATTTTAGTCCTGGGCTACGATCCTCTGCTCTCTCCACATTATCTCCAGACTCAAATTCCATCGGTGAGTTTAAGCGTTACTCCTTGAAGAGAGAAAGAGAAACCCCGATCAAAAACTGACAATTCCAGCCCGACATCTCTGTTGAAACGGTCAAGTCTGGCCGAAACCAAGCTATTGAAATCATCGAGCAGCGTGACGACCGATTACTCGTGGTCGTAGGTCCCTGTTCTATTCACGATCCCGAGACCGCCATTGAATATGCCCAGCGCCTCAAGGCGCTCTCCGAAAAGCTCTCCGGAGAGCTATGCATCATTATGCGAGCCTATCTAGAAAAACCGCGCACCACCGTTGGCTGGAAGGGCCTCGTCAACGATCCCGACATCAACGAATCCTTCAACATCAACAAGGGTCTTCAAGTCTCGCGAAAACTCTACGCGGATCTAACCAGTCTCGGCATGCCTATCGCCAGCGAAATGCTCGATACTATCAGCCCGCAGTTTCTAGCAGACTTGATCTCCGTCGGCGCCATTGGGGCTCGCACCACAGAATCCCAATTGCATCGCGAACTGGCGTCGGGACTCAGTTTCCCTATCGGGTACAAGAACGGCACGGATGGAAACCTCGGCGTAGCCATCGACGCTATTGGAGCCGCGTCGCATCCTCACCATTTCCTGGGAGTGACTAAAGAAGGTCTTGCGGCAATTACAAAGACGTCTGGGAACGAGCACGGCTTCGTGATCTTGCGCGGCGGTACCAAGGGAACCAATTACGATCGGGAGAGCATCAAGGCCGGCCGCGAAGCTCTGAGGGCCCGTGGTCAACGCGAAATCATGATGGTTGATTGCTCGCACGGTAACTCGAAGAAAAACCATCGTAACCAGCCCCTGGTCGCCAAGGAGATTGCCGATCAATTGCGCGAAGGTGAAACCGCCATTATTGGCGTGATGATTGAATCGAATATTCACGAGGGAAATCAAAAAGTGCCCCCCGAAGGACCGTCCGGGCTGAAAAAGGGTGTCAGTATTACCGATGCGTGTATCGATTGGGAGTCGACGGTGGTGGTGTTGGAAGATCTGGCCGATGCAGTACGTGCGCGTCGCGCAATCACAGGAAAGAAATCCAACGGTACTGCTTGATCTTTTTCCTCCCGCCTCTCGTCGCATTCCTCACGTCTGTCTTTATCTATTCTAAAAGCATTTTGGATGTCATTGCAATGAACGATTACTCCGTATTTTTTTTCTTTTCTTGCTAATGTAGAACTGTCTATTACGGACCTCGGGAATTTATTAGCGTGATAAGAGTAGATTTCACAATCTAGCTATATACACAATCCTCATAGTATACATCTGTTCGTCGGCTGAAAGATAGTCTTTAAACCGCTGTCCCGTAGAATGGTATACGAGCAGAGAAGCAGGCCAGAGAATGACGACAGTAAGCCATGACAACGCCTTATGCGAAAACCCCATAATCCAACAGTTCTATTTCGTGTCAGATAAAATGATGTGAGAAATTACAGTAGTCTTAGTGAAATATAGGAGGAGTCTATTATCGCCCCCAAAGCCAGTTTGTCCAACTTTTGACAGACTGTTTGGCTGTATTCTCAGCATTCAAAGCCAACACGTCCAACGTACCGGGCTGAGCCGGTGCGAGATTGCTTTTCGATTCGGCTTTCTTTGCATTCACAGCCTCCAATATCCCGAACGACGGCGTCGATGTATTTGCCGTAGTTGCTGTAGTTGTTGTCGGCTGAGATTTTTGATTATTGACTAATTCGCTCACGGCTGCTGTAGTAGACGAGCTCGTTGCACCGGCGATTTCTAGACTTGCAGCATCTGGGCCGTCTTCCTTCTTCAATCCATCGAATAAGAACCGCTTCGTTCGATTCCACAGTTTCTGTTCATCGGCCTGTTGCTTCTGTTGCTTCTCAAGTTCGCCGATCTTTTCGTTGCGCAGGATTTCGAGCTGTTCTGCCGTTGCAGTACCCTGAATATATGCCTCGCGAGCGGCTTGGAGATCTTGTAGTTTTCGATCGAGCCATAGTTCGCGCTGACGACGATTCCACATGGTTAACGATACCACGGAATAGACAGTCAAAGCACCGCAGACGCCTTTTAGCAGTTAGCCCTCAATTCCGCCCCGTGAATGGATTCCCAGCTTCTATTCAGAATTTGATCGACCTACCAGATGCCGTGATCAGAGTATAAATCATCACCTTGTGAGCACTATTGGCGACTCTTCTTCCTCGCTCAATAATTCTATCAAATGCATTTCCGCTCTGCGCGAGTCTGGCGGCGCGTGCCTGGGCTCGAAGACGCTCAACTTTTTGCCGGGGAGTTTCGCCCGGCGGCGAAGACGACGACGACGAGGAGGAGGAGGCAGTCAGATTACGAGGCGACGAAGAAGATGATGAAGATAGATTCGCTTGTGAAGAAGAAGAAGAAGGCGTTGCAGAACCGGGTTGTTTGTTTTTCAGGGACTCTGGTAGTTGATATGGAGCTTTGGAGCTGACGTACGGCCCTGTCGCCGTAAAGCGAGTTGCGTCCGCCGCGGAGCGAGACATTGAGTCGATATTCCAATCGATTGCGAGCCGTGTGTTAATATATGCTGGCTTCTCAGCTCATCGGTCGTCATGGACGGTGCTGCTGCTGCGATGAAGATGAAGATGAAGATGAAGATGGAGATCGTGGAGGTATCCGGGAAATTTTTGGCAAGGTCATTCGATGTCGAAACTCGTAAATCTACACGGCCAATCAGAGAAGAGCAAGGACCCACCTGGCATCAACCCCAAAAGGTCTCTCGATCAGCTTCATCTTTATTAACTTGATATAAACCTCATGATATTTTCATTCGAGTATATGAACGTAGTCAATTGAATCAAAGTATGTCTTCGCAGGATCCAGATCTTTCAGCAGTTCTCAGGACGCTTTCTGCATTCTCACAACCAACTCCACCACCACTGCAACCAGCAGCACCACCACCACCACTAGCAGTACAACCACCAACACATCAACGAAAACCTGCTTCTCCAGCTTCATCTATCACAACCTGGCCCGCAGCTCTGAAACATGTCATGTACCTCACCAACCAAAACGCAGAATTCACCGCTCGTATCCGACATCTCGTCAAATCGCAGCACGAGCACGAGCGGTCGTGGTGGAAAGCACGCGAAGCACTACTCGCAAAGCAAGCGGCGCGCGAAGAGAAGAAGAAACAGCTAGAACAGGTCTTGTATGTCTTTCCCCCATTTGACCTATCGCCGTCTCAAATTTATTCATCGAGAGAATGCTAATGGATTTGATCTAGGAGATCTGTTGGCGCCAGCAATAGCACAACTCAAGATAGTAAAATGACTTCCGTAAGTTCTCCTCTAATATCAACTCCTCGTATAGCACAAAAAAGGAGGTATTCGAAATGCCGGTATAAAGGATGAATACTAATCATTTGCCGTACGCATCAAAAGACGGAAGAAAACGCCGCAGAGCTCAAAGCTTACGACTCAAAAGTGTATCACGCTTCAGTGGACATGTCTCGCGCCATGGAAACGGAGTTGCGCAGATTAGGCGTGCCATTTTTCTGTCTCGATGAGAACTTGATCCACTCTGAAGATAGAGTGAATACATCGGCAGCATTGGACGGAGCAACTACGACGGTAGAAAAGGGGAAATTATCTACGACAGAAGTGGTTGAATTGAAAAAAAGGATTATCGAATTGCTAGTGGACTTATGCTCGTGAAGATGCAATTTCAAAAGGTATAGAGAAACTTGTTCGACAGGATCGTGAAAAGGACGGACGAGATTTCAAAATTGAGTGCCAACTCCATCCGACAAAATTGTGGATACGGGTATGTAAAGATCTATCTTGAACCAGCACGAGACAGGTACGAGACAGGTAGAGTACGAAGAGAAGTAGACGAAACAAACACAACGATACGACATGTTCTTAAATTTGACATTATCGGCTGAAAACGTCGCCTTCCAACACCACCCTATGCAAGGAACAAGCAGAGTACGAAAATGCAATATCAGCGGATCAAACAACCCATGAACGAGTCGGAAAGAGAATGCTCGAATATTCATCAAGTAGAAGACTCGCGCTCTGCGACGGCAATGGCAACTGCTACAGCGGCACCAAAGATGGCGCTCTCGTGGGCAAGCTCCAGCGTGATGGAAGGTGAAGCCTCTTCAGACTTGGCAGCAGGATCGCGACCCTCACGCGTCAGAATGTCGAGGTACGATTGACAACGGTCGCGGAATCCTGGATACTTATTGATCACGCTACCGTCGCAGGCAATACTTAGATTCTTAGTCGGTTGCTCCAGTTCCGTGACGGTGACTTCTTGAGGTTCCTCAAGTTTCTTGACCGATTCAGTGGTCGAGTCGACAGGAAACTCGGCCTCGTTGCGCAAACACCACATGCTGTATATGGCTGTAGACAAATAGCCGGCCGAACGATTCGAGACGCATTTGCACACGTGTTTGATGAAGGTCAGATCTTCGACGGTCGGAGTGGTGTGGAATGTATGGTTTTTCTGCAGTAAAGCAGCAGATGGGGCAAGAGACGGCGAATTATCCCCTTCAATAAAGGCGACAATTGCCGTATCGAGTGAGTACGGTTCCTTCATCGAGTGAGGAAGATCGCCACCGAACAACGATGCGGTCTCCACGGCCTCGACAATAATCAACCGCACAATCTCTCCCAGGTAGCGGCCCGTGATCATGTATTCCAGGGGCTGGAAATCCGGTCGCAGATGTGTACGATTCAAATAATCGTCCCATCGGGTCATAGGCAGTACTTTACCGCCAAACATGCTCAATTCCGTGTTGATAATGACATGTTTAGCTCTATCGAACCATCCATTCGGCCGCACGCCGAATTTAGCCAGTCCGATTTCGTGGACGGGGAAATGCACCGCGGCATTCGTGCCCGTTCCGAGAATCAGCGACATGCGCGTCTTGGGATCCACGTACGCTCGAGTCAGTAACGTTGCAGAGCTATCGTTGACAATTGCATCCATGCGAACGTTCAGCGCACGCTTCTGACATGCCAACACAATCAGACCGCCGAGATCTTGACCCAGGACGGAATCCGAGCAGCGAAACCCTTTCCCCATGCCCTGGACATTCCCGCTGCTGGCAGAGGTTTGGTCGACGGGGAAAGACCACGATAAGCCAATGGACAGAGGCAACTCTTCACGACCGTATTTGGAATCCACCGCCACCAAAAACTTATCGATACGTTCGGCCATCCAGTCGAAAAAATCCGTGCCTTGCAACGCCTTGACCTCCTCGTCAATAACCATTGAGGTGGAGCTGACGATCTTCATCCCTCCTTCTCTCCCACTCAACTCGATCAAGGCGACTCGAAAAGTCGAGCCACCGACGTCTAGCGCCAGGAACGTGCCTGTTTCTTTGCCCGTTGGTAACGCATGATTATAAGACGGAAGCATGCAGGACGGATTTGATTGCAAGCACGAGCGTAGCTGATCCTTGATCTTGGCAGCCATAGCCAGCATGCTCTGCGCACTCAGATGCGCATTGAATAATCGATCAACCTCCTGCGCCAAGTCGTCGAGCGAGCGTCGCTGTCGTTTATTATTCCGACCACCAGGTCCGTATATCGAGCGTCTTCTGCGAGGGGTGGTGGTTTCGGCGCCGGCGCCGAAAATGGCCGTTTCCAACGCAACTAGCAGATTGTGGAACAGTTCCTGCATGCGATGCAGTACTTTAACGAGCGACGAAGTCATGTTGATTCAATATCACCACAGCGGTTCAGTCGGGCTTTTTTTTGGTAGGGGGCGATTGGGAGATAGGTTGAACCCGTTTCCTCTGAGCGAGCTGGGCCAGCTGCTCAAAGGAAGGGAGTAAGAAAGAGCAAACGGATACGGACGGCGCGTAGACACGAGTCACGATGCGAATGCGAAGGTTTTATAAAGAAACTGTAGACGATAGCACTAGTACACTGCAATCGCAATCAATTGTTGATTGGTGGTGACAGCTAGTCGAAGCTGAGGTTCGAGTCTTTTTCTGCTTGAGTAGTAGTAAAACCTTGGGTATTTCTTGTCTGTTGTATGTTTTCTTTTCTTTTTCCGGGCTATCACGCGCAGAAATATTTTGATTTGGTGAAACCAGCCAGGTCTGGAATGCAATTATGCCAAATCCGGTGGAAACCTTTTTTGTCGGTCTGTCTGTCTGCTGCGAATTGCGGAGAGCGGAGAGCGGAACAAGGGTTGTCCTCCAAAGATAAGCCGCCGCAATATATATGTATATATAATAACAAGCAGAGCAAACTGGTGATGTGTGGTTGGGATATCGAGTAAATCGACGGAATCGACAGAGAGGGAGGATGGAAGAAGAAAGTTGAAAATTAAATATAGGTAGAGTAGCTGGCAGAGAGCAAATAAGGAAGAAGTAAAAGTATTATAGACGACGACAGGGACAGCAAGACTTCTTTAGTGTCAACCACACACACAGAGAGAGAAAATAGGTACCCAAAAGGTCGTAGTCGTAGTAGTAGTAATAGTAGAGTAAAAGTAGTAGAGCAATAGTAGTAGAGTAATAGTAGTAGAGTAGAATAGGTAGAGGTAAGGTAGGTGAAAAGGAAGAAAAAGAGTCTCACTCAGTCCGTGCCGGAAGGTAACAAAACCGACTTGACTCTAAGGTCGTAGTGACATCTCGTCGTATGTATCATATGTATCTATGTATCTATGTAAGGTGGAAATGGTATTACATGTATGACTTATTATTGGTGAAAGTGTTAGCATCGCAGAGAAAAGACAATACCGTACTGTATTAATACCGTACTGAACAACCATGACAAGATGAGGTAGCACTGGCCCAGAGAAAAAAAAAAGATCGACCTTGTGTTAAGTTGTAAGTCGCAAGTGCAACTGCAAGTAGCTTGACTACGCAAACCCGATCTAGCCACACTCGGCGTTTGATTATTTTTCCTACTTGGTCGATGAAGATGACTGGGTTTCCTTGCAATCGGACAGAGGTGATATGCATGATAAATCGTGGATTACTGGTAGTCTGTCTGCCGCTATCGGACTTTTTCTATCCTAGCTAGCTACAGCACAGCTACCAAGATCAAGAACTAACAGTGACATCGGAAAATATGCACAGCATACAGAAGACATCGGCATGATGGCTATAATGCAACTAGGCCAAGACTCAAGAGGCAGACTTCTCGCCCGAAACATTCCGGCGTCGTCGCCTTAACTTCTGAGTCTGAGTCTGAGTCTGAGTCTGTAACGTTGTCATACCAAGCATCTGCAACGGCTTGCCGTCACGGGATTTGCAGACCCAACTGGACGGGGATAGGTTGCAGCTCTCGTGTTGCCGACTGCTTAGTCCGTGACTTTGTGGTCACGTACTTCTGTGTCTCGGGTCGGATGGAGTGATTCGTATACAGTGTATACAGTCGAAGTGTGGAAGTGAAGAGGTAGGCTAGAGTCTGGATGGTACTTGACTAGGTAGTTACCTAGTAGTAAGTACCTAACATTCATACACCGGTACATCGTTTATCTTAGTTAGGTGGTAGTATTTGCTTACTGCAGCAGAAATTCACTCTACATCGACAACCAACGACAGCGTCTAAACACGCCGATTGCTTCGATGATTACGCCGTAGAGCCTGCTTTGTGCAACCTGCTCCCACCGGCCAGACGTGGTCAGCACCATGGCTAACACGGCTATAGTCAGGATCCAGTACTCTACCAAATTCGGCTCGTGATTCATCGACTTTGTGCCTGTCATACTACGTTGATAATTTAGGATAATAATTTAGGAGTGACTTGTTGTCTGTATTATTGTAGCCTTGTTGCAATTGGCTGGTTGGCGCTACATCAATTAAGCATGCGACTAGCCTGATCTAGACTGGTCTTTAGAATGATTGGGTCTGATTGGTAGTCTGATGCGGCCAGTGTAACGCAGGCAGATGGCGGGGCCCCCGAAAGAGGCAAGGTAGCATGGCCACTTTGCCTAATTCGGTACTCAGGGCTAACCCTAACTATCAGCGTCGTATCTCATCCATTACTTCGTTCTAGTTTGCTATACTTACTATACTTACTTCGTAGGGGTTGTTTTGTTGTCAATTCCAGACCCTGACCTGACCGGCTTTAGACCACTACCAACCAACCAAGCCCTTCAACACGGCTGCAAGTCCCGGCAAGTCGATCTGAATGAACCAGTACGGAGGATTACAGTCGACATGCCAATGCTTCATGACGAAACGTCAGAGCCGATCGAATGATCAGCATCGACAAGATCGTCCCCTGGACCGCGACTGATATGCAGATTGCGGGACTATGGCCGAGTAGGGTGGTCAATCTGTTCCGTGGATGAGATGTTGCTAGACTTGCTACATCGTAAGAGATGGAGTTTTAGTCTGAGACAGTTACATTTATCAACTAACATCTAACTTAGTTAGTTAACATAACGTTAACTTAGCTGCCACTTGGCTAGCTTAGGTGAACTTCAAAGTAAACCTCAGGCTAGAAAGCGAAATGCCGCGTGGTTGTCTAGTATCCACCCTATAATCCGCACTTACTCCATACTCCATAGAGTCTGTATAAGTTGATTGTCTCCTGGACTTACTCCTTAGGACTCCGTACCACTCAAACAAATCATCCATCATCAATTGGACAAGGCTTCGTGGTTGTGCGAGTGGAGAATGCCTCTTCTCAATTCTGAGTCTGACAGTTACATCCATTTCATTTCACTTCGTTTTCCAAGCTTTATCCAAATTTTAGCAGGCAACCCTCCAACAAAGTTGATCGACCGCGAATTTCATTCCTTTTAGCCGTTTCTCGCCCGTGCCAGCTGAGCAAGATCGGCAGTCCTCCAATATGAACGCAACGTACTCTGTACTTTGTACCGTGATGTTGATGACTTGTTTTTGCAGTTTCTGCAGTTTCTGCATCGACTTGAAATTTGACCCAGGTACATACACTTGCTGTCTTTATATGTATACACTATAGGCTATAGATATGTACTTCGTATCGGAACTGCAAATTACCGTACCGCACAATACCGCTACAATACAACGTAATACAGATACAGTCCGTACGTCGCAGCTTTGTTATGATGTAACAGTTGCAACGGCGGGACATCAGCATGGGCCAATCACAAATCTCGATTTCCGCGTCCGCCGGATTGTCTTATCAAGCCCTTATCGGCGGAATTCTCCTCCTCCTCCTACTCCTCCATAAGTTACTGTCTGTACATATCAGTTAGTTAGTACTACGAAATTGTTATTGCTACCACAGACCAAGTCTATGAAGAGTGTATATGATATACTACGACTATACTCTAGATCAATATACGGCAACGAAGCAAGGAGCATACAGCAGCGCACCGAAACAGAAGTACAGTGAAACTCTGCATGCGACCTCCTACTTACCGTAACCATCGTCTTGACCGTAACCTCGACACCATCAAATAGACCTGGAACAACTGTAGTCATATTTGATATATTTCATGTTATAATATAGACAATCACGACATCGTAACTTCTCAGCTCGTAATTCCTCTTTGTAATCTGAGACACGTCGACTGATATGAAGTCGCCAAATCGCTGCGTCGGTAGATCAGAATGAACCCTTCTTTCGGATTTACATGCTTTATCTCAACTGGTACCCTAACCCTGAAGCACAACACTTCCAACTATCCCGATATGGTTTGAAGGGGCAAACGTTGCAGCTTGCAATATTCCTATCACAATGATGTCAATCGATATTGCCTCTAGGGAGGCTACTTATTGAAGCTTCCGCTGAGCTTGAAATGTCTTTTTCCATCTTGTTGATTTGTCTTTTTCTAAGTCAAGCTATGGACTGGCTAAGTTAGGCGGAATGTCAGTCGAAAGAATCAAAGATCGCAACGACGAAGTCATTCACGAGGGTGATCATGTCTGGACAAAGTTTCGGGGCGGCGTTCGTAAGGGTGAAGTAAGTTATTTTTATGTCCTACTTCCAAGGCTTGATTTTTCATCTGTATAACTGTCTGATACCGTCCATCTTCAAACTATTCTAGGTCCAGAAAATCGTCTTGAATGAACAGGAAGCTCGTCAGGAGAATGTACTCAATCCGCCCAAGGTAGGTGGGAAAGATCCAATGTTTTAAGGTTTTGAGGTTTTGAGGTTTTGTTTCGAAGAAACATATAGTTGATTTCTTCTGAGGAAACAAAGGTCATTTTCGTGGATCAGCACGGCGACCGAGTTGCGCATAATCCGACGACGTTGTCCAAGACGTCTCTCTCGTGAGATTATTTCCCAGGCAACTCTTTTGGAGTCGAGTGTTATGTAATCTTGGATCAATCAACCGAGCAAAGACTTGGTGATTACGTCATCAGGCGAGAAGATGAAGCTTTATTTTAACGTTCGACAGGGCTGATTTGACTATTCTGGACCGTGAATATTAGTCATGCAGCCGTGATCTCAAGTCTGGCCTCGTGATTATGACTAATACAAGTCAACGTACGATCACTTTGCCTACAATATAATTAATATAATTAATACACATACACACAAGACAATCATCTTTATAATGCTTCTGCTGTCTGGTAGACTAGCTCGTTATCTCGGCACAGCATCGATATCCCAATACAGCAATCCGTTCGTATTCATTGCAAAAATGTCAACTTCATCTACTACGCCACCACCTCCAATCTCCCATATCCTGGAAACCTGTCTCTACGTACGCGACATTGATGCATCCACCAAGTTTTATACATCGGCTCTGAATCTGGAGCCTTTCGCAAGTACGGTATGTTGAGTCTGCCTCCCCTTCGTCCTTTTGTCTGGCACATTGCCACTCTCTTTTCGATAAAAAGGAATGAATTGACCAATGGGTTTTGCGTGGATCTAAATAGCCGCGAATGACTGGATTCAATCTTGGATCTACGACTTTGCTTCTCTTCAAACTCGGCTTGACCCAGGAAGATATTATAGTCAACTCGGATCGTGCCCACGGTCTGATCCCGAGACACGGGCCGCGGGATTCTTCTGATGCTGCGTCGGGTGTACTGAGTGAAGCATTACAGCGTAATTCACTACATCAACACTTCTGTCTTGCCGTGAAATCGCCACAGGACGTAGAAAAGTGGCATGCCCACTTTGAAAAGTCTGGTGTGCGAGTTCTAGGAACCATGGACTGGGAGTTGGGAGGCAAAAGTGTGTATTTTGAGGATCCGGATGGCCATATAGGTGAGATTGGATCGAGGGGGATCTGGAAACATTACTGAATACTTGACTTGCTCGGTTGTTTTGTTGTTCGAGGATGAATTTGGAGAGGGAGAAGAACTTGAAGAGGGAAAGCTCAAAGCGAAAGCTCTCCAGGGCTCTTACGGTTTGAGCTGCTTGCGTTATCCAGTTTCTGATATCTAGTGTCAAGAGAAGTAGAATTTCTACAGACCGTTCTACTGTGATATCTTCCTGTTGATAGGTAAAGTTCAGTTGTGACATACTTTCAATCTCCTTTTCACACATACTCCAAGTCTACTAGTTATTCCATCGTGTTCCAAGGTTGTGCATATTCCATCAGTATCGTCTTCACTGGCAGCCATAACTTCCACAATGCAATTTTCCATATCACTCAGCCTCCTCATATCCCCATTCGTGAAATTTGTTGATGACCACGTCGTCTCGAGTATGTAACGGTCTACCAGCAGGTCGACCAGATATAATAGAGCAGCGAACAAGACGAGGATAGCTGGTTATTGAGCACCCGAGCGAACAAGTTGTGGTGGTTGGTCCCCTGAGGTTTCTTTGACTCCTTTCCCTCCTCTCTTACTCAACAGGTATCCGAGAGCGATGCACATTTTGATATTTGAATCTGACGAGGAGAGCGAGAGTATCTATACAACGGGATTTGAAACCGAGTATGTCAGCAAGATGCTATGAATATCGATGCACAGGTACTGACCAGGAATGAAAATTTGAGCTAACTCGTAAGTAGGTAACTGGGACGTGATTCGTTTTTCTGCACTGGATATTATTATACAGAAAAAAAGTAGTCTGCCTCGTCGGTCCTCGTGTCTTTATAAATAGTCAATTTTGCACAGCTATAAAAGAGTCCTGGTCCTTCGGCTCTTCGGACCGCCCCAGCATTGGAAAAAAAGTTCTCGCAGAGGTTTCCTATTTAGGAAACGAGCTGGAAGGACGCTAACAGCCTCAAGCGGCTGGACATGTTTCTATTTACGAAATGGGAGCCACTCAAGGATCGAGAGGAAGTTTACATTTCATCTTTCGAGATGTTCCAACGAGTCATTTTAAATGCGAGTTTCTTCCTTCCGAATGGCGTATACATTGCGAGCTGAAATTGCGATGTGTTGTCGACCAATTTTTTTAGCCCTAATTTTTTGCCTAGTTGAATAGCCTGGCACCAGTAACGATACTTAGGTATTGCTATTATACCCTCAAGGAAGAATGGAGGCGATCCCTGATAACAAATACTTAATCAAGGTCAAAGGCCTGCCTACGAATCTCTGCGAGAAGCTTGAATATCGAGTCCCGATTTCCCACCTGCACTATCGCTTTGCCCGTACCCGTGCGGACAATTTATCGTTTCTTCAGAGAGTACTACTATCTCCAATTCTGTCCTGCAGACACAATTACGGAACGTCGACATTCTTGGCTCTCGGCGGTAGTAACTGTCGTCCCTCGTGCTCATCTCATCTACATCCCATCTACCTCACAAGTCCAACATGAGAAGTAGTTCTCAAACGCTAAGCCTTCTGGCTGGAAGATCAGCTGCTAATTTTTCGTCTCGAGTCTTTCGATAATCTTTCCACTGGTCTGTTAGTCTATCCTCTTGAATAGCTATTTCTGTGCAAAGTATTGTGCGTGAATGGATAATGGACGAACCGATTATGGCGCGAAATCCCTGGAGAACAGATGAAGCCAAGAGTATCAGAGCAACAATTTGACCGAATCCCCACTGATTCTCGGAGTTTCCCTTTACACGAGGCTCATTTGTGGCTCGGAGTGCGAAGATCATATAAATATGTAGTGGATACTGGAACATCGCTAATCGTAAAACGATGGCCTTGTTGCTAGGTAAAGACCTTCTCAATAGGATTCGAGACAATCGGACATACTCTGTTAGAGTCTCGGACTTTGTGATTAGGGGAATTTCGAAAATTGCGTTTCTCATGTGTCGAAATAAATTTGCAGGAAACCCCCAGCAGGCTAGCGTTACGGAGAAAAAAATATAAACTGGTGATCGCGACGTATACTCTATCGACCATGGGATGAACAGAGCCCCGTGCTGAAATGGCCGTGGTATCGTAGCAAAGCCCCGGACTGTCGTCATCCCATTTAATCAATCGATTACCAAACAGGATGATGAATACCAGGTAGAGACAGAGCAGGATTCCAACTAAGACTGTACGATCTCTGTTGTGTGCACTTTTGTTGCTAATCACATGTACCCATGCTGCACATACGGATACGCTGTTTAAGCAGACACAGTAAGCTTCCAACCTAGGCATATTTGCTGGGTCTCATAGGAAGGTATAAATGCCCTATGATATATCATACCCTGTCAAATTCACGGTGTCGTAGATGATATGGTAATGGTAGAGAGTCAGACTGTGCCGTTGGATTATAGCGCCAATCAATAACGATATTCCATTTTTTGTGAGTCAGCTTGCGGACTCGGGATAGACGTGAACGAATATCAGGGGAATAACCTTCAGAATCTCACCGTTCAGTGTTTGTACATCCGATATAGTCTCAAGTACTTTCCCTATAGAAGAGTATTGTAACGTCCGCGACGAATGGTATTGTATGTTGTGCTTCTTCGACACATATTGAATACGCGTTTCCTTCGACTCAGTCATACTCACTAGAAATTTCAGGCCGCCATCTAGGTGAGCAGCCCAAAGAGATAAGACAAAGGAGATGCCGGCTTGAATGACAAATGAAAGAATAATCTAGGCAAACCCATGGCCTTGTCAGTCACCACGGGCTCTGTGAGTAAGAGTCCACGGGTATGATGGGGATAAAGAAAATCGAGTTGCTCTTACTCCAAGCCCCGCAATGTCAGGATTTGAATCTCCAATATCTTCACACGCCATATTTTTAGAAGTGCCAGAGTCGTCCCTGATGATAGTAGTAGATCCTGGACATCAGATCTCAAAGTCGACTGAACGATATTTGGAGATGCGATAGACTAACCAACGAGATTGCGCTAAGGATTTAGGCGGATTTCAATCAGAACGGCCTAGGCAGAATCCAACTTTTCTTTTTCACAGCAGGGAGATAGACTGGGATAGCTTCATTCAAGAGAAGTTAACAAGTTTGTCTGGTAAGCAAAAATATATGGTTGCAAACATCACGTCTATTTGTACAGGGTCTATGAAGAGCCGCAATAAATTAACTACATCAAGCTTGTTCTGCCTCCAACCTCCCTCGCTCCCTCGCCATTCGGCATCTCGCCGTTTCGCCCAACGACAAATTCTTGATATATTGCTTCCAGACGACGCCGTTCTCGATCGCTGAGAGAGCTTCGCGTCGTAGATAGAGATTTTTCAACGTGCTGCCATTTGATGATGACTTCGTCACGAGCCTCGTCGTCCTCCTTGACTGTACCGTTGGGTCGTTGATGAGCTTGTCCCTCTGCCGCCTCGCCACTAATCGTGCCGCCATGCTCAGCTTGACGCTGCCGGCGTCGTGCTTGTTTCAAAGCTGCTAATCTGGCAGCAATCACGGCCGGGGGGTCAAGCTTGGCGTTGGTACTCCCGTTTGACGCGTCCGCTTCTTGCTCCGCGTACAGGAATTGGATGAAATTTTTGTATGATGAATCGGATCCATTCTCACCAGTACCGTTGGTCTTGACCTTGCTCGAGTTTGATGACGATGTGGTTCGATCACCAAGTAAGTCGTGGATGGCCTCGAGATGAGCATTGTATATGACAGCCTGGATGTCTGCTCCTGAATACCCTTCAGTCCGAGAAGCGATCTCTGTTACACGAGACTCAACCTCGGCATCGAGTTTGAGCTTCTTGCTCACAGCTCTGATGATGTCTATGCGATCGTCGTGGGAAGGCATGTCGCACAACAGACTCTTGTCAAGACGGCCTGGACGCAGCAGAGCCGGATCAATCAAGTCAGGCCTAGACGTTGCTGCGAGGACGTAAACTCCGGAGAGTCCCTCAGCACCATCCATCTGCGTGAGAAGCTGGTTGACGACTCGGTCAGTAACTCCTGTTGAGTCGTGTCCACGTTTCGGGGCGATACTATCAAATTCATCAAAGAATAAAATACAAGGTCGCGCCGCCTCGGCGCGTTCGAACAGATCCCGTACGCTCTTTTCACTTGCGCCAATGTACTTGTTCAGGATTTCGGGGCCTTTGACACTGATGAAATTCAGGCCGCATTCGCCAGCGACCGCGCTTGCAAGTAATGTCTTACCGCAACCAGGAAATCCATACAACAACAACCCTGATCGTAAACGTAGAGGACACTGCGCAAATATGGGTGCGTATTTCGTAGGGTATTCAAGTGTTTCCAAGAGCGTTTGACGAGTTGCGTGGAGGCCACCTATTGACGAGAAGGTCGTGGAGGAAGACGTCAAAGTGACATTGCGTAGAGACACCGGCGTAAAGCCTTTCAAGGCTCGTTCAAAATCAGCCATGGTCAACGTGATCTTGGTCGATTCTGAGCTCGAGTCCTGCACAGATCGAATCAACGCCTCGTTCCTGGCTCGAGACACCAAGAGCACCAGATCTCCAGGCATATATCCGTCCGTCTTGCCTGCCAAATCCAATAAATCCAAATCTCGGGCAACCACAAAGCCATCCGCCCCTGATGAGTTCGGCCGTGATCCAGGATTTGAAGGATCCAGCCAGGATTCCTCAGTCGAGCCGCTGTCGTTCCGACGATGGCCCTTGAGCGCCTGGTCTTCCTTGTCTTGGCTCATAAGCTTGTTGAGAATTGCCCGACGACCATCTTTGCCAGGTGCTTTCAAGCTTAGAATTTCTCGGACGATGTGGCCACCAACGAGAACACTATTCAACGATTCCTTTGACTGTGCAGTTGCTAGAAACACGACGGAGGAGGTCGTGGTGCAATACTGGCGAACAATAGAGCATATGATCTCACTCACTTGACGGCTACGTCCATTCTCCCCACCGACCTGAAGTTCAGTCTCTACAGGGCAGAGCTTGTCCAGGTCGTCCAAAATCACAAGAGCCGTACCACCAAGACGAGCAGACCACGATGCAGACATGAATTGTCGGTTCAAGGTCTCTTTAATGGTGGATACGCGGGTTTCGTCCGTGACTAGTTTGCGACAGGGGAAGTAGGACACACTGCAAAGTTGTTCTTCTCGGAGTCGAGCTCCCAACAAGTGACATAACGATGTTTTGCCGGAACCCAAACCGCCCGTCAACAGAATAGATGAGCCTCGCGATAGGTTCGTGAGGCTTTGTTTGATAATTGAGTCAATTCCGACCAAATCCGGTGGAGACCGAATTATCTGCTCATCTGTCGGCAATCGCGACAATGTTGAGTCTATAGGCTTAGGTATATCCGGCTGGACTTCAACAACGAATTTGCTTTGTGAGCCCAATACCCAACGCGACAAACTATTCGCTTCCGTATTCTTCAAAGGCGGGTCAAACCGCAGAATTCCACCATCGAATGCCCCGGGAGAAAACTGATTATCAGTGGCGGCGAGCAGCATTCCGTCAGTGAGAGGTCCCGACATGAGACCAGAATCAGAGCCGGTACTGCCATAGAGGAACCGGATCCGCTCGGCTAATGCACTTCGAGACGCAGCCGTTTCTCCCCCGAACTTTAGACCATCGCGTTTCTTTGCGGTGTCTGAAACAAAGGGAAATATCTTTATGCATTTGATGGTCGACGAACTCTGCTGGGCCGGTGCGGCTTCCACGCGGACAATTCCTCCCATGATGCCTGAACAGGTAAGAGTTTCGCAAAGTCTTGACGACAGGGCAACGTGCTTTGAATCAGGAGCTTCATCCCAAAGCTTCAACTTAGCGACGACTTTCGAAGCCGCACGCCCTGCTTCCCCTGATTCTTGTTCTTTTTGTTGCAATTGTTGTTGGGGGTCAACAGGCGGCTGTAACCCAGCAGGCTGAACGATGGAGATGGCAACCCATTGATTTCCTCGTAACTCATGTGACGAGAGAACACTGCGATCTACCCATACACTCAACGCTTCGTCATTTCCGGCTGTATCTTCGTCAAACCAATCTTCAACAAATGACCTGTCCACACCTCGAAGATAAACCGCTCGCTCTTCGGAATCAGAGCCCCGGCTTTTCGGCTTCACAGTACTACTAGTACTCCTACCACCAGTGCTTTTGCGGCTATTGCTTGTTGTACTCCTATTTTCTCCTCGATTGGCCTTTCCAGCGTTTGCGCGGACTTTCGGTGCCACAATCACTTCTGCATCGGGTGCAATTTTCGCGAAAGGTGAAGTCGAGGGTGCAGCCGGCGTAAGCGACGTTACAACTATATTCGCCGTAGACGTTGGAGACAGGTGTAGAGTGAGTGGGTGGAGATTGGTAGGCGCGCTCGGTGTTGGATTTGTAAATCCGGGGTTCGGAAGAGCTCTTATCTGATGCAGCAAATTCAATTCCAAGAATGAAGCGTGGAGTTCAATAACTGATGGACTGGTGAGTAGAAAATTCTGTTATGTAGTACAAGCAAAGTCACTCACTCTCCCAATCGGCCGGTGTCAATGGTTCAATATTCACGGTCTGTGCTACTGGACTGTCGAGGTGTAGCAACAATCCCACCTGTAAAATGAGCTTCTTTTCCCTGGCGAACAAATGTGACATCAACTCACCTTTTGACCTTCGGCAAGACCCAATACCCTTGCGAACGTGGTATCGATTTCAATCGACGAGACCTCTTGTTCTCTGACGGAGGCGTTTGAGTGTATGCCATCTCTATTAACGACCGGCGCAAGTTTGCGCTTGCTCGGCATTCCAGTCCATCCCAGGTACGCCGATTTTTGAGAGCTGCCCTGACCGGTTGGCGATTGATACTGCAGCTCCACGATAACGTTTTGGGCCGCCTAGAAAGAGCTCGCATTAGCATTCATTGAAAATTAGAGAAGGGTTCATTCATATCATACTGCATTCGCATTCATCAACAACGAGACCAATTGTGTCGGCAAGTTCACGAGACATGACTTGAGGGGGACCAAGGCGACTTCAGCAGTAGTAGCTGCCTTTTTGCTGGGTGCCATAATGCAACTGTGCCAGTCCGCGCTCGCATTTAAAGCGAGAGAGATCGTTTCTTATCCTCACAGAGATTAAGCAGATAGAGAGTAAATAATCAATGTGCTGGCTGTGATCCGCATCCCATACTGATGCAGAGCAATGAGCATTTAGGTTATGCGACGACGACCGACGACGTGTAGCTGCTCGGCTTTGACCACAACCAAAAAGCCCGCCATCCTGGGGAAGGGCCGACCGCCGAACCGAGGGTTAATCCGGGCCGAGAGACTAGTCTTTTTGCGGACTAGTGACTAAGCTGACTCGTCAATTGATTAGTCATCATATTTACTTTTTAGTTGCAGGTTAGGGTTAATATTTTCGGTCCTGACAGATATCTTCTTCGACCTATAGCTGGACATATTCTCTCAGAGAACAGAGTCAAATGGAAGAACTCAACCTGAATGAACATGCCCCAGTATGTCCACAAGCTGAGGCGTCACTTTTGCCGATAATGCAAGGAGAGACTGGCTTGATTAATCTCATCATCTCGACCATCTGAACTGGAACAAGCCTCGCAGACATTCGAAAGGGTCTCATGTTTCAACCATTCAGCTTCGCTTCAGAATGAGTACTAGCTGAGTTTCAGCTTCGGATGAGACTCCTCTCAGGCAAATCTTCAACATGTTGCCTATTGGGACATATGCCGAAACATTGGGTATCTGGCATCCCTATCTCCCAACTCGTTGTTTCTAGTATTTCTATGCTCCTGTTGACGATCTTTATTTTATATGTTTCTCTGATTTCTGAACTTCAGATCAGAGAATTTCTCTTATCTATCTAATAATGACTTCAAATTGATAAGAACACTAATTGATTGCGTTATATCGTTCTATGACATGACTCCCATTTGTTCTCGGCAAATGTACTTCGAAAGCCAAGGAAATTCCGTCTAAAAAACGCCCATGAAATATTCAAATTCCACTTCTAAAATGATTCATAATGAGTAATTGTTATTCAATCGAACTGTGATTTCCATTTGTCCTCCCGTCTCGTCTGATCGAATCCCACCATTTTGCCGTCGAACATGGATCCGCTTAACGTGATCACGCATATTGTCAACACGACTGAAAATCCTGCTGCATTGCTCCCCGTTCTCTCCTCGCCATTGGCATCGAATCTCGGGCTTGTGTTTTGCTTCATGGCGAGTACGATCTTTCCGGGTAACAAACCCCCTCCTGCCAATAATGTTGGGATCTGCATTGAGAGCGGATTGCGAGCAATCCGGGTATCGGCAGAAGAACCTTTTGCAATGCGACTGATAATGGTTTCGAAGATCTTTCCTCGAATTGAATTTTGTCTTCGACTTGCACTCGGGATAGGGACATGACGTCGGTAATTTACTTGCACCATTGTGTGATTTCATAGCTTTCAACGACGGCGCCATTCTGATTTCATCCACTATCCCGCACCAGCCGTTTTCATGATTCGTTTTTTTGAGACTTTGTTTGGTACCGGAGAGTTCTTTTTTCTCTGCGTCAAAGTCATCGATGAGTCTCCAGTCAATCTCGCTTGAGACAAGTGTCGGACTGCCAGAAGTGTCCAGGGGTTGTGCTATCAATTGTTCAAAGTCAAGTTGTGAAGAAAATTCTTCTAGGTCGTTGTAGTTAAGATATAGATCGTCGAATTCGTCTAACCAGGTGGTAGGTGTCGACAAGGAAATATCGCACGGGGATGTAGAATCTTCATATGAGTCGCCTGTAATCATTGGAGGCATATCCCATGTATCTTCAATAGTGGTTTCTCCACAGAAAACAGGTTGCAACACCCATGGTGAATTTTGATGATAAGACTCCATATTTGCTACTGTGACCGATTCCCCGGGCGATCTATTTCCTCTACAGGGTCTCAAAACGCTTGTTGGTATCTGTCTCTGAGATATAGATAGTGATAACAGTATGTTCTTATTTATTTCTCGAATTCTTTAGAGCTGGGAAAATTATATGCCTTGCATATCTAAGTATTAAGGTAGATTTAGGAGTCTTTCCCATCAGGATAATCGGCGGACGGCGCAGTGCCGGAAAGCGAGGTGACCCTTCCCATCGGCGAAATGACTCGCTACTACTCGGGCAAATCAAGATTCTAGTCTATACTGATATAGGTAATAATGTCTGGTTGCCCGAGTAGTGAACCCGGGAAAGGATTCTCGGTGCAGGGAAGTGCGGCTAGCGTGCACATAGTGTGCACTCCGGGGGGGAAGAAGAAGCATTGATGTTTATGGAATCATCCCACTCTCGGAAAACCAAATGAGCAGCTGCGGCTACGATATTTCTGTACGTGATGCTTATACCAGTATCAACACGGCTGAAAAGTCTATGAAGGGACAATATTGACCCGGTAATGTGGTTTTTTTAACCTGTTCTGCTTGCCCTCATTACCATCACGAATGAGATGTAATTTTCTTGTGAAACTTACATGGCTGGTCACCTTTGTAAGAAGTGCCTCCTTCTATTCACCACTTGATCTCGATACATGCAGTTATCGGTAATGGTCGTGACAAGAGCCGACTCACAAAATCGACCTTCCTCATTGGGGGTATCAACTTAGGCTATACTTGTGAAGAACTGCCGCATCAAGCGATGAGACCTTGCCTATAACGCTAGTCAAAGATAATAAATTAACTATAAGACTTTATTATGAATAAGTTATAATTTTAGTAGATGTAAGGAACAGAGAGCTACTCTGAGGGTCAAGACTCACCCCTCCAAGGGGTGTATCTATACCGGCTAACTGTATATAGCAAGTGGTGAATCTGAGAGGAAGATTGTGAGCTACATTTGCTATAAGAGAATTAGCGAGATATTCCTCCAAATCAATCACTTCACCGGGTCAATGACAATCAAGGCTTCCTCCTTGTCAGCCAAGTGGCTACTCAACTCGTCTGCCAATTCAGGAGGCACTGTAGTCGAGTGTTGGTCAGCCCGGAAGTCAACTTGAGAGCGAATTTGTGAAATCGAGGGTTCAGTGTACTTAGTTAACTAAGTTATATCGTAAAGATGACTCAGCTCGTTTTCAAGCTGGAAAGAGGATTACGTGAAGGCCATATATGCGTAACAGGCCGGACGCGTGGACAATGTGAGAACCAAGATATACAGATGCCTAGTTTGCTTATAGTGTTATGAATCAAAGCTTGGCACTTACGTGACATGAAAAATTGCTCCATATGATCAACTAGTGCGTGATAATTGACTAATCTGCTGCGGATCTAAGTTATGCGAACTTACATGTGCGGCCGATCCATAGTGGCGAGGGCTTCGTAGCACGTGAATGTGAGGTTAAACCAGGATGCAGATAGTTATAGTCTGGAAATTAAAGAATTTTCTTCTGGATCCAGGATGCTCAACGGCTACGGGATGCTCAACGGCAACGGGCCGCTGTTTAAAGTCCGCTAAGTTAGCGTGCGAGACGTTGGTTGTAATTTTGAGTTACCTATAGGAGAACGTGAGACAGTCTAGAGACGACACGTTCAGTGATACATATCGGCTTTTTCTTCTCAAAATAATAACTCCGGATGCGGTCAACAATTCGTCCGTCTCTTTTGTCGAGATAAGAATAGCCCCCATCTTCAGCTGTTTCACTAGGTGACTAATCGGGGCTTATGCACATTGGGTTCGTATATATTTTGGCCCCAGTAGTCTAAAATCCTACAAAAGTGGCCCGCCTGGCAATTGGGGGCTAGCCATGCATAAAAGTCATGCATTATTATTAAGATAAATTACACGTAACTTGATGTGTCTGATTGAAAAAACAACCGGCGTATGAGCCCTAACATAACCCCCCTTCTTAGTAGCTGGCTGATTATCAAGGTGAATTAGTATGTATGAAATGCAAAATTCTCATGGAGAACGGCCGGCGGTATCGGAGGTCTTCTGTACCCTAATTATCACTAATGACATCCTTTTCCGAGTTGAAAAATCATACTGACTCGAGATTCATTAAGCATGGCTACCGACTGCTGATGATTGCATTGCGGCAGCCAGCCTGGTCAGTTTGTCTTCTTCATGATTCTTCATATATCTACAGGCCCATTAAAAGTTATACAGACTCAAATATAGGGTCAAGTAGATAGTCATCATTGGATCAAATACAGATTCGACTAGGAAAACAACTGAAGGGCCGCCAACTATAGAACGAACTAATTGGACGGGGCTGCTTTTCAGGCTCCTTCCGGTGGCACGGCGCGCGTCTCCCCGAGTAATTCAAACTATTTATCAAATTCCAATCTCAATTGGTCGCAGGGCAAACCTAAATCAGAGATATCGGAAGCAATGGAGGAAAACCACCTCCGTGATAGTTCCAATTCTTCAGCCCAAAGCTCCAACTGGATCCAATGGTCCACCTGTCACTCATACAGATAATCTGAGCGAAACCTAAATCGAAAATACCCAAAATAATATTCAGATTGGCTGGCAGCCAGCGAACTAGACGTAACACGATAATGCTTATACGAGATGCACATTTTCCGCCTTACTTATATAGGCTCTAATCTAGAACGATCAAGTCGCTGACTGAGACTTGAAAGGTTTGTAACGTATCGAGAAACAGAAACGCCGGAAACTCGGCGATCTTATAATAGAGTCATTATTGTGAAGGATCAGCCACGCTGTTGGCTAAACCCTTGCCACGGCATAGTGTATACTACGTTTTAATCAGCACAATGCATATTGCGATTCGCTGACATGGAATCACTCTAGAGCTGAGTTGCTAGCTGCAGCTGATGTGATCCTTGCTTCAGCTAAATTGAGGTGAAGGATCTCATCTGCTTTCTTCTTCTTTCCACCAAGGCCCTAGCGCGCGACCCGTTCTTGTCCGGATCAGCATTTTGATATTCACATAACATTACACACTTTTCATATGGAGCATTTATAAAGTAGCCAATATTCCTCAGTTGGGTCAACTAAGTAAATCAAGCTATTAAAAATGAAGATTCAAATGTGGCAGAGTCATGGTCAACCCGAAACCATGCAGAAGAAGGTATACGGGCCCAAGTTGCGACTATCATGCGACAGCTGTTCAAAATCCAAGGTACGATGTGATCACGAGCGTCCATCTTGCCAACGTTGCTTCCATGCCGGCAACCCCTGCGTGTACAGTCTGTCCCGTAGGACAGGGAAACCATCTAAATCCACAACAACTATTGATGGAGATACTGCGAAAAACAACGCCGCCACAATGAAGAGCACTTCAGTCGCTGTACAGACTGAGAGTTCACCTCCCTCAACATCAAGCTCAACATCGACTGAAACGACCCCGTCCAGCACGGCAACCACTGTTTGTAATGATAGCGGCGACAGCTCATTAGATGGGCTCCTAGGATTTGACATGTCGGGCATCGAGCCTCTCTCTTCACATGTGCTCTCAGATCAAATCTTCACTACACCGACAAATATATCCTTTGATGAGAGCCTCAACCTCAGTGATCTCTCTAACTATGACGAAATTTTTACTGAGTCTATGCAAACCTACGGTATCAATAAAGACATTTTGGCTTCTCTTGGTGGCGGCTTGGATCCGTGGAACCTGGACCCAACTTTGTCTCTTGATATTAGCGGAAATACTTCTGCCAATCGTTTGGGCAGAGCATCTTCATGCCCTTCACTGCCCGCATCGTCCTTGGACATAGCCGGAATCGGAACTGGCCAAAGCCATGGCAACTCGACCTGCGGTCAACTCATTTCGTCCACTTTATATAACCTCTCACTTCCATCTACTCTTTGCAACACATCGTCGGGTCTTGCGCAGCACAGCACAATCGATCTTATACTCAGCACCAGTCGTCAGGCAATGACAGCGTCATATACATTGCTGCAATGTTCTTGTGCCAAAAATCCCAGTTCGGCACTTTCCATAGCGCTGATCATATTCAAGATACTTGATTCATACGGTGCCATAGCACGTTCATCTACCTCGACAACTTCACAACTTGACTCACGCGGTGTCGGAACCAATAGAAACAGCAAAGATGGCAGACATGGGAGTTTTTCAGGCCACGAACCAGGAACTACGACCTCGAGCCCACTGCTCAACTTCCCTCAGATGGAACAAAGCCTGGTGCTTGGTGCTTCGATAACCATTGGTATGTACGAGATTTGTGCAGAGGACAAACGCCGAATTATTTTGAACCTGCTCGTTAGCGAGCTTCGACGAGTCGAGCTCCTAGCCGAGGAATTTGGGCGGCAGTTCGAAGGCGAGGCAGTCCATACAGAGGACAATATTTATGGAACACTTCGACAATTCATTCTGTCAAGGGTATATGCAATTCACGCGGAGCTGAATGCTGCACTTCAGTGGGCTTAACATATAGAATTATTACATCGTATTTAGATTTCAATGCCGCACTCCCTTCTATGCTTCTTTGGACTCTATGGCCTGCATTAATGAGCTTTTACTTGGTTATTTTGATGCCTTTAGATCGCACTTTTTTTTTCTTTCCTTCTTGATTAGACTTCAGATAATCCACGCAAGTGATAGAGTGGTTAATGATACTCAAGATATATTATAAATTTTGGCACTCGAATTCAGACACTTATAGGCACTTTGCACTTCTTATGTATTATTTTTAGTCATGGGAGCCTATAGATACCTATGTTTTGTTCATTTTCTTGGCGGTGTCTTCTTATGCTCTTGTATCTGTGTTCTAGGTTTCAGCTTCTAAAGTTTATTATAGTTCTCAAGCCAATTACCAAGTACCAAACGAGAAATCAATTCCAAAGTAAGCGGGGTGAATAAAAGGCAGTGCTGACACAATAAGACGTATGAAAAAATCAGAAAACCCAACAAAAAACTTCAGATATAGTCATTCTACTATCCATGATCAAGCTGTCATTATCGTTTCCAAAGCTGGCACCTTCAGGCCTTGTAGCTCTGCCAGCTCCTTGACGTTCACTCGAACCATAAATCCGACCTCATTGAGGAAGTAGCGCGAGGTTGTGCGAATATGCCAACCAATATAAGCCGCTATATAGTCATTGGCGTGTGCAAGCAGCTCCGGGTACGGCTTCAGAATACGGCGTACTTCAACTACCCGGCTTCCTACAGCGTCAACAGTCTCTTGTAGGCACTCTAGAGCGCTTGATCCTGTAGTGTTGGCAACATTGCAAATGTAATTTATGCGCTCTGTTCCGCGGATGGTCTCCTTGTAAAAGGATAAGATGTCGTTTGTGAAGTCGATAATGTCGCACAAAGGCGATAGAGCTGGAAGATACAACTTGCGGTATTCATTCTCTGGAAATGTGTCGTTGGGGAAGATTGCGTGGGCATAAGTCTCTGCGAATCCTGTCTTTACGCGCAAGTAGCGAGGGAATCGGAGTGCATCAAGTGGCACTGCTTCGCTGAAATCGTTCTCCACGTTGGTACCCTCCACGAATTCCAAGGTCGTCTTAATGACCATGGAAGATCCGTATGGACCTAGGTACTGGTCTGTGCCCTTCAAGAAACTTGAATAGAGATAAGCCAAATGTCTACAATCAAAAATCCGGCAGATACTTACTTTGCCAAGGAATCAAGGAAAGGAGCCTTCTGGGGTTCTCCACGAACCAGCCGCTGAGAGAATTGGGTCCCTGCATCCCCGAAAGTCATGTACTCTTCATCGTAGATGATGACCAGGAGCGTAATGACGACGCAGTTGAAGCGACAAGCGAATGATGCTCGAGGGTACCATGAAGCAATACCAACAGCTTGCTTCATGTACTTTACTGACCGGGCCTTCAAATTCTCTGACCATGGTTGTTCTTCGACATATTTGGCAAGTGCCAGATCAATCTTGGGATCGTAATAAGGCTTGGGTAAATGGAAATCAATCTTATCGAAGAACCGGGATAAAATTGTACCATATTCTGACGCAGAGACCAGAAATTGGTCGTCGCTAGGTGTGACGCTGCCCATAATGATGTTCTTTTAAGGTAGAGAGAGGTTGGAAGATTCAAATGTATGCAAGAGGAAATTGATGATGATATTTGAACTACTGATTCCACTTGAAAAGGAGGGATTTAACCTCATGAAAAATGCAGATGCACAATCTATATATAAGAACAATTATAAAGGCTTCATTGCCGTGCCTAGGTATTTTCTTCCGCAAAACGCACCGGATCGTAGAGCGGCGGAGGCGAATGATTCTAAGCGGAGGACTTATCTTACAAAGCTCAATCGGGTAGTTGACTACAAGTGCTTCTGAAGCTAGGATGAGTGAAAAGAAAATAGTCTCGGTACAATGCACCCTGCATAATGGTCTTACCGGAGAATGGTCGGGTTTGACTTTCTAAGGGGATTCCCGAAGCTGAGGCGGAAGCGCTAAATTGAACGTCGTCTTCGTATGTACCTACCCATACATAAGTTACGGTATCGGATCGGTAATCATTGTCTTACAGAATCTGAGAGGAAGAAATTGATCTCAGAATAAGCTATAGGAACGGGAATAGAGGCACCATATTCCCCCGAGTCTTCTCCCGGTTGCTCTCTGGCTTGGTTCTAGTCTGTAACTACTCATCACCAGGCAGCGGGGGCCTGGTCACTATGATCGGGAATTGAAATCCTGGGAGTCTGAAAATGCTGAATTTGGGACATACTGGCAGATACCGAATTTCAGCCCCATTCGACTAATTGTTACTCTTACCATGTCTGAAGAACAAGACTTGGGTAGAAGGAGGGAGGCGGTTTCCAGGCCGCATGACACAACCGGTATAACTCGTATTTCATACGTGATGGTGTAGATTAAAAAGAATTATATAGTGGCTCCTCATCCCTGGATATTCTCCCACTTCTTCTCAGTTGAACACATCGTCTCTGCAATCTCAAAAGACTCCTCGGAGCTTTAGGAGAGGCACAATGGCTTTAACAGATCTGTCTAACGACATTATGTCTCTACTTTCCACATACAAAATAACGGCTAGCATGCCCTATACGATTCTTGCAACATCCTTTGCAATTGTCTTAGTAGTTCTGGGACTCTTCAGGCTACGTTCCAGTAATAAACCTCCTCTACCACCAGGTCCAAAGGGCTTGCCCCTGATCGGAGACCTCCGTGCGATAGCCAACGACAAGCATAAGTACTGGTACCAAATAGGTCAGGAGTATGGCCCTCTTGCTTCGGTGAAAGTTGGCCATTTAACCTTCATCATCATCAACTCTCACGATGTCGCCCATGACCTTATTGTCAAAAGATTCGCCAATTATAGCGGTCGAGCCCGACTACCTTTTATCGAGCTTTTGGATGAATCCGAAGATTGGAAGAGCAAACTGATCCTTACAAAGCAGTATGGCCCGGACTACCGTTTGCATCGACGCATGCTGGAGTCAGGGATGACAGCCGCGTATGCTACTCGGTTCCATGGTTTGATGGAACTTGAGACATGTCAGCTATTGAATGATCTCCTTGAGGATAAAGACTCTCGCACTGTTGGAATGAAAAGCTTTCTTCTTTTCAAGCACATTGAGCGTGTTCAGACCAGTTTTGTTATTGGGGGAACCTATGGTTTCCGTACACCTCACCGACTTGATCCCAACCTCACCACGATAATCAAAAGCTCTCACGACTCCAACGAAATCGCTGTGTCTCAGACCTTGTTGAATTTCTTCCCAATCTTGAAGTACCTGCCGAAAGGTCTCTCGCCGTATTACAAGGCTGCTGCAAAAGTGCGCGAATACACTACACCCTGGGTACACGGACATCTCGTTACAGCTCTTGAACGCCCTGGATGGAACCTAGCTAAGCAGTCCTACGCTATTGGTATGAAAGAGGGTTCAAATCCTCGTGATATTGAAGTCAACCTCGAGTCAAATGTCTATGGAGGCGTCGAGACGTCCCCGCGTGAGTTAATGTGGGTTATTGTCGCGGCCATCACTCAGAAAGACGCAGTGCGCAAAGCTCAAGCCCAGCTAGACGAAGTTGTTGGCCCGAACAGATTGCCAAATTTTGTTGACCGACCTAAACTGACCTACGTTGATGCTTTCTTACGCGAGGTTATGCGCTGGCGGCCGATTATGGCTGATTCTATTCCCCATCGTATCGAAAAGGACGACGTCTACAATGGTCTACTCATTCCTGCTAATGCCCTCATTATGCCCAACGCCTGGGGCATTAACCGAGACACAAAATATTTTGGAAATGATGTCGAGGATTTCATCCCTGAACGTTGGTTTACCAATCGAGATGCTAAGAATGGCACTTTACGACACGACCTTCCGACCCCTGTTTTTGGCTACGGTAGACGGACTTGCGCAGGAAAACGCATTGCAGAAGACGGCATGTACATGCAAATGGCACGTTTATTGTGGGCATTTGAATTCAAAGAGGTCGACGGCGAGCCTGTGGATCCGAACAATGACCTTCGACACACTTTCACTGTTCCACCTGCACCATTTAAGGTGAAATTCATGCCCCGCCGGACAACAGTACGAGATATAGTGACGAAAGAGTGGCGTGCATGTGAAACTGATGTGCCCAAGCTACTTGGTGAGATGGACAATAATTTCTTCAATATGAAGACCGAGGATTAGTTCTAGATGCTACACAGGTAGCCCTAAATAGATGTTGCTAATTTATTTTCAAGTTTCTCAATACACATGAATTTTGGAATTTAATTGACTCATAAATGATCATTCTAATATCTTCAAGAGTCTTTACTATTGTTTGCAATAGATAATGAAATTATACTTAATGACCTTGGAATCATCGTAGCTCTGCCAAGGGCAGTATTTATGGAGGTATGCCTGGATTATCCGGAAAATTCAATTACAGTGATCAAGGAAACATCCTTCAATGCCAATATTTGTCTAAAATGAATCCTATCTGGATTCGTCTTCAGTGTAGTTGAAATTTGAAGGGAAAAAAAAACCCAGTTTTTGTGGACATAGCATTGACTTCAGGCGACATTGGCATACAGTAGCTTAGGTAGACGCCTTATAAATCGCAAAGGGAATCAGTGCTGAGATAAGCGTTTGTGATAACTATGGTGCAAAAACAATAATATTTCATAAGACAGATGTTCAATAAACTCCCAATAAACGGCATTAAAGGTTCTAGCATTCTGATCATGACAAGCTCGATAGATATCCACAAATTTGATGTCTCGTTGCGCTCTACTTCTTTTGCACTTCTGGCAAGCGGTTTCTAAGCCGCACGAAGCACGTCTTTGGCTTAGCAACAAAAAAGTCAACTACATCGGTATCCGTAAGGCTCGCTGGAACAGGCAAAAAGTCGAAATTCCAGAGCAGGAGGGTTGTGATCAATTTCAACTCATGGTACGCCAACCTCTTTCCCCAGCACTCACGCGGACCTGCGCCAAAACCCAAGATGGGTCCATTCTTGATATCAAACGTGGTGTTTCCCTTTTCATCTTTACGCAACCAGCGTTCAGGGTGAAACTCTGCGGGAGGAAATCCACTTCGTGTCCAGTCGACAGGTGTCTCGTCTTTGTGAGCCTGCGAAGACTTACTCCGCACCTTTTCGTCAACCTCGAAAGCTGGCTCGTCATACGATGGACCCCACAGAGTGCAAAAAATATTCGTTCCTTTAGGAATAGTGTGTCCCAAGAAATCCAGATCTTCCATAGCTTCGCGAATTAACACAGGAGCTGTGCTGTTCAGTCGCATGGTCTCCTCAATTACTGCGTCGAGGTAAGGTGCCCGCATTGCAAGGAACTCGTGAATTGTCGGGTTGCGCTTCTCAGATGCAGCAGCCGAATACAACTTATACAATTCTTTCCGGAGCTTCGTTTGCACGTCCTGGCGCACAGCCATCCGGCGAATCAGGAATGATAGCACACTGTGCGTAGTACTTTGCCCCCCGAGCACATATCCGAAGAGCGAATCATGAATCTCGGGCGATGAAAGGGCCGGAGCACGACTTTCTTTCTTGGCAGCGGCGATTTCACGAGACACGATATAGTCTACGGCCGCTTGATAGGAACCTGATGTTGCATTTTTCATAGAGTCACGGGCACGGTCGATATATGACTGGAGTATACGAGTACGTGTCTTCTGAGCTTTGCTAACGGATGGGCGCAAGTTGGTGAAAAACCAGTACAATTTGGGCATAGATGCAGTACGAGCACCTGTGATGCTGTCTGCAATTGTGTGTGTTGCTTCAAGAATACCTGTTGCTTTGTACTCGGGGAAAGGATAGACTTGATCCTTCGCATTGAAGTGTCCCACTGGGAGATTGCTTGCCTTTAGACGATTGTGATGTTTGACGGTATCACTCTCTTCGTCCAAAATGCCCAGGGCAGCAGCACATATGATGTCTCCCGTGAGGAAGTTGAAGTCTTCCAGTGCGGTAAATGGCTGGCCGTTGGCAATCTCTGCCTTGAGCTGCCATAGTTTAACAAAATTCAAAGTTTTCTGGTACGAAGCCGGCAGAGATACCTACAAAAATTAGTTAAGGCTTTGATAATGTTTTTTACAAAATTCTTCAAACTACTCACGTTGTGAAGGAAGCTAGGTGTCATCAAATCATTTGACAAGCTCTTCGCCTTTGGATAACGAGGATCACTTGAGGGCATCCCCACAAAGTGATGCGGAATGGCGCCAAACCAAAGTCCAGTATTCAGTGAACCATGATCCAACAACTTTGCACGACGCATCAAAAGGTCTTTGGTCTCACGGAAATCAGAAATGATGACAACAGGCTTGGTGAAAGGTCCTGCGAAGTACTGCGTAATCGGTGAACGCTGACGACGGGCTACATCGGCCCAGAATTCCATAATTCGTCTTCCGGACTTCTCCAGAGCAAAGAAATGGGGAATATCGCCGAGAAGGCGACGCGATGATTCCACATCGTAAGGTATGCCTGGCAGTGGCTTTGGCAAGGCTCGTAGGTAAATCGCATAGAGGAGGCACACAGCTAAAACCCCGCCTACAGCTAAGGGTCGCAGCTGTATGAAAGCTGCAACATCCGAGATGTCAATTGTTGACATTTTGGCTAAACCAGCAAGTATGTTTGAGAAATGCTCATTTTCGATCGAACAATACGTAGGGGGTCCCTTATAATCCAAAATTCTGGTAAGCTAGCTTTAATCGGGATCCGAGAGAAATGAAAATTTGTCAGAGGATCGGGCGGGAAACATCGTAAGAGTGTTATTGCCGTAAATGGAAATCTCGCGAAAGCTATTTTACTGGAGTGGCCTAGGATTTCTTAAGAAAGCCCGAGCTCTTAACGTCGCGCCTTTTACTCTTCTTGTTATTTTACTCCTCTTGTTCACTTTAACAATTTGCCTAGAATAGATATAGATTTATCTGAATACGAGAAAATACCATCGTTAGCTAATAACGAGAGTCAAAAATTCAAAATCTGTACTTCTCGAGCTTTTCAACAGGCATAAAAAAGTGACACTGGAGGAGCTGAGTAAGCTGGTACTGTACGGTGAACTGTAGGATAAACCACATTCTTCCTCACCGTTGTGTCAGCACGAAATGGCTATTTTTCAGCCGCGTATTAGGCTCTCTCTGTTCCTCCATTCACCTCAAAGATCAACTCAGACAGTCTCGCCACCCGGATCCGCATTTCAATGTTAGACAAGCTGAATTTGAAGTGTAAGAAACGGTCGACCCACGGTTGTATCGGGACTCGGGGACTGTAGATTAAGGTTAGATCGGGCTTATCTATATTCTAATTATATGTAAGGCTCAGATAAGGCCCCTCTAATGTGAAGAATCCATCTTTTACTACTGAGTCCGCCCCCGAAAGTATTTCTGAAAGGATCGTGTACGTATCGTTACGCCCCTGTTTCCGGCGATACACATCGTTACAAGATATGACAGGAGGTCTTACCGTACTAAACCTTACATTAACTTTCCGCTAATGCACATTGCCCCACATGCGTTATCGAAGCTTAGAGAGTATTACTAAGCGGCGATTGCGGTTGTTTCTCACCTCCGTTCATTCTCCCGGAAGCTATAAGCCCGAACGACCCCCGAAGAACTAACCAGAATTGCACCTTATTCAACGGGGATGGGAGGCGAATACATTACGGAGGTCATTCACACCTCCGACATGTTTTATTGAAACTCTTCCTTTTTGTTCCGGCGGGTCATGTCGCCAATCAGTAGTCTAGGGAGGAAGCTATTTGAGAAGGAATGAATGAATAAATACTAGCTGGACTAGCTATTCCGTATCTTTAGATAATGTGAGGGCTAGAACAGCAGGTCAGGAAGAACAGGACAAGAGTAAAAATCCAGGCGATTCCTTCTCGTTCACTATTTTCACTTTCCTAGGACTTCAGCAAGAGACATTCGCGTCATTCATTTTTTGTCTTGACTTCAACCCCATACTGTTTTGCCGCGATGGCTGTGACTAGCGAGCCTATGACAGAGGAGAAAGGCGGTTCTCAATCGCTTTCAGCCTCGGTAGACATGGAAATGCGATCTGACAACGAGATTTCGCCGATCGAAGTGAAGGAAGAAGAGGAGAACAACTACTCGCCCTTGGGGATGTTTTTTATTTTATCCGCCCTCATATTATGCGTGTTCTTAGTGAGTACAGCGTTCTATCTCAAACAAAAATGCAACGCTCGGTGCTAAACTTTGCAGGTTTCTCTCGACCAGACTATCGTGGCCACCGCCATCCCGAAAATCACGGACGAATTCAAACAGCTCAATCTTGTTGGCTGGTACGCAAGCGGGTTTTTTATTACCATCGGCAGCTTCCAATCCACCTTCGGCAAAATCTATAAGCTTTTCCCTCTCAAAGCAGGGTTCTTGTTGGCAATTATAGTATTCGAGATTGGCAGTTTGCTGTGCGGTGTTGCGCCAAATAGCACCGTGCTGATTCTTGGGCGTGCCGTTGCTGGTATGGGAGCTGCTGGTTTGGGCTCTGGCGCGTACACTATTATCGCTTTCTGTGCTCCTCCGAGCAAGCGTGCGGCCTACACCGGACTTCTTGGCGCATCGTATGGCGTCGCCTCGGTAGTAGGACCATTACTGGGAGGTGTATTTGCGGAGAAGGTGTCTTGGAGATGGTACGTCTATTAATATTTCTCTTTTACCTGATCCATGTGGACTTTTTTTCTGTTGTGGAAATTACGGGGCCATAAAAAACATGAAATCATTCCTTCTTTTGTTTTTTATCTTCTCTAGCACGATCTACGGCTAATTATGCGCCAGGTGCTTTTATATCAATTTGCCAATTGGTGGTAAGTATTATTCAATGATCTTTATAATTTCCGTCTGCTAACCGTTTAGGCATCTCTGCGGCCATCATCCTCCTCACGTTCAAAGCCCCTGCAAGCTCTATCCCCGAGAAGACAACTTTCAAGCACAAGATGCTTCAAATAGATTTCCCTGGTACCTTTCTCATCATGGCGGCAATTGTGTGCTACGTTCTTGCATTCCAGGTATGTAGCCTCATTATCCTATAATTCTGCTTCAAGGCTAACCAAATTTCAGTGGGGCGGACAAACAAAACCCTGGAAGAGTTCCGTGATTATTGGCACCCTCATTGGTGGTGTTCTTATTATCATTTTCTTCGTCTTCGTTGCCGCTTTTCAAGGCGAGCGCAGCATTATTCCGCCACGTCTTTTCAAAAAACGCTACATTTGGAGCAGCATGGCTTTCATGTTCTTCTTCGGCGGTAGCTGGTTTGTGACGCTGTATTACCTACCGATCTATTTCCAAGTGGTTGATGGAGTTTCAGCCGCAGCAAGCGGTGTCCGCAATCTCCCATTGATCATTAGCCTTGTGATAACAACTATTGTATCTGGAGGCTTGATTTCTGTCAACGGCCACTACATCTCTTGGTTATATCTTTCAGGTGTGCTTAGTACCATTGGAGCAGGTTTGCTTTACACACTTGATATTGGCTCATCATCCGGTCGCTGGATTGGGTTCCAAATTATTGCTGGTGTTGGCTTCGGCGCTGGCGTACAGTTACCTATTATTGTTGGCCAGGCTCTCAGCGACCCAGCAGACATTACTTTATCAACAGCTCTGATGCTGTTTTCCCAGACCATTGGTGGAGCGTTGTTGGTGGGTGCTGCTGAAGCTGCCTACACAAATACATTACTACGAAGACTTCCGATAACTGCCCCTGGTGTCGACGCGAGCTCGGTCCTTACGATGGGTACAACGCAGATCCGATCATCATTTCCTTCTGAACAAATCCCTGGAATCATACAGGCTGAGATGGACGGAGTTCATGTAGCTTTTGCACTTGCTATCGCATGCGCTGGAGTAGCGACATTTACTGCGCTTGCAGCCCCCAGGACAAACTTGAAGGGCAAGATGAACGGTGCAGGCGCGGTATAAGCATAAATTTAGACACGATTAATTTGGAGATGGAACAGCTAGAGATTTTGATAGGTGCAAAGAATAAAGCATTAAATATTGGCAAGGGATTGCTCGGGTTTTATGGTTCTTCGAGGAGAAAACAATTCCCTCTTGTGAGATATATGACAGTTATAAAAACAAAAGCAAAATAACTTTCAACATTAATCTTCCCCTTCTCTCATATTATTCAAGATAGGCAGAAAAATGCTGGTGATCATCAAGGCTCTCCAATTTTGCCAGAAAATATGCGTCTACGACCATAACAAAGACTCTATCAGTTGGCTTTCTATTGAATTAGTTCAGAACAAGAGAAATATGTTGGAAGTCAAGTAATTCTCTTCGGAAGTAAAAAATAAATCTAAAACGCAATTTGCAACCTTGGAAACAACCCATGGACCCGACATAAAAATTACATATGCGACTTAACAGACCAATTATTCCCCTCAAGGATGCCCAGGTGACACACTTCCATCCATACTAGTATTGCACAAGCTACATGATAGGCTCGACTTTCATTAAAATCACAGGCTATAAATATCACCCAATTCGCCGGTCGAAGGTACCTGCTTCTTCAGAACATCGATCGTTTCATTCCATAGCTTCTTCTGCAATTCGGCACCCTTCTCACTGATGACGAGATCCGAGGGTCTATTGAAGCGAGTTGTTTAGCTTCTCATACATAAAGTGATAAGGAAAGAAAGAAGATTCAGAAGACGTACGGTTTGAGTTTGCCTTCGCTCATGTATTCACCATGGCTCTCAGGTCCCTTGACAGCTGCGGCATCCAGCACGAGACTGGCGCCCTGCTCCACGCTGCGGCCAACGTAGCGGTCGAATTTGCGGATGAGTAAGTTTGCATCACGATGGATTCTAAAAGATGTCGGACTTTGTCAATTTTTTGTCTTCTCACAATGATTTTTGCAGCCAAGAGAAGAAAAAACGTACCCAGTGTCCACAGCCCCTGGATTGAAATAATTCACAATAACCTCTTCTCTGGGTGTCCGATCTGCCAACTCTCTGGCCCAAAACACATTCAACAGCTTTGTCACGCAGTATCGGTCCATAGCGTCTTTAAACAGCTCCTTCGTATTTAACTGTTGTATTGTGTTATCGGCCGACTGCTCGGTGAATTTGGTGAACATGTGAGTTTCTGCAGATGTGAAAGTGAGTCGCGAAGGGCTTCCAATCTGCTTCGACGTTCTCTTCAGAGTCGGGAGTAACTCAAGAGCAAGCAATGCTGTAGCTAGATGATTGACCTGTAGGCCCGTTTCGTAACCGTCGGCTGAAGTTGACCATGCGAATTTGAAAACTCCGGCGTTGAGGAGGGCAATATCGAGACGAGGAAGTTGGGATGCGCGTTTTCCAACGGCGAGCACTGAGTCGAAGGAAAGCAGGTCCAGATGCCATACATCGATTGATGTCGGAGCCGAGGGATGTGATTTTTGGATGGAAGCTTTCGCGGCATCGCCCTTGGCCCGATCACGGACAGCAAGGATTACTTTTTCTGCTCCCCTGCCGACACATTCCCGCGCAGTTGCGAGACCTAAGCCCGTATTGGCGCCTGTGATGAGCACTGTCTGCCCCTTGAAGTTAAGGGTCGCCGGTAGCGTAGGAATAGAGACAAATTGACGAACAATTGAACCGAGTAGGGTCATATTGAAGTTCTACAATATCGACTTTGATTGCAAATGAAGAGTATGATATTATTGAGTCGAAAAGTGAAGTGTATTTGTGAAATCAGAATTTGGGCAGGGTTGTCACAAACTATATGGCAATAGGGCACTAGATAAAGCAAAGACCAGTAGAAGTGGGTCCGGAACTGGGAGGTGATGGAAGCCTCCGAGCGGAGACCTAGGTTTTGCCGTGCGGAGATCTAGGTTGAACCCGACGACGCTAGTCTATTCTCGGTAAGCGTACGGTAAAGTAACGTAAATTTGTCTCGTAACTATTGATACGGTCGGCTGATTACGCCGGGCTTCCAAAAATAGGAAGCCCGATATTGATATGAAGTAAACACGGCCGTACAGTAACTAGATGTTTCTGCTAATAAGATGATATGAGATAGTTCAATGTCTCTTCTGCCCTATCAAAGATGACCTTTTAACGCCGATTCCCATTGCCTTCACCGCCTTCGCGCCGAAAAATAAAATAAAAATGAAAAAGTTAGGTACTGTGACTGGAGTTCCAAAAGCTGGCCAAATTCCATTCAAAGTGTTCCGTCGTTATTGGTGCAAAGGCGATATGATTAGGATAGGCCATATTATGGTCTGCAAACGAGAGCGACTCGGACACTGCAAAGGGGTCTCCTACAACTGCATCTGACGGGTACAACAGAACTGGCGGGTCGCTGGTCTGATGCTGGAACATGTCTACAGAGACATATGGATCAAGAGGGTAAACTGCCAGGTTTCCTTCGTGGTTGACAGGGTTGAAAGTCGTTGGCTAGATTAACAGAGATCGGCGGTCAGCGCATGTTTCCTTACTTAAGGATTTTCGAGAAAAGAATACAACAAAATTGAACTTGCCATAGTAGGGCTAATGTGTTGGTTAAAGGTCTCTGTATCTGAAAGCGCGCCAGACACTGGCACATCGAGCCCAGAGACATCAGAGCCGTTGTCTTGTCTTAGATCATAGTCATCTCGAGTGCGCTTGGCCGGTCTTTTTGCATTGAGGTTAACTCGTTGAACTAACTTCCTCGCGACATCGACCAACTTCTTGAACAGCTTATCTGTGTTTGCCGTGGCATCATTGACATGGAAAGCGGGATCTGAGACCAAGGTAATGACTTTATCCAGGAGGATAAGATCTGATTCGGCTTGGGGCTCTTGGGGATTTTGTAAAGTGTTGGCAAAGAGGGTCAGAAAATTGGCGATCGGGTGAAACAGAAGCATCCTATCATAAAGTCAATTCACAAGTTCGCATTTCAGTTTCGGTAAGAAATAGGGAAAGCAGGAAACGAACCAGAGACTACTCTTTCCTACTGCTCGAGTTTCAATGTCCACCAAGTTCAGGAGTTGAATAGACTGTCTTGCGGCTGACAGACAAATTGCGTAACTTCCATATACGCGTGGGTTTAACCCTAACCGTCCTTCGTCGTCTTGCCCGTTTGGTTCATGTTGGCTATTGGTTATGCTCGCCCAGGAGCCATGATGAATCGAGGTTCGGTGAATAAGAGTCACGCAATTGAAGTATGAGAAATGCATCAAGACGATTGGCAATAATAAATCTTCCTGGCACTGGATAGGCATTTCGGGTCGTATCTCCACGGGCAGCCGGTCCTTCCATTCTAAGACTTCTTTGTCCAATTCCCCAACGAGTCTCATTCGTTCCATGAGTGACCTAGACTGACCACGAGCCGAGTACAGCGCTGAATAAATGCGACTTTCAAGTCCTGCTAGTTGAGCGTGATATCGAAATATTCCCTCTTTGATAGTTATATTATCAGTTCTGTATTCGTCGGGAAGCTTCTCCGGAGGCAGGTCAATGCCGATATCATCGTCGTTCATCACAGAGGGCTGTCCTAGTCGTAATGCAATGGACTTGTCCATGATGTAGACAGACCAAAACACATTCTGCCTTTGAATGATTTCGTGTTCTGTGAGCCCTGAGTCATTGGGATTCCTGTGAAGACCAATTCCGTAAGCCAAACGTCCCGCAGCCGACACGAGAATATAGACGGCCTGCGGTTCTAGATTCACTTGCTGCACCACAGCCTTGTAGATTTATCAGCATGGCTCTGAAACAAAAGTCAAGGATGAATGGGGTTCTTTTACCATTCCTAGCAGAGCTTGAATCGCCTCGAGGGAAGCTTCTCCGAACAATAAATCGAGAAAACAACCAGAAGCATTACGAATGTACTTTTCCCAGACTTTGTTCTCTGGATTGTCGGACGCATTACCCCTTGTGCCTACCTGGAGGAGTAGACATCCAAGGCAAAGGACAGTGTTGAAGGAGGCGTACCAAGCAGAGCCACAGGGTGGGCGGTCGGAGTATTGAAATTGGTATTTCTGCTCAAAGGTTGCCCTATCGTATAACGGAAAGAGCTTGTTGTACCTCTCGAAGAAAGCTAAAATTATTAGCTTGAGACGGGGAAAAGGGAGTCTTGCTTGGCTTGCATACACTCAACATAGCGGTCTGCAATATGTTTAGGTGGAAGAGGCTCTCGCTCTGAAGCGAATGACGGACGAAAGAGTTCCGCAGCGACCTTGTCAGAGCGAGTTTGCACATTCACTGTCAATTCATTTATGAACCGTGATAGTTCATCAGACCCTGTTTTTTGATTTATCCATTCAAGGCCCTGGGGAGAAAAAAGGGAAAAGCCCGACGAGCCACCTTAGTCGGGAATCAGTACGAGACCTAGTACGGAGAATTCAAGGAAACTTACCCACAAAACGAGACTTGCCGTTCTCATTGATCAATAGACTCGACAACCGATCACTTAGCCGCGCAGGACTGGAGGCGGGAGTATCGGACGCTGCCGGGGAAGACGAGTTTGACCGAGAGCCCCATCCAGAGGCAGTAATAAGTGATTCTATGCGCTTGATACGATTCTCGATTTCACTAAGCGGCGTTGACCTAAGAATTGTCAGAATTTCTATTGATTCCTGGTTCTAAGAAAACATAATACTTTGCTGGTTGCCGCTTCTTGCGTTCGACCGGAGTCGTAACGCAGGCTGCTCCGCGATCCAGGCAATGAAGACAGCTCTCGCCTTGTTTTTCACATTTTATCTGTCATTATGATGGTGAGAATTGGTATCGTGCAGTCGAGGATATTTAGAGGCACACCTTTAATCGTCTACATAAGTCACATGAGGTCCGAATATGTGAATTAGAAGTTGCAGGGTGTGGAGGAACTCTAGCGGACGAGGCGCTCGAGACGCTCGAGGCGCTGGAGATGTTGCGTGCGCGGGAATCAGAACTCGGATCCATTTCAGGTAGCAACACCTTTTGGCACTTAACAGCCCAAGAATATCGTAAGACTCTTCGTCCCTGGATAGCAAGTTTGTATTCCTTCGTGCACTCTCAGCTCATCGCAGAGCATTCCAGTCTGAGCGCAATACCGAATACGTACGACTTCGACCGCATTTGGCGTGCGGATCGGAGCGGAATTACTATTACTCCTAGCGCCTCCGATACAGAACATTATTCTTAATTTGTCTCTCCTTCGACCTTTATATTATCGTAGCAAAACAGCAGCTGGACGGACAAAGCCATGGTAAACCCGGCCTCTCGTTGGTGGCTTGGTGTTACTAGTTGGTGGCTAACTTATCTTGTTCATGCAGCTAATCAGACACCGTCGCTCCGCTTGTTCTTAAAAGTCATGAAGAATACCATGCAGAGTATTACTGTGGCTCACTTCGGGGCTAGATTTACAATCCTGTACTTCTTTTTATTGTCTCCAACAGGATCCGGATCACTCGACACAGTCTCGTGTCACATTGATTGATCGCCGCAAGACTGAAGATCAAAAACTGAACATCAAACATGCGCTAACACTAAGGATTATACGAATACAGAACGATCACTACGATAGTTATTTCAAGAACTGAGGTTTCTGTCAACGTTGCTCTAAGCTGATCTAGGGTAATCGCAGGTGTATTATTGTCATGGTCTGTAAAGTCCGAAATCGGCTGTAGCTTCGTTAGGCCACCGCAATCTGCATTTTCCCGGTGTCCATCGAAGGAACGTAGAGGTGGTCTTTTCGTAGCCAAGAACGGCACTAAATTCGGCTTGCAGGGGCTAGCTGAAGCATAGAACTTCTCGAAGAGGAAGTCTGGCAGCAGAGCGCACGGGGTCTGAATTGGAACGCCCGTGCTTGAAAAGTCCTATAACAACACTTCTAAGATGCTGAAATTCTTGGTGACAAATTCAGTAAATGCCCACTCATTTTTACTAATATGAGTCCAACGACCATGGTGATCTCTCATTTGCTGGCTCGTTGGCTGCCTTATGAAGTCGTCGAGGGCGCAGCATTCATCTATCTCAAGTGTGAATTCAAGATGTATCTTCAAAAAATCGTCAGGTGCAGGCAACAAGGACCTGCACTAGGACGAATGCGCCGGGCTTCGGTAATACAGTCCGGAAATAGTAAAATATTTTAACTATCGATGGATTTCATGAAGAAATAACACGTACAGACAGACATACACAGATACCGAAGGGGGTTTCCCGGTCGATGCAGCTTTCCGTACTTTTTTAAGTGGAAATCGATAACCACTGTGAAAAATATCGCTTAGAAAGACTGCTCAATAAGTCGTAGAAATCGAATTTGAAATTTACGTAAATTACCAGTGTTGATGTAAAACCTTAGAGCCTAGCGAACTGAGGTTTACTTGAAAAAGTGCTTCTTCTAAAATGGTCAAGTCAAACAGAACTTTGGAAAATATGAACAGCAGTTCCGACTATAGGAATTCTATACATTGATGAAATGGGCAACTCTTCAATAGATGTCTATTTAATATGCAAAATCGACTAATCTTCAATTTCATTGATGTGCTGCCGGAGTCCTAGAGACTGATGGTACCTAGGTAGACGCATTGTGTGCAAGGTTTCCGGTCCACTGGGGCCATTAAGCCAGTAAAATTATTGACAAAAAGGTGGAAACAGAGACGCCAGAGCGTAAATGCCTGGAGTGAAAAAAAATTATGGTAATTACATGATCCTACATGCAAATTCTTCTCTATCAAAGTTCTGACTATTGCAGCCTTTGATACAGGAATTTTGAAAATATCTGAGTACCCAAGTATGGAGCCTTGTATTTCCAAGTTTTGGACTACATCTCAAATGAATAATCAGGTGTCTGTCTTTCCCACTGACTACATATTAGCAACATTTGTTACATTAAGCCAAGTAAAGTGATGTTCTCAGCCCGACAATATCAAACAGTCTCCAACAGAGAGTTTGAAGAATGTTCGCAGTAACGTGCCATCATTTTTTTATAACAATGCGAACTCAAGTTTCTGCAAGCCTCAAGAATATCAGAGATATCCAAGAAAAATGCACCTGCGGTGATTCTCTAAGGTTTGTTCCCAGGAAGAATTTCCATTCCTCACAATGTGAAGATCGGCCGCCTTGGAGCAATCTCTGCAGGCAACAGCTCGAAAAAATAACAAGTGAACAATAAATCTCACGCTTGGTGGAAAGGTAATGGATATCGACCTGGAGCTACGAGTAGCAACATATTTCTGCACTTATAAACGAGACCGCCATGCCGTGTAGACTATAATTGCTCTTGGAGTAATTCTTCAAAAGCTGCAAGCCGAGCCGGTTCCCATTCAAGACCTATCTTTCCGATCTCATTTATAACCCATCACATTGCAAAGACGATGGTTTGAAGGAATTTAGATTTCAACGAGGTTCTATGACGGTAATTCATTGCAAGATTCATCAAGGGCCGTCTGAAAAAGAAAATCCCTGCCACAATTCAAGCACTGCCTGGAAGTTGTTATCCGTAATCAAGGGCTACAATGCTTTACGCATTGAATGACACTTTTTCCGGGAGACTTCTCAAAACCGACAAAGACAGACGTCTTATCGAAATTTCGACCAGGCATGGCTGTAAGGAATGTGTGTCGACAATGGGAATGCGAGCAATGCCTCCAAACTACAGTTGAGCCAGCCCTCGATTTGGTTCATTTGATGATGCCTGACGCGAAAATAAAACGACTCACGATTGAATTATCAAAAAAGGGTTCTGGTCGTTCCAACAGGGCACGGAATGATGCGCTGGCTCGTTGTCGATAAAGTAGTTAAAACCGAGAAGGACATTTCTTTGTAAGCAGTTCATTCGAAAATTGATTACATAATAATCCAAAAAGAATGCTGACGCGTGGCACGTGTCGCGCGACGCGTCAAGTCGATCTTTCGCTTTTGCGCGATTTGGACTAGCGCCAATGCCCGAGTTTGGCATCCACCAACCTCCGATTGACTTATTTCTTCGTCAACATCGCTTTTATGTCAGGTTGCTGTAGCTTTAACACACCGTTTGTCGCCAGCGCAGTGACATAAACAGCTCACAGAGAGAGCCTATATCATCTCACTACTCTTGCGCCCAAGATGTCTCTCCTTCAATACCCCGCGCCAGTGGACTACGGAGCTCAGCAGGAGGCATTCAGGGATTTCTTGAAGAGTTTCAAGAGCTTCGAATCCGCATCGGAAGCAGCTGCGACAGAAGCGATCCAGGGTCTGCGCATCGATGGTGACCGCACAGATGACGAGTACGATTTCATGGACGACGTCGAGGAGGGCGCGCCTCGCCGTGATCCAAAGACCAAGTACATGCGAGTTCTCCAAGATATCGCAAACAGGGACCGAAACAATATCCTGATTGAGTTGGACGACTTAGCAACGGTATGTGTCTTATTGCTTTTTTTCTTCTTTTATTGATTGTTACTCATATGATTATACATTGATAGTACGAGAAATCTCTACCTCAAGAATCAGACCTCAGACTGGTAGAATCGATTCAGAGGAATACAAAACGATATGTCGACGTCCTGTCAGAAGCCGTTGATGCCGTCATGCCCAGTGCCACGAAAGAACTTTCGTGAGTACTGATATTACACCACGCAAATATACATACAATATACTGACGATGAAATAGCTTCAAAGATGACGTCCTGGATATCATTATGTCGCAACGAGACAAACGCAATGAAACTGTGCGAATGGCTGCTGAAGCCGAAATGGATGCGAGCCCGCCACCATCCATGTTCCCGCCAGAGTTGACCCGACGATATACTCTAAACTTCAAGCCTCAAACAAGTTCTGAGTCTAGCAGTGGGCAGGGCTCAAAAGCACTGGCTGTTCGGCATGTTCGAGGCGAACATCTCGGTAGTCTCATCACAGTCCGTGGCATTGTGACTCGAGTATCCGATGTCAAACCAGCCGTAAGAATAAACGCCTACACATGCGACCGGTGCGGCAGTGAAGTTTTCCAGCCAATCACAACCAAATCATTCTTACCGATGACCGAGTGTCCTTCTGAGGATTGCATTGCGAACAACTCCAAGGGACAGCTCTTTTTGTCGACTCGAGCTTCGAAATTCATTCCATTCCAGGAAGTTAAGATCCAAGAAATGGCAGATCAAGTCCCCGTTGGACACATACCGAGAACGATGACAGTGCACTGCAATGGGACTTTGACACGGCAACTCAACCCTGGAGACGTTGTTGATATTGCTGGAATCTTTCTTCCCACACCATACACTGGGTTCAGAGCTATCCGAGCCGGTCTATTGACCGATACGTACCTCGAAGCGCAACATATCACTCAACACAAGAAAGCCTACGATACCATGGTTATGGATAGTCGAGCTATAAAAAGAATGGAGCAATACAAGGATTCGGGACATTTGTACGAGTACCTGGCGCGGTCAATTGCTCCTGAAATTTACGGCCATCTTGACGTCAAAAAGGCCCTGTTGCTACTCTTGATCGGTGGTGTAAATAAGGACATGGCTGATGGCATGCATATCCGTGGAGACATTAACATCTGTCTCATGGGTGATCCTGGTGTTGCTAAATCGCAGCTTCTTCGATACATCTGCAAGGTCGCACCGCGCGGCATTTATACTACAGGTCGTGGTAGCAGTGGCGTAGGTCTTACAGCCGCTGTCATGAGAGACCCGGTCACGGACGAAATGGTGCTGGAAGGCGGTGCTCTCGTGCTTGCTGATAACGGTATCTGCTGTATTGACGAGTTTGACAAGATGGACGACTCCGATCGAACTGCGATCCATGAAGTCATGGAGCAACAGACCATCTCTATCTCTAAGGCTGGTATTACTACGACGCTCAACGCCAGAACATCTATTTTGGCAGCTGCAAATCCTCTCTACGGTCGTTATAACCCTCGGATATCCCCCGTTGAAAACATCAATCTTCCCGCTGCACTTCTCTCCCGATTCGACGTGATGTTCCTGATGCTGGATAATCCATCTCAAGAGGCTGACGAGCAGTTGGCCACCCACGTCACTTACGTGCACATGCACAATAAGCACCCAGAAAGCGGCGATAACGCGATACTCTTCAGCCCGAATGAGGTGCGTCAATTCGTTGCGCGTGCTCGCACCTATCGACCAGTCGTACCTAAGGAGGTCTCCGACTACATTGTTGGCGCATATGTTCGAATGCGGAAGCAGCAGAAGAAAGACGAAGCCAATAAACGCCAGTTTGCGCACGTATCACCTCGAACGCTTCTCGGTGTTGTGCGTCTTTCGCAGGCTTTGGCGCGCCTCCGTTTCAGCGAGACAGTGATTACTGACGACGTTGACGAGGCTCTTCGACTTGTCGAAGTCAGCAAGGCATCCTTATCCAACGAATCGAATACGGAGGGGGATCTGACAACCACAACCAAGATCTACAACCTCATCCGCGGTATGCGGGAGAGCGGTGCCGCGGCAGCTGAGGATGGATACGAAGGACAGCTCAGTGTCGAACGAGTTAAGCAACGCCTTATTGCTAAGGGATTCTTGATCGACCAGATCACGCGTACGCTTCATGAGTATGTGGAGCTCAATGTGAGTTACTCTTTCTACGGATCGAACTTGACAATGATAAAACAATATATACTGACAGTAAGCAGGTTTGGCAACTTACTGGAGGCGGTTCGCGTCTGCTTTTTGTGGAGGTTGAGGACGACGACGATATGGATTTTTAGCAACGCTTTGATTTGGGCTAGAGAATGTTCGGTAATTTCCTTGTTTCTTTTGTATGGAAGGGAGAAAGGTTCAGCGATATCATATTCTGGATGGTGTAATAAGCGGCGCATAAATTCCAATATCAATATGAATCTAAACCATGCTACGATCGTCTGCTGTCGTAAAACCCTTGTAAAATGAAAAGAGAAAAAAAAGATAAACCAAGCCCCCTTGAAGATTCGAACGCCGTACTACGCACACCATAAGAACACCAACACCTCCAATTTTCTTGCAAGAAAAAAATAAAAAAAAACTGGTAGCTTCTCTTTGATTGAGCGTGTCATCCTTAGTGCAGGGGCCATGCTAATCTTCTCTGTATCGTTTCAAATTGACCAAATGCCCGAAGGCGAAAGGGAAGGGATTAGAATGGGTTATATAGGAAGCAGCGGGAAGGGTTGAGGCTAGGCAAAAATGGTGGTTTTGCGGGAAGAAGCCGTCTGATTGGCTTCTCGCGCGGTTAGTGGGGGCCCGCACACTGCGCAACTGGCAGCCTGAGGCCACGATCTCTTCCCTCGCTTAGTTACCAGTTGACCACAAAGAGAAAGAGAAAGAGAGAGAGAGGGGAGCAAAAAGAGTGAATATATCGTTTGCGATCGATGCTCAAGAATTAAGTGGATGAAAATCTTTGATTAAAAAAATACCATAGCGACATCTTGGTAGACGAACATTTCAACCCAATTGGTGTCGTTGGAGCATCATCGCTGCCTGAGAACGATTCATAGGATTTCGAATGATGCTGTGCCTAGGTATAGATGAGAAGAACCTTGGAATAAATCATCTTTCCATCTATATCTCCCATTTCGGAGCGAATTCTCGAAATTCAATGGCAAGCACCAGCGACGATGCAAGTTCACATCCCAACTTCCAAGGGCAGAAAAGATGATTATTTTTAAAGAAAAAGTAAAGAAATCTTAATAAAAAGAAGAAAGATTGAAGTTGAAGGGGAGAAATTATTTTCATTGCCCTAACTTTCAAGATTTTATTGTATGGCTTTCGCGGGGTAGCCTCCTACAGGGTTAGGGTATCTGTTCCTCGCGGGAGATAGATCCAGCCAGGGTTGAAGGGTTAGGGTAATAAGCCACATGATATCAGCTCCGAGGGATGACATTTCTAGCCAATCAGAAGAGCTTAAACCGGGGATTAGCCGTAATGCCGAGGCACGTCGTTATCCGGGTCGACGTTCAACCAATCACAGAACTGGGTCTTCCCCAGATTACCATTTATCGCAGGGAAAGTGAAGTAGCTGAACTAGCTAGTTAAGTAATCCCCAGGCTCTGTGCGTCAGCGTACGTCCCTAGGATAAAGTCCGAAATGGCCGGGTTCGTCCTTCAATTTATTTCTTTCCTGGTTGCTTATACAGTGAGTTCTAAGGGCCTTGTATAGTCCTCTATATTTAAAATATACTTGGGTATTTCTGCTTCCTAGAGACTCGCAGATTGAACTGTGATTGTTTCCCGAAGATGCCTGTGAAGTCGCCGTTCCCGGATTTCGAGGTCCCCAATGTTGACGTCTGGTCGTTTCTTTTTGAGCGTAAAGATCGCGCCTTTCCTGATGACAAGGGTAAGCCTCTCTTGTCTCTATACGGAGTATTCGGTGTTGTTTTCGACAGTTGAACATCCTTCTCATTAATTTATGTCTAGAAATTTTCGTGGACGCCGACACCAAGCGGTCGTATACATTTGGACAACTAAAATCGAGCGCCATCACCTTTGCTCACGGTCTCAAAGCCGGATGGGGTTGGAAAAAGGGCGATGTGCTCGCCATGTTCTCGCCGAATTGCGTGGATACTCCTGCAGTCATGTACGGTGTCGCTTGGACAGGCGGCGTCATTTCCCCGGCCAATCCAACCTATACCGTGGAAGAGTTGGCGTTTCAATTGAGTAATTCCGAGGCAAAAGGGTTGGCGACTCAGCGCGCTTTACTGCCTATTGCACGAGCCGCGGCGAAGAAAGTCGGCTTATCAGAAGATCGCATCATCTTGATCGGCGACGAGCGTGATCCTAACGGCGTGTTCAAGCATTTTACCTCTATACGCAACATATCCGGTACGACGCGGTTCCGTCGAACGAAGATCGATCCTAGTAAGGATGTTGCGTATCTGGTTTACTCGTCCGGTACCACGGGTCTGCCAAAGGGTGTCATGCTTTCTCATCGAAATGTCGTTGCCAATGTTTTACAGGGCCACACTACAGAGGGAAGATATCTCTCGTGGAACGGTAATGCAGATAAGAAGGGAGATCGGATTCTGGCATTTTTGCCTTTTTTCCATATCTACGGTTCGTGAAAATTCACTCTCTCAATTTGAAATGAAAATTAAATACAAGCAGAAAAGTATAATTGACTCTTGCCCACAGGTCTCTCGTGCATTATCCATTTCAGCGTCTACAATGGATTGGCGGTGTTTGTCATGCCCAAATTCGATATTGAGAAATTCTGCGCTCATGTACAGAATTACAAGATCACATTCGTGTTTGTGGCCCCGCCTGTCGTTCTCCAACTAGGCAAGCACCCCATCGTGGATAAGTATGACTTGTCCAGTCTGAGAATGATGAATTCCGGCGCAGCGCCACTCACCAAAGAACTGGTCGAGGCAACTTCTGCACGTATCAAGGTCGGCATCAAACAGGGTTACGGACTGAGTGAAACCAGCCCCACCTCACACATTCAAGCTTGGGAAGATTGGAATAAAGATATTGGTTCCGTCGGCCAATTAGTGCCCAACATGGAAGCCAAATATATGACCAGTCCGGAAGACGACTCTGAACCTCAGGAAGTTCCCGTTGGCCAGGTTGGTGAACTCTGGATGCGCGGACCCAACGTCTTCATGGGCTATCACAAAAACAAGAAGGCAACTGAAGGTTGTCTGACTGCCGACGGTTGGTTTCGCACGGGCGACGTCGGCTACCAGGACAAGGATGGCAAGTTCTTCATCACAGATCGTGTCAAGGAACTTATCAAGTACAAGGGCTTCCAGGTACCCCCCGCTGAGCTTGAAGGAATCCTTGTCGATAGTGAGTTGGTCGACGATGTGGCTGTGATTGGCGTCTACAGCGAGGAGCACGGCTCTGAGGTTCCGCGAGCATACGTCGTTCGAAGTGCGGCCAGCAAGGCTTCTGGTGCCAGTGAGGCGGAGGAAGCTGCAAAGATTGTGCAATGGGTGCACAACAAGGTGGCTCAACACAAGCGCCTGAGAGGTGGCGTACGATTTGTGGACGCCATTCCCAAGAGCGTGAGTGGCAAGATATTGCGCAGAGTGCTCAAAGACCAGGCGAAGAAGGAGGACGAGAAGCTGAAGGCCAAACTTTAAGCCTGTTCTGTTTGTTCCAATCAAAGAGGTCCGCTCGTTTTGCTGCAACTAGTTTAGCATTCTTGTAGATTATCCAGTCATTCCAAGCATCGTAATTCCTGTTTGCATCTGTCTCTATGGATTTTAAAAAGGTCGGAAATTCCAAATCTTTCAGACCAAGAGAAGATCCCATTCGATATCCTCCAACAGATCTAACCAATGTTGGCTCGGTCTCGATGTAGACTTTAAATTCCAGTAGAGTTCGATCAATTCCTGGGCTCGTCGAGTGTTTCCAATGCCGAAATTGACCTCGAGAGTCTTCAAGGCGTCAAGAATCAAGGATAAATGCTCCTTTTTGCCTTCGCATTCACATCCGGCGATAGTCAGTGGGAACGTCAAGGCCGAATACTCGATGCAATCATTCGGCGGATGGCAACGCAGCATTTCCATGATTTCTGCCAGAGCTTGAGGCTTCGACAGCGCGATGGTATTATGCAACTCACCCCATAGGGCATTATTGCTTCCGTGGACGGTGGCGCCAATTCTTGAACTGGCATGCGATTCCATTCGCTCTAGTACCGAGTGCATGAATATGAACGCGGTGTGGCGGAAAAAGTTTGCTACAATCTCAAGGCGACCTATTGCCTCTTCCGTGATACCATCCGGGATGATGAACGATTGTTTTTCGCAAGACCACTCGCTCAGGTAATCATTTCTGCGAAGACTCGTTAGCTGTGGCCAACGCTGCAAACACAAACGGGGCAAAGATACGTACATCTCGACGACCTCCTGGGTTAATAGCATAGCATCTCGACATAGTTGAAGTCCTGCAATTCGAGAGCAGATCTTTACCATCTGCTCACTACAGCCCAGATACATATCTATCTTTGGCATGGAATAAAGACCCTTGCAGAACCCTGTTGGTGTAGCAAGGTCTAGCCGAGTCGTGATATTGGACATGTACTGCCAATACGTCATCCTGGAAAGTCATTAGTATCTATTAACCGGCTAGTTGCCACTGGGTTTAAGGTAGAAGCTTACAAGCCAGAAAGCCAATCTGCAAAATCTGGATTGAGATTAGCGAGTCCTCCACAGGAAGCCACCAGTTTTTGTAAGGCGTTGAGATGTCCTCTCCACGATCGTACCGATCCTTTAACAGACTCGTACTTGCATAGAGACGCAACTGTTGCCAGCAATTCTTCAAGCAAAATCATGTACGATGAACTCGTCCGATCTTGCTGTGAGAGGTTTGATAATGCAACCCGCACTCCAGATAGCGTTTTCCCGTAATAGGTCATTTCGGCTTTCCGCAACTCGTCATGGTTGGAAGATGAGTGGAGATTGGACATGTGTCCTGCAGACAGAGTACAAAGAGCATTGAGAAGCAGCGGCGACGAAAAGGCTCGTGGCAGGAGGACTTCATTGAGTGGGTTCCTTTGCAGCTCGAGGTTCACCAAGCGCCGTGAGCCTCGCTCCAAGTGATACTGGATGAAAAAGGACTCCGACTGCCCAAACAGCGACATTGCAATGGGGATACTACTTTCCGAACGCTGGTCATATTGTGGTGGCGTAAAGACTAGGGCATCTTCGCTTTCAGGTGTCTCTGCAGCGTCAGAGGCAGAAGACGAGTCCGGAGACGGACACCAGAGCGGCTTCCCACTCGAAATAGCTGTCTGCAATACGATTTCGGATTGACTCTCACTATGAGAACTTGATATAGATGTTTTTCGACGTTTTGATGTCGATTCTTTCCGCTGCTTGAATTCTCCCGTGGCTGTGCCCAGGGGAGGAGTCCATAAATTGGCATATCCCTCGCAGTTGCGGCCTAGCTTCAAACAGTTTCCACACCTATTCACCTGGTTTAGACTTTGTTTTCAATGGAAGGATTCCGAACCACTCACTTGGGCTTCCTCTCGTCACACTTCTTCCGCCTCTTCTTACAAGTCACACATCCCGAGCGACTCCAGCTACTTTTCCCCTCGAGAGAAGAAACGAACGGGACCTGCGTTGATTCTGACGAAAATATTTTGATTCGAGGTGACAATTTAGTCTTGCTGTTGGACTTCATATCTCAATTTTCAATTAGAATTTCAAAAGAGGAGTCTTGGTTGAGAAAGCAAGCGCCCACAAGTCAACAATATCCTTCGTTCTCTTCTCAGTTTAGTGCAGCGGCGTATCTTATCCTCCTTGAGAGATAAGCCCTCTTCAACAGTAAGCCGCCACAACTGCCGAATAATATATGAAAATATGGAAAACCCCGGACTTTTCCCCCCAACTTAGTTCGTACGTGAGCAGATGAGACTGGAAGTTGAAGAGGGGATTTTATACGCTATTCCTGATACGGAAGGAATCGCGCCGAATTCAAATCCGATAAGAGTGACAAAAGTCAACGAGGCCTCCCTCGATAATCTCATCGCCCGACTGGACTCTTGACGACTAGCCAATCTATCAACAGCGGGGTCTTGTAGAATGAACGATAGACATCCTAAATGTTCTTTATTTTCCGTGACGATAAGTTAGAAAAGTAGCGTTGGAAGAAAACAGACGAATCAGTCCCTCTTGCCTCGATAAGCCAGATAAGATAAGCTCTCCGCGCGAGTTTCTCCTGAAAAGGCAAGTCCAACCGGCCAATCATGATAGAGTCGGCGGGACATATTTCTGTCTATATAAATGTGAAAAAGACCATCTCCTCGACTCCTTTTCTTTTCTACATCACTCTGCGTGTATCTTTTGTTGAATTAGACAAGGGAGATACTGATACTCTATATATCAACACCACATTCACTTCAATATTACTTATACGAGTAAAGATGTCGCTCGCCACAGAGAATGTTGCGTCTCGGACGAGCTCGGCTCAATTGCATCCATTTGACCCTCTCACTCCGTCCGAAATCCAACTGGCTGTCAAGCTCTTAGAGAACTCTTTTCAGGGAGTCAAGTTGCGATACAAGCGTATTGATATTCAAGAGCCTCTGAAGAGGGACGTGATTCCTTACATTGAGGCCGAAAGATTGGGACAGAGATTGCCTCCCAAGCCAGCCCGTGTGCTACAGATTCTTTTCCATCGACTCGATACAGGTGCTTTCCTTAAAGCGTTGATCAATGTTGACACCAAGAGGATTATTTCATCTACGGAACTACCCAAGCATGTACAGGTTCGTATTAGCCACGACTCCCACTAACAAACTGGTTTCCAAGGCTGATTTGTCAATATCAGGGCTCAGTTGATATAGACGAGATGATGGAAATTGAGCAGCTCTGTCTAGAACATCCAGAAGTACAGAAAGAGATTGAAAAGTTAAAACTACCCAAAGGTGTGACGGTGTGCAATGATCCCTGGATCTATGGCACAGACGATCCCCAAGAAAGTCGTCGCCTGTTTCAATGTTATATGTACGTTGTGGAGCTGGATCACCCACAGAATAACCATTATTCTACGCCACTTAAGTTCTCTCCGGTCTTCGACGGTATTACCCATGAGTTGGTACGAATGGACTACCTTCCAGGCGGTGTGGACCATTCTACAACAGCCACCACACCGTGGAAGCCTGTCAAGACCATTCAGTATGCACATGACTTGCTCGACACGCCCGTGAGAACGGATTTGAAACCATATATCGTACAGCAACCCGAGGGACCTTCTTTCAACGTGGACGGCAATCTTGTGACTTGGCAAAAATGGCGCTTCAGAGTTGGGTTTAATACTCGAGACGGCTTAGTGATTAATAACGTCACATACGACGGCCGCAATCTTTTCTATAGATTGTCCCTGTGCGAAATGACTGTTCCATACGGAGGTAAGCGAAATCACATGCTACTTCCCATCTATCGTATACAGACCAGCCTAATATAAGTACAGATCCTCGACGGCCATTTCATCGCAAGCAAGCCTTTGACGTCGGAGATGTCGGCTTTGGCATCACAGCAAACCAGCTGTCACTGGGATGCGACTGTTTGGGTCATATCAAATATTTTGATGGCTGGCGAACTGATAGCAAGGGAGAGCCCGTTCATCTTGAAAACGTGATTTGTCTGCATGAACAAGATAACGGCCTCCAACATAAGCACACCAACTATCGCTCGAATTCTGCGACTGTTGTGCGCAATCGTCAGCTCGTCGTGCAAATGATTTGCACTGTGGCCAACTACGAATACATCTTTGCCTACATCTTCGACCAGGCTGCTGGCATAGAGCTTGAGGTTCGAGCAACTGGTATTTTGTCAACTGCTCCCTTCGAAAACGAGAACGGCCAAACAGTACCTTGGGGCACCAACGTGGGACCCGGTGTGGTTGCAGCAAATCACCAACACATGTTTTCGTTCCGAATTGATCCAGCAATAGACGGATTCAAAAACACTGTCGTCTACGAAGACAGCGTCCCCCTGCCAGAAGACGACAACAATCCTTTTGCTTGTGGATACGTAGCACAAGAAACAGTTCTCAAAGCATCGGGTTCCGCAAAGACCTCCGTTGAGCGTCACCGGGTGTTCAAGATCCGCAACGACAGCGTCATCAACCCGATTACTTACAAACCCGTCGCCTACAAGCTGCAAACATCGCCGGCGCAGATGCTGCTCATGGGGCCCAAGTCATTCAATTATCGGCGCGCGGTATTTGCCACGCAGCCAATCTGGGTCACCAAGTTCCAGGAAGACGAGCTTTATGCTGCAGGAGAGTTTACGAATCAGAGCCGCGAGTCAACAGGTGTCGATAAGTGGGCTGCGAGGAACGATGCCGTGGAGAATGAAGATCTAGTCTTATGGCACAGTAAGTCTAACCCTACATCTTGGAAAATACAAACAACTTATTGATTCCTTTTTTTACAGCTTTCGGTCTCACGCATAACCCTCGTATAGAGGATTTCCCCGTCATGCCGGTTGAAAAAGTGAGCGTTATGCTCAAACCGGATGGATTCTTCACCAAAAATCCAGCTCTAGATGTGCCGGCATCAACGCAATCGTTCAATCATTCCACTCTTCATCAGAGTAAGGATTCTGCGGCGTCGTGCTGCAGTCATGCCACATCAGGCGCCGGCTTGGATAAGGCAAAGCTATACAAGCGCCTTGAGTAAATAGTTTGATACCTGTACAGCGATTAAAATGTGTTGATGATCTTAATGAACTTTTGCCATCTTTTTTTTTTCTATCTGCAAACTATTCCTTCAAATGAGCCCAGGCATAGCGTCAACTTGCAACCTTGGAAGTCTATCTTCATATGCCTCAAACGAGAACGAGTGTTTAGAAAACCTACGTCTATAAAGAAGTAAAACAGAGCAAAATGTAAAATCTATCTCGTTCCAAGGTTATCTCGTCAACGACACCTCAACCATACCTCACAAAAAGATACGTATCAAAGCTCATCAGCGACTATAAACATTAATAATTTCTACTCATCGTTCGCAAAACCCCCCTTCCCACAATTTGAAAAAGTACAATTTTTCTCCGCACTCGTACGCCATAGTCACAGTACAAACTTCGAGTCATACCACCCTAGGTACTCTATATTTGCAGACACAAGGCAAACCAATAAGAAATAAACACGACGTCAAGAATTTGTATACATGCATAGATGCATGCAATTTTTCGCGTGCCCCGTACAAATCCTTGAAGCTCGCCAGGTTTTAGAAGTTCATGATTTGGAGATTGTCCGGGAATCAACCAAACGACTTAGAAGACCTCAGACTCCGTCAATCACGAACTGAGCCATCGACATCAAGTCTCATCTCATCTACGCCTTGGTAGGCACGTAGGCGCTTGGAAGCTTGCCTTGACCGACACGCTCGATAGCAGCCTGACGAGCGCCAGAAAGGGAAAACTGAGACGGAATACCCTCTACACGATGAGTGGAATTGATATTCTTGACAAGAGTGATTTGCCAACACGTAGCTCCACCTTGGCGAGAAGTGATGGTCGAGGAAGCCAAGAAGTACTCCCAAATCTGGACGAAGAAGAAGACGTATTAGAAAAAAAAAAAGTAAAAAAATAAAGAGGCAGGGTCTAAGGATGAACTTACTCTGAACCAACGCTTGCCGTACTTGGCCTCAACCTTGTCGCGGTTGGCCATCCAGTTCCGGTACCACCGCCAGAGTGTAGCCGAGTAGTGAACGCCAATGGTATCGATGCCCTTGATCTCAAATCCAGCGCCTTCGAGGGAATTGACGACAAATCCGAGAGGAGTCGAGGCGTCGGCACCGGGGAAGACGTACTTGTTCATGAACAGACCCCAAATGAGATCCTCGTACTGCCACGACTTACGCAAGCCGGCAATCTGAAGGAAGAAAACACCGTCGTCGTCAAGCATATCGTAAACTTGAGAAAGGAAAGAGCCGAAATGACGAACACCGACGTGCTCGGCCATTTCCAAACAAGTGATTTTCTTGTAACCCCCCGTAACAGAGGGAGCATCGCGGTAGTCCATGCAGAGAATGCGACTTTGAGACTCTTCAATGCCGGCTTTACGAAGTCCGTTGTTTCCCCATTTGGTTTGGTTGCGACCAAGCGTGATTCCAGTGACGTGGGCGCCGTAATGGACAGATGCAAATTTAGCTAATGTGCCCCAACCACAACCCAGATCGAGAAGCGTGTCACCGGGTTGCAGTCCAATCTTCTCGCAGACGACGGAGAGCTTGTTGTCCTGAAGCTCCTCGAGAGTCTCTTCCCGGTTGATGTCACTGATTATGCCAGAGGTGTAGATCATACGAGGACCGAGGAACCAAGCGTAAAAATCATCACCGCGGTCGTAGTGATCACGAACCTGTTCCTCGTCTAAAAATTATCGTTAGTCTCAGTGTCAAACCCAGAGGAGAGGAGGGATTGAGAGGGGATGGAATGAGAGGGGAGAAAAAGGGGTGGGCTGACCTTGAGAACGAGAATGGATAAGCATCTCAGGAATAAAGCCTGTAAAGAAGTGCTTGTACAATTGCCAGGTGAAACGGAAGTTTGCCCAGTCATGTCGGTACTCGAGAATTTCCAGAGCATCACCCTTGAAGTCGACATCTCCATCGAAATACTTTTCGAAGAAAGTTGTCATGGGGATTTTGCTCTTGCCGTGGTATTTGACTCTATCATGCTCGCTGTGGAATTCCAAGTAGTGCTCGACAGGACGACCGGGGTACTTGGCCTTTTCGTTCTTGCGAGGAGAGGCAGCAGAAGCAACGGTCCAGAAGGTTATCAAGATAGGGACCGTCGTGAAAAGAGCGAAGAAAAGGGTGGTGTAGAAACCACCACGGAATTGACGGGCAATATAGAACGGGACACCGATCAGGAGAATGAACAAGAGGACGTTGGAGAAGCTGTCACTGCCAGCTGCGTCCGCAGGAAGAGGAGCATTCTTGATGGCCGGATACTGTATAGCAATTGTGTTTCGGTGAGCATTCGAAAAGGCAATAATCAAGGCCAACAACGTTGGGACTCTTTTTCTCGTAGGGGTCATACCGAAGTTGTCCGCACTCCGCACGCCTCGGGGGCAGGCGAGGCTGGAGCTGGAGGAGTTTCAATGAACTCAAAGTCCTCGGAGGACTCAGAATGAGCTCTGACCATTGTTCTGACAGCCAATTGATAGATGATCTGGGTTGGCTGGAAAGTGCGTGATTGTTGATGATTTGGTGAAAAAGGCGGGATGTTTTGGGAATGCAATGAATTATTTATTTAATTAGGGGATCGCTCAAGCCGACGATGCCAAGCTTCCCGAGCTCGCGGCCGCCTGAGCTCGGGCCAGGCCACACACAGGTAACCTTGGAAATTTCGTTCTACAGGTACTCGGTACGATGTGTTCCAAGGTTTCAGTGTTTCAGATCATTTTCAAGAAATATTATCTTCAAGATAGTTCTGTTCATATAGACGTGCAGCTGAATATTTATGCAATTCTGTCAATAGTTCCCGTCGCCCTTCAACGAAGTAACATACACGTACAGTAAAAGACACAACCCTAATGGAACTAGCAAGTCTGTGCTTGAAAAAAGATCCCAGCGCCAAAGAAACAGTTCTTGATTCAATAAAATCAATTCTTCGGCCCCAGAACAAGTCAAAAGTAAGAGGCGAAAGTAAAGATAGATCCTAGACGCCTGTTATTCGTCACATGTCTCGCCGGACTCCATTGCACAAATAAACCGAGGCGGGTTAAAAGCTGAGCTGAAAGTTGAGCGCCTCTTCGTCTTCCTCAAGGAAGGGAAGAGCAAGTTCCTCATCTTGTTCAGTACATGCGTCTGTATTAGGAAGACAGTCTGCTTCTTCGCATCTTTGCCACATCTCACTGCCAACAGGAGGAACCCCGTACAGTTGAATGTAAGTTTCAGGGGCGATCACGGCTTTAGGCTGGGGTTGTCGTTTGGCAACTTCGGTTTCTCTGGTTGAAATTGGAGACAAGACTGACGACACTGAGCGACCTTTTGAGTATCCCACAGTGGTGCGAGAGCTGGCTCTAGCAACTGCATGCCGTGTCTCCAATTGTTTAGCCGGGACCGCAGAAGTCTTTCTCGTCTTCGTGGTGTTCGAGGAAGGTCTGGCACTGTCACTGTAAACCGTGGCAGAGGATCCTGGTCTCGAAAGGGCAGCAGCGGCACTACGAGCCTTCAAAGTGCTCGCCCTCGTCGGTAGCATTGCTGATGAACTGCGAGTGTGTGCCTTTGAATGGACTTCCTTTGGTGCAGCTGCAACAGTTTGGGGGGTTTCTTCTTCAAGAAGTATTTTCTTGAAATCAATTGCATCGACTTCCTTTTGAATCATCTCGTCGATCTTTTTCTCTGAGGCAATCGCCTCCGCCTGAAATTTACGTTGGAAGTCGCTAAGGCCATCCTCCCCAACTTCGTCATGAAAGTAGATTTTTCCCCATCCTCGAGTCAAATTGCTGCCTTTGAATTGTGGGAATGTGGTGTCGTAGGTGATATCTTCTGGGTAATCTGGAAGCTCTAATATATCAGGTCAGCGATGAAAGACAGCCATCGCCCGTCAGGACTTGCTTTCAACTCACCTTTGGGCTTGGGCGGAGCATATTCAACATCCGGTACGTCATCTACATCCGACGCACTGGCAATATGCGACTTGGTTTGGTGAACCTCAATTTCTGCCTTTTTGGGCTTCTTGGTACTAGATCCTCTCTGCTGTTTTCCTTTCTGTGTCTTCAAGGAATCGGCCTGCAGACCTGGAGTTTTGAATGCTGCGGCTTTGGCATTCGTTGTCTTTGCCCCCAAGGGAGCGCGATTTCGGGGACCTGCACTGTGTTAGCCTCTGTCGTCCGCAGAGCGGCTCAAGTACAAATAGATAAATATGTGCCCTACCTAATGGCGTGATCATGGGTTCCTTCCCAGATTTCAGCGCTTTTCCCAACCCCCCATCGTTTCCTTTGACAGTATTCTTTCCAAACGCCAGAGGTTCGTTCTCGTCGTGCATCGGCATTTTGAATGGAGTCTTGGGGACTCTGTTGCCGGGGGTCTTCTGCTGCAATTGGCGCACGCCTTGATTCAACGGTTTGGCTGCTGCCGTCATCTGGTGCGAGTGCACCAGATTCTCTTGATCACGTCGAGCGAGCATTGTGGCGGTACTCGTTATTAGTCAATTTAGACTGGATGAGCAGCTAGCTATTCACATGTAGCATAACGATATGTCGAAAGCTATGAATCGATGAATCGATGTAAAGGAGCCGTGGGTTGTGAGTCGTGTTTTTCGTGTTGTATGGCGTTGAGTCGTGTATTGTGTGTGGTAGTGGTGAGTGTGAGTGTGAGTGTTAATGGAAGAAGTTGAGGAAGAACAATCCTGGCATTGACCGAGTTGGTCGATGATTGATGATTGATTGATGACTAAAGATGGAAGACGCTCTTTTTTGTTGATTTGAGGCGGTTGCCCGGGGAAACACGCTCCTTCCTTCGTGGTTGCCGCTCCTTCCCTGTCGCCCAGCCACCAAGGCACCAAGGCAGCCCGTGGTTTTCTTGTCTTCCCCAAACAGGCTTAGTCAGACTGCAATGGGGAAAACAACTCAGCAATTCCAACTGCCTTCTTCCATCATCATTTCTGTGCTCATTCACTGCTTTCAACAAATTTATTGTCGGCTTTACGTATTCCCTTCCATCTTTGACTTCATACCTTCGCCCTGTCAACTTGAACCACCAGCAAACATGGATAAGATCAAAGAGGTACGCTATATCATCCCCCTGCTGTAACTGCCCCCTCCCCTGATAGCGGGGTAGCTTGTGTTGTTGCCTGCCAGTTGCAGGAGCTATAGCACAAAACCCCAAATATTTGGACCTCATGAAGCTGGCCATAATGATTTAAGTGGCTAATCAATTCCATGGCTACATAGAGAATGAATGCCTTGCGTCTCGAGGCGGACGAGGCTCACTCACAAGTCGAAGAGCTCAAGGCGAAGATCAAAGCTTTAGAACAAGAGAACTTGGCCAAGGAGCAGGAAATCACATCTTTGACACACCGCAATCAGCTTCTCGAAGCCGAGATTGAGAAGGTTGAAGGCAATCTGAAGGAGTACAAGGATAAGGCAGACTTCAGCGCCCAGGCCAATACCCAAAACGAAGCTCTGCAGAGACGTCTCCAGCTTCTCGAAGAGGAAGCTGAGGAAGCCCACAAGAGCTTGCGCGAGACGAATGAAACGTATGCACAGAATCTCCCACCGACACATGATGAAGAATGAATGAATCCATGTCGCTGACTACATTGATCAATAATATAGACTACGACAGACCGATGTCAAGGCTGGTCACTACGAGCGAAAGGTGCAAGCGCTCGAAAATTCCAACGCCCAGTGGGAGACCAAATACGCGGAAATGGCCAAGAAATACACCGATCTGCAGAAGGAGCTGCACGAATTGGAGGTTTCCATCAGCAATGTTTAAGTACGACCTATCATCATTTTCATTCTCATGGTCACAGTCATCACAAATACGACAGTCCAAGTCCCACCGATCGTGTTATTTTATCGACGGTCTGAAACGGTAGCTTCGACCATGTCTACTTTGGCCGCTTAGTGTTGAGGGTCTTTCGTTTGAAGCACCGTCTCACCAAGCTGGCAGCAAGTCCGTGTTTTTGAGTTCAGGCGTGTTTCTCAGTTGCTCCAATCCTGTCTATTCTTTTCGTTCGGTCTCGTCCATCTCCGTATCTCATCCTTCTGCGGAGTTTTATTTGGTAAATAAAGGATAATAAATTATACTGAGCCTCTCATTGCCAGTGGCCTCTCATTACCAATGTAAATTCTTTCCCGATGGTTCTGTGGTATCGGAAATGGCTCAGCGTTCTTTCCGCGACTTCGCCTTCTTCCGACTGCTCAGCCTTTCCTTTTTCCTGGTAAGCTGCCGTTCCTGTTTTGACTCGTAGCGAAACTGCTTTTTCTTTTTCTTGGGAGCGCCAGACTTAGATTCGAACTTCTTCACTTTCGAAGTTGAATCTTTCACAGCGCCGCCGGCTGTCTTGTCCTTTTCATTCTCCTCGTCATTACTGGGCGATTTTCCGTCTTGCAAGTGAAGAGCATCCTTCGATAGACCCATCTCTTCCACAGTCACAGTAGTATATTTATCCTCGTCAATGTATTCTTCCTCGTAGTCCACTGGAACAGGTTCCTCAAACCCTTGCCACTCCTCTTCTTCAGAGTCTGAATCTTGCTCTCCGGACGACGAATCGCCGCGTATTTGTTGGAGCATTTTGCGAGATTCATTCAGAGCTTGTTCGATTTCTGCCGCACGTTGTTCTCGGATCTGCAAAGTTCGAATTAGATATTGATCGTACGGAGAAGCTCGAGTGCGGAAGTTGCATTAGGATACTGCTCACTTTTCTTCTTTCCTCTCTCTTCTCCTCTTTTGCTCTCTTCGCAGCGTGCTCTTGCGCCAATTTAATGCGTTGAACTTTGCGCTTGTGAAAACCCGTCAAATATTCCTGTCGGGCCTCCGGGTCGAAATTGATTTCTTCGGTCGCATTTTCAACCTTTCTTCGTTTCGCTTGTGGTGCCATAATTTATTCTCTTTTCGATAGCGCCAATTAAGTCAAGAACTTGTATATATTTGGGTGTCTGATTTCGTGTTGTGAATTAAAGTGATATAAGGCTCAAAAAAAAAGTCTTTGCGGGCAGCGGAAGAAAATAAAGCTCGCTGTGCCAAGACTCGGAGAAACCATGTGAAGTAAAGAGCTCCTCCAGCCTGTGCCCGCCGCCTTCTCTAACATCAGAACTTCAACTTTTGCCCATCTGCCTCCGTTCTCATCACACCACAATCAAATATGATGACACCGAACAACCTATTACTCCTAGCTCTTGGAGCTGGTGTGGTCAACGCACTCAAAGACTCGTCACCTTTTATTCTTCTCTCTACTTCAGAGTAATTGAGCCTCGAGACCTAATTACCTTACCGTGATCTTCGGAGAAAATGCTAACCAACCAAATGATATTATATAGTATACTTTCCTCCTCATCGACGAATATTGTGTCAGCAACTGCGCTTTTAGGTGATGTCTGGAGTACCTTAAAGACGTGTCCGTCCGATTATTATATCCTTGCGACTCAACCCGGCGTCCATGCTTCGGACTACTCGAATAAGAAGACGGCGCCATTCCTTCGAGACCAGGTGCTGGGAAAGGACAAATTGATTCGATCAAACATCACAGTCAACGAGGTGGTTGGCATACTCGATTCGAAGTCTATTCGGGTGGTTCTTGAGGATGAGTGTGGTGCACAGGTTACGCAAATTGATGGAACGGATGCCGTTCCACTGGAATTTGCAGGTGGTCCCCGCGTAATAGACTTATCGTTCCCTGCTCCGTCGTTGAATGAAGGACGTGTTGAGGAATTAGCTCATCACGGTATGCCAAAGCCAAGCTTGTCGATTTCTCGGGGTTGGGAAAAAAAGGATATATCAACTGACTTGATCTGCTGTAGATGCCGTGCTCGCCAACGTTATCAAGCATATTCCTTCTTCGAGATATACCGTGCTTTACGTCACGTCTCCCAGGGAATACGAAGATGAAGAGATCAACTCTTTCGCTTATAGTTCCGACGAGCAAGAGCCTCTTCATCAAGATCTCAAACGAGATTTCGCAGAAACCGCTCGCGCAGATTCCGCTTCTGATAACCGATCACTTTTCCAAAAGTACCAATTCCTGAGTCCAGGTAAGTTATCCTCGGTCATAATTTCTACGCTTAAATGATCGCCAATTAATCCCCGTGATACAGGGATCTTCATGGGCTTTGTTGTCGCGTTTGTGCTGGTGATGATTCTGTATATTGGTGTTTCTGCCCTCGTGGGTCTTCAGGTCCCTTATGCCGCTTTTGAGAAAGATACCTCGCCCAATTCTCAGAAGAAGCAGCAGTGAGCGGTCACTAGGCCTGTTCTTTTTCGTAGCTGTTGTTCTATTATTTGGTCGTGACGGTTCGACAATGTTGGTAGCGCAGTGAATCATTTGACTAGGTTTTGTATTACAATCATGGAGTTATGAGTGTTTTGTCCCTCTGCAGCAACAGATATATACTTCAATAGCAATCCGAATTCATTTCAAATTAATCATTCCGAATAGTACCCAGATCGAAGCATCTCATTAGCTTGGCCAAATACTGTAGTCGTGCTGAGACATGGTTCAGATTGCATGTTCCACCAGGGGCGGCTTGGCGAATCGCTGACTAAGGCGGCCAAGATGGGCGATTTGATTTAGCCTCGAAAGAGAAAGACTTCACTTTCCACCCCTCGGAGTCTCTCTGTCTCTGGGACTTTATACCTCCAAGACGCCCTTCTCTCTCGTCTTCTGGCCTTTGTTTGTCAATATCACATCACTTTCGCTCGTTTTTCATAAGTGGTCAAGAACATAGTATTATTGTTATTCACGTTCCCTTCCGATAAACTGTCCATCCTTCCGGCTGTCGCCCTCCTGTGATCCAGTCTAATCGAGATTCTACGAGTCGAACCGAAGTCGCGGACAAATTTGTTTTTTCAATCGATTCGAACGCTTGATCTCTCAGCTCTTGCATTGGTGAAATCCAGATTTCGCCGAGATTGACTCCAGAGACGACCGTGTAGCAGATGTCTGGGACGTGCGATAATTGACATTTACATTCCTGGAACATTCTGCATCCCTTCCACTCCTCCTCCACTTCTTCAGCAAGTTACATACATTTTTACAGTCACAATGAATATCTTTCTTCGCGGCCGAAGAACGGCGTCTCAGTCGTCGTTGTCCGTGGCGCTGTTTCTGTTAGTCAGTCTTCTGCTACTCAATCACGTCCATGCAGACACCGCAACAGATACAAATACCGCAACCAACACAGCGACGAACACCGACACCAACACAAATACCGCAACGAATACCGCAGTCAATACTGCGACGAACACAGCAACTGATACCGGTCTGCCTAGACTGGGTGGAAGTACCACTACGTCGACTACATCGACCTCTTCTTCCACCTCGACTACATCAACCGCCTCCACGACCACAGGCACCGACACGGCAACGACAACACTTGGAACAGGACTTCCGCGGCTCACAAACAGCGGCGAACTCCCCATTCCTACGGCTACCGTACCGGTAACCTCCAATGCGCCGTACATGAGCCAGTCCAAACTGCCAGAAGGCACAGTCTTCATCGCCGTCGGCGCTGCATTGGGATTTATCGGCTTATCAGTCTTGTTATGGCGCGCAATGGTCGCATGGTCCATCAACCGCTCCGTCCGACGAGCTGCCTATCAACAAACCAAAACCGATCCCAAGGCTGCTACCGTCCTTCGACGAAGCAGTCGCCGAAAATCGCGTCGTCATTCCACCACCAGCGGTCGTCGGCGTCGCTCGTCTCGTCGCGGTGCCGCCCGCGGCACTTCAATGAACATGGAAAATCTATCGAGATCCGATCGCCAGAGTCACGTCTCCACCAAAACACCAGCTACGCAGAGCAGTCTGTTCTTTTCGCCTACTGCAGGCGCAGGAAGTCATCAGTCTCTGAACAGAGCATCTACATTTTTACCAGCCGGGTATTATGCGGCCGGTAACTCCGCGATGGGTAGTCACAGTCAAGTCAACCTGGGACGAAGCCCACCGGGTACTCCGACATCACCTCCAAGTCGTGGGGTCGAAGCTCCCTTCCGAGGAAGCTCTGCGCATCATCTGGGGGCTTCTACAAGTTCTCTGAACTTGAATGCGCCTCCTCAGGGTAGAGTGCCTAGTGCTTATCTCGAGGATTTATTCGACAGCCATCCGCCACATAACCGTCCGAACGGGTCGTGATATTTTCCCTTCTTTTTCTTCTTCTTCTTCTTCTTCTTTAGCTTTCTTAGGGCTGTTCCGATTGAGAGATATTGTAGTATATAAAAATGGGTCTGCTTTTGCTATGTCCAATTTTTCATATTCACATATACAATTGACCTTTACTCGATATTGTGTCTCTTCTCTTTATTTGTCAGACCGGCGTCGTGGATGATGGGCGTTGTTTTTGTCCCTTCTTTTGGACTGTAAATTTTTTTTTATTGATTTTCTTGTGCATATATAAATGTCTCGCGAATTGTATTAATCTGGCCTGGACACTTCTGGATTTTGAAATCTCCGGATTGTCCTTTGCCGAGCTCGTGGTTTTATCGTCTGATATAAAGAATACAAAGGTACCTAGGTACCTAGGTACTCGATCGATTGCAATTTTTAAAATGCCTTAATGTTATACCATCCATCAACCTTGGAAATATGCAAAAAGTCTATACGAGTAAGTAGCTATCAAGTAATTGGGTATTATACATTGTAGAGTTCGTCTCAATACGCAGCAGTGACATATATATATATATATCTAGCAATCGTCATTTCGTATCTAGTCCTCGTCGAATTTCCCATTTATATCACCAAGTAGAATATCGTCGGGTGCAGGACCACGATTACCTCGCACTGGTTAATTCAGTATTAGCTTTTTTTTCCTCTTTCGCATGCGTCGAGAATTACAAAATGAGGGAGAAAGAAAAAGAAGAAGAAAAACTAACCCCATTCCGTTTCCACGCGGAAAAATATCCAGATCCATCGTCTCGCTATTTCCAAGAACATGAGCAGGAAAATCCCGCTTTCGAAATTATTGACTTTATCCAAATGAGGCGAAAGACGCGAGAGCCAGGTGAATCGCAGAATCAAGTCGACGATAATCACACCGTAGTACATTTCATCACGTGGGAAAATGCGGCGCGCTCGAAGGCCGAATGGGTAGTTGTGATGCCAGGTGCGAGAATTGGGGGAGAAGAAGGTAAGATCCCAATCTTTGGTGACGTCCCAGTAGAAGGAGTATGCGGAGTTGATGAAGCAAGAAACCGCCCTTTTTTTCTCTTCTGATTAGTCTGTGTTATAATCTCGGAAATCCAATTTATTGACGTACCACATTCGTGAGATGGTGACTTCGCTTAGTCCGCCGCTAGATTCTTGACTGTAATTACGCTCCAGATTGGTGAAGATAATAACAGGAAAAGCAGTAGAATACTTGAGCGCATTGGCCAAGTGCTGTCCACCCCAGCCATCACTCCTCTGACCACTGCGTCGAACGCGGGAGAATTCGATTAAACACTGTCTCAACCGGATTGCGTAAGGAACCGCGATGAGTAACGGCACTATAACTCTAGCACCGCACATCCGATCTGGCTTCCCCGTACTAGATTTTCCAGGCGAGAGGAACATGCAGTAATTGATATAAATCTCAGCAAGCACCTTGGAGTAGCTCGTAAGCGCATCCGCCAGTAGAACGTCCCCGAATTTCCCATCTTGTGCTTCGGCTAGACCCCCCACGCTGATGCGTCGAAGAGACGCAAGAAATCTACTGCGTCCATTTCGCGAGAGCCGATGGAAAGGGAGTAGAAGTACCACCAAGAATAGGATCAGATAGCTCTGCGGAATGATCTCCCAAGCAAGAACCCGTTCTGTCGAGCCTCGGGTTATCAGCCAGAAGAGAAGAAGAAACGCCCCCAATGGAACAGACAGTAGAGTCGCCAAGCGATACGTCGAGTGGTGATGCGTTATGTGATGAGGCGAGGACCGAGACGGGTATCGGATCAAGGCAGGGACATCCTATACAATGTCTCAAATCAGCAAATAACCATCGACCCTCATTTCGTTTCTGCGCCTTCGAAAGGGTTCAGTTACTACTGACAATTTTGGCTAATGATAAGTAATGGAGATTTATGCCCCATCCCCAAAAGCCTAGCGCCGTGTAACACGTTCCCTTAGCAAAAATAAAAAAGCGCAAACCACATACATTCTGTGTGCTCGTGCTTACCTGCCACAAGAAGAATCGCTACCCGAAATGGTAAAGGGAAGAATGTTCCGAAGCTATCTAGTTCTTCCGGCAGCTTAACATCACTGTCGGCCATGATGAAGCGGTGATAGTAGCCTTCTCGCAAGCCGGGAAAAAAAAGAGGAAGTTTTGATACCTGAACGAGACGAGATTAAGTAGGGAATGTGAGTCTCGATCAGGCCAAAGAAATCATAATTGGAACATGAGACAGAAAGAATGGACGGTCGCGCCCAGAGACTGTAGAAGAAGAGGAACAACTGAGGCAGACCAAGCGTGCAGTCGTGGATTCCTGCCTCCTATATCCAAATAAAAACTATCGGCTGTACTACTACGGTACATCTCTCAAGAATGAATTGTTCGAGATAAGGTCACATGACGCAATGTTTGATCGGTTTGCATTGTTAATTGCTTCTAGCCCGAAAAGGAAAAAAGCTTCTCTATGGTCACGTGGATAGTGCCGAAGTCAACCTCGGCTGGAGTTGCGTTCTCTGGTCTCTGATGCGCCGACAACGACAACTGCGGGAGGCATATTCGTCTGCTTTGATAGAAACATAATTGTTTGAGCAGTTGTGGCATATCTAAATTTTTTTGATTGATTATTTACACATTCTTTTAGACATAATCAACGATAATAATGGCTCACAAGGCGTCCGAAGGCTCAGAAATGCCCACTACTGATCAACCGCCGTTGAACGCGGCATCCCCAGCTCCAACATCACATTTTTATCCCTTCGCTACTTCTCCAGACATCATACGCTCTCACGAAAAGGATGCATATATCGTTTCGACATTGACGAATCAGTCCCAATCAATCATCAGATCCCTAAAGGGCGCACGATTCGCACACGGCAATGCCGAAACCATCAAAAACCTGACCGAAACCCTCTACTTCTCTCTAACGACTCTGCTCGGCAACCGCACTCTCGGCGAAGAATACTGCGACGTTGTGCAACTCGAAACCGATACGTTACAATTGCCTTCGTTCACGCGACGGTTCGGATTCATATTCAGCAGTATTATCATACCCTGGATATTGGGCCGGTCACTCCCCGCGATCCGAGCCAAAATTCGAGCCCGGCTTGAACGAAGTATAGCCCGAAGTCGGGCTAGAGCGTCTCTCAAGAGCACGTCTTTGTTTCAGAAACATGAAAAATCATCGTCATCGTCATTATCATCATCGTCGTCATTGATCTTCAACTCGTTGCGTATAAGGGAATATGTCCTAGAGCATTTCGACGCCTTGACATCGCCGTCTCATATATATGCATTGAGTCTGGCGACTTTTTACTTCACGGGCGCATATTACCACCTCTCAAAGCGTTCATGGAGACTGCGATACGTCTTCACGAAACAGATTGGCGAAAGCGAACAGAGAGTCGGGTACGAAGTTTTGGGGGTTTTACTCGTTTTACAAATGACGATACAAGGCATCGTTCACGTACGCGAGACAATCAAGCGATATTCAGAGAGTGAAGCGGCCAATATAGCCCAGAATGCGTCGCCAGCATCAGCATCAGGAAACAGCAAGGGAGATGTTCCTCTACGCTCCGTCCAGAATCCACCGTCAATCCCCACGTTGACTGCTACAACGGCTCGGTACGATTTATCCGAGGACCCGCAGACGATTCTGTGGATTCCAGAAGGCCAGCATCAGAAATGTACGTTGTGTCTTGAACCATTTAAAGATCCCAGTGTGACTACTTGTGGACATGTATTCTGCTGGACTTGCGTGAGGGATTGGGTAAGAGAAAAACCCGAGTGTCCACTTTGTAGACAAGAGGTGCTGCCTTCTAAGATATTGCCATTGCGAGGTTGATCTTGAAGAATCATAAGGAATCATATTTGGATTGAGTTTTTAATATGGAGAGGGTATAGAGAGAGCTAGTAGAGAGTTTATGCATGCGCTAAGTATTCATGTATAATAATAAAGGCCTTGTGAATTGGGTGACTGCCCTGGTGGCGAGTCGTTAGCAATTGACGCTGTGCTTCAAGGATATAAGGCGTCAAATGATCCAGCAAATTTCATTGTGGATCAGGTATAAATTCTCCTGATATAGGTATCCAGCCTAGGCTTTCCAAGATTGAAGAGTACCTTGAGAAGTAGATGCATTTCCACAATAAGATTGGATCAACGGCCATCTTTTGTGTCAGACTACTTCCAGCGATCTCTTAGTCTGAATATCGAGCTCGACGACATTCTCTTGCACTTCCGCTTCTGCGCAGGTCTCTTCCTTTTCAACCAACAGAATCGGAAGATTCAATTCCGCAAATGCCGGCAAGGGAGGAACCGGAGTCAGGGATTTTCGTTTCGCTTCTAATACGCGATAGAGGCAAATACACGCATACGCATCTGAGGCAGCGTCTAATCAGTTGTTAGTCACCGGGTATATCTGCAGGGGAAAAAATGGTGAGAAAGGGAAGAAAGTACATTGAACTTGTTCATAATCCAACGGCTTTGACCAATCGCTCATCCTCACATTGACGTCCTTTCTCAACGGTAAACCAAGCAGTTCCTCAACCTGTTGAGTCAGGTTGACAGCGCGGCGATCAACCAATTTGGGCTGCGTAGAGCCGTATTTGACTAGTTTATACAAATGACTCAATTCAAACTGGCCGCGAACATCGATAGCTAAATGTCGTCGGACTCGAGAACAATCTGCTTTGACAGTAACGCCTACTTTGAGTGTTTCGGGAGATTCGAGGATTTTGCGTAGAGAAGGTGGAACTAGTTCGTGTATTTCGTTCCCTTTGAAAAGCGCGACGTGAAATAATGCGATGCGCTCGTCGTTTGCGATTTGAATCAGCGATACGTTGCTCTTGATTCCAGAGGTGATTTGAGCTTGAGCTTTCCATTCAATATCAAATCCTAGTACCTCGCTTGATGAAAACAAAGCGGCCGCTCGTTCCGCTTGTTCTAGAGTCTTGCAATAGTAGACCGGAATCCGGCCCCCATCTGGCGCTTTCTGTTGGTTGTGGCTCCAATATTGAGGCTTTTTGTCGCCGGTACCCGCTACTTCTTGGGTTTCTTGGGTCTTGTCATTCGAGACATTCCACGACATTGTATTTGAATGTCCTGCTCCAGATGGAACAGAACCATCGGATTCTGTATCTTTGTTTTCAACAGGTAATAGCGAAGACCCGTCCTTGCTGATTAGTGTCGTTCCAGTTTCATGTACCCCGCACCGTTGTGCATTGCCGCCCAGAACAGCCCTGGCATCTGTACAGTACCCTCGAGCAGGTATGCCAGTGATTTTATTCGTAGCTATCGGTCCTGTCGAAGAAGCGTTTCCGAAGGGACGACGTAAAAAGGCCTCTTTAGTGGTCGCCTGCGAATTGATTGCCTTTGGCCTTGCTCTCCTTCTTCTCCTTGTTCCCCTTGTTCGCAACTTTATGCGCGCTGGTCGCAATCGTACAATTGTTTTTCGTAGGGACGCATTTTTGCGAACCGAGACAGTACTTTCCGTCGCGCTTGACCTCCTTTGACTGCTTAATGGTGATTGTGCAAGCTTCCGAATGAAGGGAATATGAGAAGATGAAGAAGAATCGAGTAACCTCAACGTATCTGACGCTGTCGGCCGCCTAGTCGTTTCTTTGAAATTTACCGCTGCAACATCATTGATTATGCATTGTTTGATTATATCACCTGAAGTATCAACAAAGCGAAAAAATTTCCGCAAGTCGACGCTGATCGGGTCCTTGACGCGGAATAATCCTCTCGCGACGGTATCGGGAATTTCACCGAGACGGAAGACTTTATCCTCGGTCTCCAGTCGCACCCAGATGTAAGCACTCAAAATATCAATATCGTGCAAGATATTACTGTGCAAAACATTGAATTTTACCATCCATTCAGAGATGAAATCGGATGACTTCCGCGGTAGGGCACTAAAGGGGGTAAAGGACACCAAAGACACGACGCGAATTTCAGCGAGCAAGCGTCGAGAGAATGCGTACAGCATAAAGAAAGGATGGTAAACGTCAAGATGGCGCCAAGCTATATCAAGCTCGGGACTGCGTACATCTCCGTCTTTCCATCGATGGAGATACCAATGGGCTATGACAGATATGAAGCCGAGAGTATTCGCTTCCTCGATAAGAGTCTCACGATCCATATCCATCTCAGAGGAAAAGAATTTCAAGATTGTTATGTTATAGTAATAGGGAAACATCAGGACGAGCAGACTATGGCCGAGAGGACCTGAAAGTTGAGCCCCGCGGTATTCAGCACGATAACGGTGAAGTAACAATGAGAGCTCCTTAATCCCACGAGCCATGTCACGATTTATGGATTGGAGACGTCGTTGAATCGTCCGCTTCCCGTCCAGATTTAATTGTTTCAACATGATACTGATATCGAATTTCAGGTTTGCAATCTGGTTCCCAATTACCTGCAGGGACGTATATATTCGCCTGAATCTAACGTGCGGCCCAAGGATTTTTTCTATATTTCTTCTCGCTTGAACTTTGGGCGAGACATAGTCGGTAGCAATTTCCTCAGTAAATAAGGCCAGTACTTCGTCTTGGTCTCGAACTAAGGTTTCCAACTCGATTCGACGAGCTACCAAGTCGATCCTTCTGAGAGCTTCGCGAATTCTCGATAACTCAGTTGAAAAATTGTTCATTTCCACACTTATCCCTTCAGAGTCCCAGAAAATCGGCCGTAGTTTATGATGTTTCAAGAAGAAAAATTCTTCAAAAATTCGATGCGCAACGTCAATCAAAGGCTCGCTGCTTTTGACCACTCGCTCGTATTGTTCCATCCATATTCGAAGCGCTCGTTTCCGTTCCTTTGCATCTCGTTCGACCTTTTGAGCAAAACGTATACCGGCCGCTAGTTCGTTAACGTAAGAAGCGAATCGGTTGTATAGCTCAATTCTCCGCCGCATCAAGGCCTGTTCTTTGTCTCTGGCTTCTTTGACTTTCAGTGCTCTGCGCCGAACCAATATACTGATTTCCGAGGCATTGGACTCGTCCTCTTCTTCTTCTTCTTCGTCGAAACCATACGATCTTTTGGGTGTGGAGGTGGAAAAGTGCCGGACGTTTGGCAATTGAATCTCGCGGCTCGGACGAGACTGAAGTCGATTGGCATTGCTTTCGTCACGACGTAGGAGATTGTGTACGACTAGATGGTATCTTTGATCTGGAATTCGTTGTATTCGCGAGTTGCGCAGTTTGATGCTATCGAGGTAGCCGTGATGTCTTCTCCATGGGCATGCAGCGCCGCCATTGGATGGCCACACTGCCTCGAGTTTGACACTTTTGGACATTGGTATAATTCATCCTTGGCGACGCGCGAAGAGTAGATCCAAGACTACACGTAGGTTAAGAGGAGATCAGTATGGCAATTGCCATCTTCATCCTGTATGTGACACGGAATCAGAATGGTTGCGAAAGAGTGTAGAAAAAGGAAGCTTTGGAATTGTTGTGGATGAATTCAACCAGCTCCCACAAATTCAATGGGGAAGATACGAGTAGGCACCGCTCTAGTCCTAAAAAGGTTAGTGCGGCATCAAATATATCAAAATCTAGTTCTGACCCGTCGGGAGACCTTGAAAATCCATCCATTCCTTTGCCGTAGACATCCTCACGACTCAGTCAACAGCAGTGAGTCGCACAAGTCAGGTGTCTTTGAGATTGCATATCTAATTATATGCTTTGATTTGACTGTTCTATTCTCGCCAATCCATTCGTCCCGGGTACCTAATAAACATGGCCTCACAATTACTGCCTCTCGGTAAGTGACGGATTCATGCTGCGCCCCGCAATGCATCTACCCAGATGGCGTGCTGACTATATTTCAAAAGAGTTGATTGATAAATGTGTGGGCTCGAAGATTTGGGTGGTGATGAAAGGCGATAAAGGTGAGTCGATGAGCTGGTGTCGACTCCTCAGGTTTCCCCGTCCTTAATTAACTGTTCAAATTGCGTAGAATTCTCGGGTACGCTTCTTGGATTTGATGATTACGTCAGTATGTATATGTTTGAACCCGGGGACTAAAAGAAGAAGATATTTCCTGATTTACAAGCTAACCTGCATGATAGATATGGTTTTGGAAGATGTGACGGAATTGTATGTTCTCGTTGTCGTTGGCTGAGGTCGACGGAGGCCCAGCTTTCAATTGATCTTGCCACTAACCAGGTTCTATACATAGCGACTACGCGGGAAACCAAGAGAAACTTTCCAAAATCCTTCTCAACGGGAATAACGTCTGCATGGTGAGATCTAAGCTGTCCTCCCGTCGAGAATGGATGGTTACACTAACAGTTATCGGTACAGCTGATTCCAGGCGGGGAAGGACCTATCAACAGTTCTTAGAAGGAAAACACTTCCAAGATAGTTTACGAATAGCCGGGATTCATGACGGGCAAACGCTAGTTTCCTTATCTAATGATACGAATGACTTCCTGAATGTCAATCTGTTCTCTCTTCCGATAATCCCGTGACTGTGGAAATTTAGGGGTATCAGCTACATTAGCGGCTCTGGCGTCTATTTAATCGTTAAGCATGAGAAGTACCTCTACATGGTGGTCAGCCTCAAACCCCAAACCTCAAGAGCGATTGCGCCATCCGCCCTGTGTCAATCAACTAAGCTCTATCACTACCAACCTTATCAATCCTCCTTCGAGCTGCTTATCTCTCACCTATCGTACCTCAAGGACAATAGGGTTCCCCCTAAGCAAGATACACCTAAACGGGCAAACCGGTCCCTGCCCTGCAGCAAAAGTTACAAGCCACTTCATCTATTTTATTCTGCATTAAGCGCATCGGCGAGATGGTGGTGAAAGAATCGGTTGATCCGGCTTGTATTTCCCGGTATGCGCCGCGCAACGCCCGCCGCACGGAGGTCTTTCTTATCTCGACATACAAAATTGCAGCCACTGACACGAGCCGAGCGCCCAAAAACACCAGAAGTAGAAGGCTTCCAGAAGGAAAAAGAAGGGTTCTACTGCATATAGTTATTTTACATGAAGGTTTTGTCTACCGGGTGCTAGTCATAGGGCGTATGCATACAGTAGTGTATCGGTTCGGCTCGTTGGTGCCGCAGATTGATGATCGACGTAACCAACTAGGAACAGTACATGGTTGAGCGAGCCCTGGAGATTCTGGACTTGATTCGAGCTATAAAACTAGTTACATAGGTAGGTACATAAAAGAGCAAATGACTACGCGCTAACAAGGCAAAGATGTTTCGTCTGCCGCGATTCTTGGTCTGAAGTTGAATCAGGGTTATATGTTCGTTGGATGACGAAGAAAAAAGCAAAGAAATCGAAATTCTCCGGAACTGTTTTGAAGCTCAATTGGAGGAATGCATGGAATATTTATGAATTCCCTGCGCCAGGCCTCCTACCAACCTTGCAATTAAATGGAATTGTTATGAGCATAATACAGTATATCGACCTGCGTGTCCTGAGAGCTACATGGTACTCAGGTACGACTGACCGTGATCGGAGATGCCCGTAGCACCATACTAGCACATGCTAGCAGGCAGGCTTCGGGGAAAGTTACCAGACTAGCAATTCCCGACCAGCCAGTTATCTGATTCGCACATGTCTTGAACGTTGAGAGGACTAGAACTGATTTGAAAAGATAGGACCAAGACCGGGAAGAATACGAGCTTCACAAAGAGTACAAATGTCTCACGTGCGTAGCCAGCTAGCCCGGTGTCTTATCTACGGAGTAGTGGGCAAAAGAGTACCGGTGTCGGCTTCCAAGACTTAAAACGCGGAGTAAGTTCCCACAAGTGGACAAGGTGGATCGGCGGCGCTTATCTACAGCTCACATGGTTTCAACCTCCATATTTATGTCGTACTCATACCCCGTAACGACGTACCAAGAGAGAGAGAAAGAGAGGGAACCAGATAAATCATCTTTTATTGCGATGGATCCTGATCGTCGACGGATTGATTTTCTGATTGGCTGATCAGCGTCGCATTGATCGCGGCTGAGGACCCACTGTAAAGTTTCCTTTAAATTACCGCTAGTACTAGTTGTTTCGTATTTAATACAGTATTATGTACAGACAGAATCAACCTTTTTAGCCTGTTTACTAATTAGTCACGAGGAAATGTAATATCACTGCGCTGATTGGACACGATGAAACTAGAATGATCCACTCACAGTCTGTGATTGGATAGTGCGCATCCCGGTTCCAAACAGTGCTTATCAGTTGACTTTTGTGTTCTTTTACCCCATACATTTTCCAAGAGGCCGAAGTAACCTTGGCCATCTTTTATTGCTTGGCTGCCGCCACCAACATTAACTACTCATAGTAGAAACTCACTACTGAGTACTGAGTACTTAGTATTTAGTATCTCGTACTCATTAATATTTAGCAGAGTACATCGTACGTAGGTGCTAGGTACCTACTACTTGCATGCACACGGCATGGCTGCATCTAGAATGAATGCGTGCTCAGCCAAGTCCAGCCCGGCCAGATGGTGGCAGACAGACTTCGTATTTTGTGCATAGCCGTCGGTATCCTAGCCCAACTGCTTCCTCAGATCCAAGACATCTGCCAATCAGTCGTTCGATCGAGATGAGAAAATTCCGCAACAAGCCGGCAGGAGGCGATCGCAAGAGTCTGTTCAAATCATCCTGCGGGATCTGAGTCCTCCGAGCCCTCAATGTTTGACTTCTTGATTCCATCCTATTGGCTTCCCCGCTTCTCCTTTGACAGGACTGGACTGGACTTCCCCAGACGCAACCACCAACCACCAACTAAAACAAGCCAACGAGTCACGGATAACGACTGGCGAGACTAAAAAAATTTACGGTTTCTGATCCCCTTCGATGCTGATTCTCGAAGCCGTCTTTGACTTTGGGCTGACACATCACAGGACCATGGCAGGGGAACGAGTCCAGCCCAGCCGTAGACCTTTCCTGGTCGAAACCAGCCACATACACAGCCCATTCGCAGTCAACTTGGCCCTGTTCGAAGTACGCCCGAACCCGAGAAATTATAGGAAAGACCAGTCTGATTCTACCCGAATCTTTGGGACAACGTCCAGAACTCTCTATCTTCGGGATACCAGCTTTATCTCTGGACTGGATTGCGTTTGCCAATTGGCATGAGTCATAGAAGAACGAGACCATACAATCACGTATCAGTCAGCGTTATCACTATAACTACCCCCTGTCATCCTTTCAAAAGGAGTCCAGAAGAGGGCCACGGCAACTGGAAGTAACATGGATCCTTCGAATGCCGTTTCGGACGAATCAGGCTAGACCAGATGCGGTCGGGGCCTTGGCAAAACGTCCCGGGATCCGCTTCCCTTATCAGCGGGCCTCCGCTGATAGGCTGTCTGATCCAGACCAGAAGTGGCCCCCTCTGGTAAAATGGAAGTCTAATCTTTGATAATTTAATATTAAATTTGCCCGGGAGTCAACCAGTTCCTTAGTTCCTTAGTCTTCCGGAGGACTAATCCTGACAGCAGTTCCCTACTCTCTACTCAGTGGTTCGAGTGATCAAAAGACGACCCTAATTCTGCCTAGCACTTCCGGGATGTGGCGACCCTTGCGGCGTTTCCGTGATTTGTCGCACGCACACCCAAGAACAAATTCCAAGAATTCCAAGACTTGATTGAGCGATTTTCTTGACAGTCATTCCCCTGGGCAGAAGCCAGATTTAGGTCCGAGGCCAGAAGATCAACGACAGAGCAGAGGTCAGAGCCTCAAGATTCATAGTCCATTGTCTGCTCCACCGGACGAAATGTTAAGAGCAAGAACAGACGAAAGTATACTAGTACATCAGTTACTATGGAGAAACACGTAGTTAGTAGGTAGTAGGTACTGGGAAGTACTATGTAGATACGTATTCTATCGACTCTATTCTGTAGAAAAGAGCCCACAAGAAACTTACCCACCTGCCAAATCGGGCGTTTGTCCCCGACTCGGCGTAATCCTAGCCAATCAGCGATGGAGGATCTTGATATTCTCCGTGGTCTCATTACGTAGTCAAGTTAATATCCTTCGTCCGAGTTATCTCTAACATATGTTCCTACTGACTACTCTCTAGTTAGTTAGTAGTAACCACGCTCTTTCACCAACTACTTGTACAAGTAAATAGTCTCCCACCCGCATAATTAGCATAATATCACGAGTAGAGACTTTTATACCGCAGATAGCCTCCTTGGTTTAGGTTAGCCTAACTAACTTAACTCACGCTATGTGTTATGTAATAGATATATCCCACTGACCATTCCCATGGCTGTCGACTCAGTGTCGCGGGAGTCTTTTTGCGCCTTCACTCTCTTATTGCATGAGAGGACCGCTGAGTACCGAGGATTATGCCTTGCCGCAGACATGTACCACAGATACTGCCTAGGTACCTTTGTACGACAACATCCTGTACTCCTGTACTCCTGTACGTATACTGCTGTAGTAATGTCCATACCACAGACAAATTACTTACCAGTACCTACTGCCACTGCCTACTGCCAACTCCTACTAACAGGGAGTATGATACTAGCTTGGTAACTAACTACAACTAAGTTACGGAGTAGGTGTACTAAGTTATGGTACTATGGTATGACCGTAACAGGTGGGCCCTCGCACGCCCCACTGCATTCCTTCCCATCGAGGACCCTCATGAAAGGCTAATTCCCTTTTAGGAGTAGCGCTCCCTTCCCGGCGGGCACCTGCCGGCCACCCAAAATGTTACTTCCCATAGTACCAGTTGAAAAACACGAGGGAAAGAGAAAGAGCCAGTTGGGGCCGGGGGTTTGCCTCGCCGTCTGCCTCTTGCCAGATAGAGCTCGGTCGACCGATCGCTCTTGCCCAAGTTGCTGCTGCTGCGACTTTGAGCTCGGTGGTAAATATTTAATTATAAGTCCCGGACAGCGCCACCTTGTCCTGTTTCTTTCTTCCTTTCTTTCTTCTTTCTTTCTTCTCCCACTCTCTAATCTCATCCTTCATTCTCGCCTCTCCCTCCCTTCATTTCTCCCTCAGAGCAGTGAATACTGTGTGATTCTCCCACCACACCATGGAGAAGTCTTACGAGACAAAGGAGACTGCGGGCGACCACAGCCAGACCTTCGCGTCTGATGAAGTCCCGTCCTATGGAGAAACGAAACCAACAGGTTCTTTCTCCCGCCGCTTCATCGATAGCTTCAAGCGCGACCCCAATGCCCACGTCACCAGAGCTGGCGCGGTGGGCGCCAACGGCAAGGTCTTCGATATCGAGTCCGCCGCACAAAATACCGCCAACTCTCCTTTGGCCCGCAAGCTCAAGGGTCGTCATTTGCAGATGATCGCCATTGGCGGTTCTATCGGTGAGTCGTGTTTCTTCCTTTAGTTCTTCCTGTCTTGTGTGAGCAAAAGGCGGTAGAAAGAGCAAAAGCTTATATAGCACTATTTCTAGGTACTGGTCTTTTCGTCACTTCGGGTGTTGTGCTCTCGTCTGGAGGGCCGGCTTCCCTGGTTATTGCCTACATCCTCATCGGCGCCATGTTGTACTGCACAATGCAGGCGCTGGGAGAAATGGCCGTTCTGTTCCCCGTTGCTGGTTCCTTTGCTGCTTACTCGACCCGTTTCATCGATCCTGCCTGGGGTTTTGCCATGGGCTGGAACTACGCGATTCAGTGGCTCGTCGTTTTACCGCTAGAAATTGTCGCTGCTGCAATCACCATTCAGTTCTGGGATAGCACTATTTCTCCGGCTGCGTGGGTGTCTATCTTTTTAGTCCTGATCATCTCCATCAATCTCTTTGGTGTGAGAGGATACGGTGAAGCCGAGTTCGTCTTTGCCATCATCAAGGTCACCGCTGTGATCGGTTTCATGTGAGTCTCTTTACTTCCAACGTTTATTTCCACGCCATTTTACGCAATAAGGTTTCTTGGAACAGCTGACTGATCGCCTGAAAATAGTATCCTCGGCATCGTGCTGAACTGCGGCGGTGGCCCCCAAGGCGGCTATATTGGTGCCAAATACTGGTACAACCCGGGTGCGTTCAACAACGGCTTCAAAGGTCTCTGTGGTGTCTTCGTCAACGCTGCCTTTGCTTTCTCCGGTACCGAGTTGGTTGGTCTCGCCGCTGCAGAGACTGCCAATCCTCGCAAATCGCTGCCCACTGCCATCAAGCAAGTGTTCTGGCGTATTGCTCTCTTCTACGTAGTCGCTTTGACTATTGTTGGAATGCTGGTCCCGTACAATAACCCCCATTTGCTAGACGGAAGCTCATCTGTCGACGCAAAGGCATCTCCTTTCGTCATTGCCATCGAAAACGCTGGAATCAGTGGACTTCCTTCCGTGATGAACGTTGTCATTCTGATTGCAGTCTTGTCGGTCGGTAACTCGTCTGTGTATGGCTCGTCCCGTACTGTAGCTGCCTTGGCCGAACAAGGACAGGCTCCTCGAATCTTTGCCTACATTGATCGCCAGGGTCGTCCTATCTTCGCCATTCTCCTCGCCTCTCTGCTCGGCTTCCTGGCCTTCCTTGCAGCTTCTAGCCAAGAAGGAACCGCCTTTGCCTGGATGTACGCCATTTCTGGTCTGTCTTCCATCTTCACGTGGGGCTCGATCTGTCTCTCCCACATCCGTTTCCGCTCAGGCTGGAAGGCCCAGGGTCGCAGCCTCAACGAATTGGCCTTCATCAGCCAAGTCGGTGTGTACGGATCGTGGGTTGGGTTCATTTTCAACTGTCTCGTGCTTGTGGCTCAATTCTGGGTCGGCTTCGCACCTGTCGGATATGCGTCTGATTCTGCCTCCTACCTCGTGACGAATTTCTTCCAGGCTTATCTTGCCGCTCCCGTTGTGATTGCCTTCTACATCCCATACAAGATTTACTGGAAGACCAAGATTGTCAAGGCCAGTGAAATGGACTTGAACACCGGTCGCCGCGAGCTCGACATTCAACATTTGATTGACGAAGAGCGTGCCGAGCAAGCCACTTGGCCCGTCTGGAAGAAGGTGTGGCACTGGTTCTGCTAGATTTACGGCTTATTTTGCTTTAGTTGTTCAGGAGGCTGAATCTACATTATTTCATTCAAACTTTTATGAGCCTGTGTATGTAATAGATGAAATAACGATGGATGATCGCTGAGCTAGTGTCTTCGTTTCGTAAATGCGCAAATGCCTAACATGTCTACTCGTAGTCCAGAGTATTCGTAGTCTGGATCTTGCACTTTTGTTGATATGTGTAAGACACGAGGATGCGAACGTGGCACGTGGAATTTAAGTACTACCCTCTTGTAGTCAACCAATGGACGATCGACCCTAACCCGCTAACCCAACTAGCTTAAAAATGTCTTAAATTGAAAGGCTGAGGATGAGCCCCCTTTCCCGCCACCAATCACAACCCTCAGACTGGGCTGACGTAATACCAGCAGCGAAACTGCCCGTTTTTTGTTCCTTGGGCTAGTCCCCGAACGAGCCAGACCAACCTACCTTCCCAGTCTGATTCAGGTAGTAAAATAAAACTTCCCTGAACAACAGCTTCAGCTGGGTTAACTACAGACTTTGCATCGAATTGAACATAATACGCTGACATAGAGAAGAATCATTCTTTTGGTTTTTGCTGCTTATATTTTTGTTTTCCCCTGTTGTCTTTTTGCAGTCTTGCGATTTCACCGCCAAATTGCGCATCGGGTTCGAAGCGCTTCAGGCTTTTTGTTCGGTCCTCCTTTCAGCCTTGCTGCACCCTTGCGCTCGCGCTCGCAGCTTCTTTTTCTCTGTGTGTGTGTCTGCCGGTGTTGTTTCGTCCATCCGTGTTCATCAGTTCCCGTATCGGTTTGAGAAAATCGCTTGTGAAGAAAGAGGGCGCTGCGCAGTCCACAGTCTTTTCGCATCATGCCAGGATTCGCCGATTCGTTCTGGACGCCCGATTACGCCTCTGGCTTGGGCATTCTGTACTCGAAGCTTCAGCAGGGCGTTGCTGAAAATAAACAGCTTCTGACGATTGCGAATCTGCGAGCGGACGCTGAAGAAGCTTATAGCAATCGTCTGGAAGATATTGCTCCTGCCGTTGATCGGATAAATAATGGCTTTTCGAAAGATGAGGGTGCCAGTGTGAGAAAGGTGCGTTCTTCTCTCAGAAGGCGAATCGGTGCCTTGCTGTGACGGACTTGGTTATGATGGAAGTATATCTAATTTTGAGTTTCGTTTAGGCTTACGATGGAATTCGCGGCGAAATGATCGAGGCTTCCAAAAACCATCAAAAAATCTCGCACAACATTCGTCAACTTGTGGTCAACCCCTTTGGTCGCTGGTGTGAACAGCATGCTGCTCGCGTGCAGAGCTCGCATGACGATCTTCAAGCTCGTATCAAGGATCATATGAAGCAGACGGAATTAGTGAAGAAGCTTCGCAGTCAATATTTCAACAAGTGTCGTCTGGTCGAGGATCTCGAGGAGGAGAACAAACTTGCATTTCAGAGTCCCGAAGTGCCGAGTCCCAGAGGAAAGACCCCCGTGACCGCACCAAAGATTGTCTTGACGGAAACACAGGAGGATCCGGACGAGCCTGAAATCATCGACTTGGGAGACAAATCCTACAGCCTCGACGAATTCAAGGGTATCCTGTCCGATATGCTCAACAATATCAAAATTGGCGAGGCCAAGGTTCCCATTCTCGGCACCTATCAAAATACTTCGACGGGTTCCGATATTGTCGAGTACTTGCAGAAACATCTCCAGGCTTCAAGTATCAGTTACGCTGAGCGGATTGGACAGGATCTGGTAGATCTTGGTTTCTTGCGTCTTATCGGGAACATGGGAAGCACGTTCGCTAATAGCAGTCGCATGAATTATCAATGGAGGTCCAAGGCTTTCCAGCTTACTGGAATTCCAGAAAATAAGAAACCATTGCTTCGCATGACGTCGCTCATGTCCAACGAGGATGCGACTGGATCGCCCGTGGTTTCAAGTGTGACAGAGATGCTTTCGGGCTGGAATCCCTTGAACAATCCATACCCAGACGAGACGCCCGCGGAGAAACTTCATCGTGAAGCTCGTGAGGCCGACGAGCGGTACAAAGCGGCAGTGATCAAATTGGATCAGATCCGCTGCATACTCGAGGAAGAAATCATTGACCATTTGCGGTTCATGGAGCGATGCGAGCTTGATCGTCTCAAGGCGATCAAGTCCGTGGTACTTGACTTTTCGGGGGCTATCAGTAACGTCATTCCCGGATTGCAAAGTACCGTCGATCATATGATGCTGTACCAAGAAACTATCCAGCCGTTGGGTGATTTGCGGTATCTGCTTGAGAATTATCGAACGGGCGGATTCGCGCCGAAAGTACAGCCCTATGAAAATTATTACGGCTCGGTTGGAGGTGAGCTTCTTTTCTCTTTACTCGTGCCTTAACTGCATGCTAATTATCAAAAGATCAAGTTTTTGGTGTTGATTTGGAGGCGAGAGCCCGAGCGGATCGGAAACGAGTCCCTGTGATTGTGACCAATATTCTCACGTTTCTGGACAACCGTAAGTACTAAGACTCACCCGGCCGAGGTTTTTTTTATTTATTTATTCATTTGTTTGCGTGCTAACTCTCCCAGATTATCCTGATCTCGAAGGCGACGAGGCACGAAGAGCCATCTGGCTGCATGACGTGCCTTTGGCTGCCACCCATCATCTCCGACAGGCTCTTAACACCAGTGCTGGCGATCCTCGTGCTGTTCTTGAGAAATATGAGATACCCATTGTTGCTAGCGTGCTGAAATTATATCTTCTTGAGCTTCCCGGTAAGTCGCAATTTCTATGAATAATTATTGCTGGAATACCAAAGACTGATCAAATCATATTGAAGATTCCCTCGTTTCTTCGCAAGTTTACGAAATCGTCAAAACCATTTACTCTACCACTGCCAACGAAACTTCCGAAGAAGGCAGAATCAAAGTGCTACAAAGCACTTTAGGCCAGCTTCGACTCAACAATATTGCCACGCTGGATGCACTCATGACTCATTTCACCCGCCTGATCGATCTGACGTCCGCTGACGAAACCTACGTGGCTGCTCTAGCTCAGACGCTTGCTCCGTGTGTACTACGACCTCGCTTTGAGAACACCCTGACGCTCAATGAGCGTCATAGCTACCGCTTGATACGCGATCTTTTTGATCACAAGGACGCTATCTTCGGCGAACTCAAGCGCCAATCTAGTACCAGCAGTGCTCTTGGTCCCGGTACTGGCGCCGCTCGACCACGCGCAATCAGCACCGACGAAAGCAACCGTCGAGCTGCCGTCGAGGCTCGCAATCGCGCCATTGCCAGCCGTAGTCGAGCCACCAGCCCAAATCCCGGTGCTCGCCACCGTCGCGACAGATCCACCGACGGATCGCAGGGATCAGGCCGTTTCCCAATCAACGTTGCCAGTCCACACGCAACCTCTGAGCGGCGCAACCCGCGCCAAAGCCTCGACGTCCCGGCTTCTACTGATTTGCATCTCGTCACCGATTCTGACAAAGTAGGCGAAGGCTCTGGGTCTTCAAATGGGTCTTTGGAAGATAACCACGAAAAGCCTACTGCTGATAGTACTGCTGCTAGTACTGCTGCGCCTTTGGTCTCAGCCAACATCACTAATTTAACTGATTCTGCCCCTGTCCCTGTTGCAGACACGGATGCGGAAGACGAGCACAATTCGAATCAAAGGAGTAACGCCTCTGAAGGCTCGCCCACCCCTACCGCCAGCTCTGTGACGGTTGAAAAACGAGACTCTCTGACTCGCGGCCGCCATGTCCGTCGTGCAGGCGGCAGTCATCCTCCAAGCGATATCGGCAGCAAGCGAATCAGTCTTGTTGCCGATGGTGAATTGAAGGGAGTTACATTGGAAGACAAACCAATGGACGACTGATTGGGTGTTTTTTTTTTTCATGTAACTATATTCTTATATTCTGTTAGTTTTTATTTTTATTTCTCTCTTTGTCTCTTTTTTTGTGTGTTTTTTTTTTGTCGATTATCACGAGATATGTATCTATGTATTTATGCAAGCTGAGCAATGATCTATTTAAGCTTAGTTTTTGAGTGCTCTATCGGCGTGGTTTTTCGTTTCTATATGTTTTTAAAGGTCGGGCTCTCGGATCCTGGGCAAGAAATTGCTGCTGCGGGCACCAAAGCTGTACATGTAGATTATTTTGTCTCTGCATTGCATTCCGCCTTGCTTAAATCCATGGATGTTTTGGCTGTCTATTTTCAGGGTTGTTCAGGAAAAGTACAGGAGATTTCCAGGTTTGTGTTTTGGAATACACACGACTTGACAAAAGCTCTACGGATTTGCTGATTGAGGACGAGTATTTGAGCATCGAATATATTTAATCTTGCCTATTGCAAGTTCACGAACAAACCCCCGTCAACCAGAATCTGTGCACCGGTCTATCGCAAAATGATATCAGCCTCGAATCACAATACGCAAGCAATAAGGAATACAAGGAGGGGGGGGGACCTACAACATAACCACTCAGTTCCTCCGACGCCAAAAACACCGCCGGTCCAGCCAAATCAGTTGGCTGCCCCAATCGACCCAGCGGTATTCTCCCTTCCATATACGCTCTTTTCTTCTCGTCACTCATATCTGCATCATTCAATTGCGTTCTGATAGTCCCCGGTAATAAAGCGTTACATCGAATATTGTATTTCCCCAAAGCTACCGCCGTGGATTGCATGAGTGATAGAATCCCGGCTTTGGTAGGACAGTAGTGGCATTGTTGTCCGCCCCCGACCAGCGCTGAGATGGAGCTGATGCCTATAATTGAGCCGCCGGCGGGGTGTTGGTGGAGTGCCATTTGTCGGCCGGCGGCTTGTGTTGCGTAGAATGCGCCGCAGAGGTTGATGTTGATGGTCTGAGATAGTAAGGATGGCTCGATTCTGTGTCATCTCATAAGTATATCTCAATGGGAATACCCAGGTATTTTCAATCATGCCACTGAACCCGACCTGCATGGAGGTAGAAAGACGTACTCTAAGAACTCGGCAAATTGACAAACACCAGCATTACTAACAAACACATCTAGTCGTCCAAACTCCTTGACAATCTGAGCAACGAAATCGGCCCCTGTCTCCGGTTGCGAAATATCGCCTGCTACAGTCACGTATGACTTCTTTGAGCTTTGTCCTGTTGAACTTGAACCGGCGCCAGTTTCATTGAGTATGGCATCTGCGTCCCTCTGGAAGGCTTCTACGAGCGGTTCATCGCTGGGTCCGCCGAGGTGGTTGATGGCGACTTTTGCGCCGTGTTTGAGATAGCCTAGAGCTATAGCCTGTGTCGCTTGGATTAGTATGCAACGCTCTAGTATTCTCGACTACATATGTAGCAGAGAACGGGATAAGAGGAAAGGAGCAAGACTTTACTCTTCCTATTCCAGTCAATCCGCCTGTGATTCCACAGACTTTGCCTGTTAATAGCTTGGGATGCGCCATCGCCAGATATCGTATCCCTGGTCAGTGGCTTGATCGTCGATGTTAATTGTTTGCAGAATTTCGTCTCTCAATATCGATCATGTCTCTTGACAATAATCAAAGAGTGGTATAACATACGCGGCCTTTTCATATCAAATCACATGAGAAAAAAAATGGTTGATCATTGATGGTTCTTCAGGTCAACCCCCCACTTCTCCAATTAAAGGTTCGGTTTCTCGGGGTATTGCTCTACCGACGCGGGAAAATTATTTTGCACATACATTGTCCATTCAGCATATTGTAGATTTTTATGAAAGAAAATTAAGGGAAAGGGATAAATCAATTGCATCTATTAAATACAGACTCGTACTATCTCGCTAATGACTATTGGTCTGCGACTGAGCTTCTTCCGAGGTCGGTGCAGGCAGACTCTTCGCAGGCGCAGGCTGAAGGAGTGCAGAGGCAGGGATAAGTGGTGCAGCTGGGTTCAGCTCGAGACCAAAACCTGGCTTATCCAGATCAGTCACGTCGAGGTATCCCTTAGTAGGGATCGGCTCGTTCAGGAACAGATTGCCGAATACGGGTTCCACGCTTCGGCCGTCGGGGGAGTTTGCAAGGTACTCTTGGAACGGGGTGTTGGGTTGAGATACCACGAAGTGATACGAATATGATCCAGAGGCATGAGGTACAACGGGGATATCGTACGCTGCCGCCATAGCCGAGACTTTCAAGAGTTCAGTCAAACCACCCAGCCACATGACATCTGGTTGAATGATGTCCAAATTGCGACCTTCAATCAACTTTCTAAATCCATATCTCGAATACTCATGCTCTCCCGTGGTGAACTTCACAGTTGGGTGAGCCTTTTTCAAGAGAGCATGGCCGTCAAAATCGTCGGGACTGAGACATTCCTCCCACCAGTCAATATGTAAACCCTCGGCTTCGGCGCGCTTCACAAGTTCAATCGTATAGGAGACGTTTAAGGACATGTAACAGTCCACGCGGAGAGGGAAATCAGGTCCGACGGCTTCCCGATGCTTCCGAAGGTATTCGATATTGCGTTTAAGACCGTCAATTCCTTCGTCTGGTCCGTACGGAAGAGCAACTTTGGCGCCAATAAATCCTGCTTCCTTGGCAACTGCCGGTTGAGGTCCCGTGCAATAAAAATGCAATCTCTTGCGCGTGGCTCCGCCAATCATTTTGTAAACAGGTTCTTTGCGGATTTTACCCAAAAGATCCCAGAGTGCGAGATCAATCACAGATATCACTGCGGTAGGAAGCCCTTTGCGGCCGTAGAACATGGAGCTGCGGTACATTTTCTCAAACATGTCATTGATATCCCGGGGGTCTGTCCAGACAGATTAATATCAGAATCAACTTCTCTCGGGGTCTCCTATCCGGGGGGAGGAAAGGACTTACCACTTCCAATCAGAAAACGCTCAAAATGCTGATGCACCAACCAACACGCGGGGGGTCCTCCGAAACCGGTTGCAAATCCCTTAGTCCCATCGCTCGACTCGATTTCCACACAGAAAGAGCCTAGGACGTTAATACCCCAGCTTGTCCTCGACGCGCGATATTGTTCCCATCGAGCCATTGGCGTTGATATCGAGCTATCTACGAGCCAGTGGCCGCCCTTGACCTAAACCCGACCTCTTATTAGCGAAAAAATGTACGAGCCGACGTCGAAATTTCAATAATCACTGACGAGCTATTCTTACATTGTGATAATCACCTCCAGAGCCCACTCCCTGTATAATAAAGGTGCGCACATGTTTGATGGTGGGGAACGACGAGACGGAAGCCATTGTTATCGATTGGAAGAGAAAACGAAGGCGAATTTAGCGAACGAGAAATCAAAAACTAAAACTTATGAAAACCCTGAGCAGCAGTCGTCGGTTTAAATAAATTTTGGAATTTCCTAGAGCCAGACATTGACCGAACTTGGTGCTGGAGCTAAGCACCGGACATGTGTCCGTATCCCCTCGGTTGTTCATCTCGCTCGCGGACGTCGGGCTAATGCAACCCGAGTGGTCGAGATAGTCCAACCCCGCCGGGCAAGTTGGAGGACGGACCACTTTACTACATAGCGTGTGGAATTGAACATGGCAGTTTGAATAGTCGATATCGTTATGCCTGTGCTACTTAGCTATCTTGACAATCCTCTCTAACAGTCTCAAACGGTGGAAGGAATAGACGACTTAATTCTGACTAATACTCCAAATCCGGTCTAGTGCTTGCTGGTCGCAAAATCTGGGGAAACCCTGCATGATTGGACCGACTGCCATGACTAAGCACTCGATGTCGTTGCGGGGGAGCTCCACCAATCACGCAGCCAGCATCCAATCCTTTCCTTCTTCTCTCTGCCCTTCCAATGCGAAATCGTCGCTTCTCTGTCCTCGTCAATGTGCATCTTATATCTTTCTGACTTCAGATCTCTCCCCCGATCATGAATCTTTGCACAGGACTGTAATGGCTATCGATCTCGCTTTCGCTTCTCTATCGTCGCTTCTATCTGGTAGATTTCTTCAAAACATGCAGTCGCGAAACTTCCTACCAGAATTGACCTGTTCTAGCCGGGTGTCTCTACTTTGATAATCCTCCTTACTTACAACATACATCTCATCCTACGCAACGGATTCCAATATGGGAGCTGGCAACAGATCATCTCCGCAAAATGGTAGCAGCTATGCTCGATACTACGAGCAGGGACAGAGTCCCGAAGGAGATTCATCGGTTGTAGATTCGGAAAACGATCAGTTCGGAGACCAAAATGGCTTTCCGGAAATACGCGCAACGAAAAGAAAACGTCCTCTGACAGTCTCGTGAGTTCTTGACTTCCTCTGGACTGGTGTGCCGCAGTCTTCCCTCATTCAAGGTGCTGGGGCTGCAAGCAGCGTAATCAACGTTCGTTTCTTTTCTTTAAAGGCGCTGACAGAACTAGGTGCGAGCTGTGCAAACAGAGAAAAGTCAAATGTGGTAAGTAGCGTGTACCGGTCCCCTACGTAGAATTTTGCTTACTTTGGTAATAGACCGAGTTCATCCTAGTTGCGGCTGGTGCGCGCGCAATGGACAAATTTGCGAGTATAAGGAGCGAAAAAAACCTGGGTTGCGTGCTGGGTATGGAAAAGAACTGGAACAAAGACTCGGTAAAATACTGTCTGCCTTTTCTGTTGAAGATATAAAATCATAACTAATTGATAATACAGACCGTCTTGAAGAAATGATGCAAGCACAGGCCCGATTGATTGAAACTCATATCACAGGTCGTATGAATCCAAACCAAGTGTACGATTCTCAACCAGGGAAATTGCGGGCTGCTTCATCCCTACCGCAAGCTTCACCGTCAGAGCTCTCAACGGCCACACATCTCAGCCCTCAGATGTCCATTTTTACTGCAGATTCAACTATGTATCCGCCTCCACCATCTCAACGTCTCACTGAGTCAGTTCACAGTCAACGTGGTATAACAGACGAAAGTCCCCCCGCCATATCCACCAAAATTCAAACCAATAATGCTGCCTTTCAGGGAATTTCTCAAACGCCTTCGGGCACTCAGCTTCCATCAATTTCAGACAGGCCCGATGCAAACTTCTCACACAACGATTCATCAATGACTCTTCCTGTCAATTTGTTCAACAATCAGCACCAGTCCCTCTCAGGCTTTGAACTTGAGCTTCCACCTTACGACTTACTCTATGCCCTTGTTGATCTATACTTTGAGCATATCAACAGCTGGTGTCCCATACTGCATCGACGATCAACTTTAGATATCTTTTTCGGACCGTCACCGTTAGAAGAAGCAGACAGGATGGTTCTCCATGCGATAGTCGCCACGTCTCTTAGGTTCTCCCTCGATCAAAGATTAAATGACGAGAACAGAAAACGCTATCATGAGTCTTCAAAACAACGGGTTCTTCTTTATGGCCTTGAGAATTCCTCAGTCAAGGCTACTCAAGCGTTGGCCATTTTATCACTGGATCTAGTTGGCTCCTCGAACGGTCCACCTGGATGGAAACTGTTAGCGTTGATTGCTCGCTCGGTTGTTCAGCTAGGTCTCGCCGTCGAGAGCAACTCGACACTTGGAGCGCCGGATTTCCCGTCTATTTATACACTCCGAGCGAATGTTCTCCCGGAGTCAGAAACTTGGATAGAAGACGAAAGCCGTCGACGATTATTCTGGATGGTCTATCTACTGGATCGATATTCCACCATTGCCACAGCCTTTGATTTCGCACTAGACGAAAAGGAGATTGACCGAAAGTTACCTTGTCGAGAGGGATTTTTCATCAAAAATCAGCAGGTGGAAACAAGATGGTTTCGCTCGGCAGGCGATCGAGGGGATCATAGTCGATGGGAGAATGTCGGGTTATTTGGATTTTATATCGAAATCCTGGGCATATTATCACAAATCCATCTATTTCTCAAACGACCTGTCGACATTGGTGCGCTTTCCGACGTTGAAGAATGGCAAGCAACATACCGAAAGCTTGATAGCGAGCTCTCCGCATGGGAATTCAATCTTCCAACGGAATATGCTTTTGAGAATGTATCTCGTCTTTTTGCGAATTCGAGAATGAAAAGGAGATTTGGATGCGATTGGGTGATGCTGCATGCTACATACCAAACGTGAGTGTGGAGAATGGCCTACCGAATTGTGTGGACTGTTATACTAACGCGAGAGAACAAAACAGAACGGTGATTCGACTACATTCATCTGCTGCGTATCCCACCACCCGATCCCCTATTTTCACCCCTTCCTACAGTGCTAGTCAACGTTGTTTAGTAGCAGTCGACAATATTTTGACTCTTACACGATTTGTTGTCGAAACAAACATGATCGATAAACTTGGACCACCATTTGCTTTTTCCCTATGGGTCTCAGCACGTTTGTTACTAGTTCACGGATCCACGATTGCGCACACTGTCAATCCAGACATTCACTTATTCGTGGATACCTTGGCGCAGATGGGGCGATATTGGAAAGTTGCAGAGCGATATAGCACAATTCTCAAGCGCGTTCTTGACGAGTACGCCGAGTACGAGCAAACGGCAGGCATTGATAGTGAGCGCGTCACGCCGTCGTCAGTCAAGATATTAGCAGATATGCGACGATGCGCATTTGATCTCGACTTCTTAATATCTCGCCAGCCTCGTCAAAGCCATGCCTATCACAACGTCTCAGCCTCTGACAGCCTCCCCACGACACAGCATGCAGGGGACACGACCGCGGCGAGATCAAATTTGAACAGTACCGGCGGAGGCTCCTATCCGATGAGTCGGAATTTAACAAACAACGACTTTGAATATCTTGATGTATTCGGATTCTTCAACGTGCCCCGTGTTCCACCTACCACATCAAACTCGATCTTGATTTCAAATACGACGACAAATGCGAACGGTCATGATCGAAATAGAGACGGTAGCGAGCAGGATGTAGATCCTCCGAATCCTATCTCGTCAGAGGGATTGATGGTAAGTAATAACGAGTTCAATATTACGAACTACTTGGTGCCGACCCCTGAGACGGATTGGTTATTTCCGCCATCGCACGGCTAGATACCTGGGCAGGTCTGTAGGATATAAGTTCAGGACAAGTTTTGGTCGATTCTCGGCAAGTAATCCAAGAAAGCAAAACAATATTCACTAGGTGCCTGCCTAGAAGAGTAGTAGAAAAAGTAATCGATGCAGCAAATAGTTTTCCAAGGTTATGTGAGAACTTCAATCCTGGCACGCGAGGAGAATGAGTTCGACGAAGGCTTAAATCATCTACCTACAAGGAAACTACTGATGATAATATCCAACAACATCGAGAAGCGTAAGATATAATAATACGACAATCAAGCCATCCAATCGCAAACAAAGCACGAGACTATCGACAAAATGACGGTTTTTCATACCTACCCGGGCTCCAAACAGGGCACCAGACAGAAAAAAAAAAAGGAGAAGGAAGAAAGAAAAAAAGCGCAAGCTGGTCTACCAGCCCAGCTACTTAGGTTCTGGCTCAGCCACTTCAACCTCACAGTATCGAATCAGTGCGTCAATAAACGCTTCGGTAGTCGATAGCTGACCCATCTCCATATCGACTGGGGAATCCTGATCTAATCTATCGATTTCTTTGAATATACTAGCAGCCTTGAGCGCCAATCTTTTGATTCTGTCATGAGCGTATTGGTGGCGAGTCGCTGCTTCCTTTGCCATTCCTCGAGGATCCTGCGCCATTCTGTTCATGGTATTCTCCAAACCCCTTGCTCGACTACGCAATGCATGGTCGAGTGCCGGTATGATGACTTCTCTGCTGAGAGTGTTCCTGTCAGAAGCTGCAGAGGTCTGGCCGCCCACAGACGATGTCGTTGATAGTTGAGAATCAACGCTCCTCCTCCTATCGGAATCCGAATGTTTGGAATTTTCGATTTGCCGAGTCGGTTGTGAAGTTGCCGACGAAGAAGAATTCAGTGGCTGAAATGTAGGAAGAGCCTTTTGCTCCTGTAATCCAGCGACGCGTTGAACCACTGGATTAGGAGCCGAAGCTGCTTGGGGTTGAGATTGGTGCGGATCATTGCGGGTGGGAGGGCCTGATACATGGCTACCCACTGGCTTGCGGATTATGCTGTCTGAAGGGACATGAGAAGGGGTTGATTGCCTTTGGGTTGCTGTTTGGGTGTGGCCGGCACTTGGCGATTCGCTTAAATTGAGAAAAGTCAGATCGGAAGCCAGAGATTGTTGCAGAGCTTTGTCGTAGTCCTTAGTAGAAGGACTCTCGTTTTCTCTGCTAGATAATGAAGATCTTTCCGGACGTGACGATGGCGTAGCAGGGTACGCACGAGGCGGTGCTTGTTTTTGGGGAGATTGTGGTAAAGGCACTTTCGTTGGGGATGGTAAAGGCTTGGGTGCAGGGTTCTTTGGTTTCGATGGAGATTGAGGTGGGCTAGTAACGCCTCGTGTTTTCGTTGATTTGCTGTTTTCCACGCCATCACTATGACCTTTCGTCGTTCGAGCTGGGTCTATAGATTGCGGATCAGGCCCCTGATTCCGTACGTTCGCAGCCGCGCCACTTAAAGCTTGAAGACCGGCGTTCCTTCCAGCCGGACGGACAGTTCCAAAATCCCAGAGATCTTCCTCGTCTTGACTAGGTCGTGACGGCGCCGAATGGTCTAGAGTGCGATCGTTGTCATCGTCGGGAGTGCCGCGTCCGTGAATCGCCTGCCATCGCTCGTGTCTTTCAATGAGCTCTGTCAGGTACGTTGTGCGCTTCGCTTTCTTCAAGAAGGGATGCTTGAGCAGCTCCTTTGCCGTTGGTCGCTCGCGGGGATCGCGACGAAGGCACAGTCCCACAAAGTCCTTAAAAGGTTTACTGAAGTTCCCTTGTAACGTTGGGGGGTTGTTCTTAGGTATCAAAAATAGCACTTTCATGGGGTGAATGTCAGAATAAGGCGGTTGTCCGGTAGCCAGCTCAATGGCAGTGATGCCAAGTGACCAGATGTCGGCTTTATAGTCGTAGCCGGACTGCTTTATGACCTCTGGTGCCATCCAGAAAGGGGTGCCAACGAACGTGTTTTTCTTCGTCATTGTTGCACTGAGCTGGCCGGAAACTCCGAAATCAGCCAGCTTGACTTGACCGTTCCCACTGAGCAGTATATTTGCAGCTGCACACTTTGATATTAATGAATTGGTTCGACAGGAACTCTGGTAGAGAGATTTGGCGTACCTTTGATATCACGATGTAATTTCTTGTCACCGTGTAGGTAGTCCAGACCCAGCAGCAATTCCCGAATGATAATCATAATGTAGTCCTCAGGTATTATGCCCGGCCGCAGGAGATCCGAGCAACTTCCACCGGCGCAAAACTCCATGACTATCCAGAGATCTGAGCCTTTGAGATACGAACCCAAATATTTGGTCACGTAAGGCGAATTCATGGTCGACATGATGGAAATCTCGGTGATAATGTCTTCCACTTCATCTTCGGCATTTTCGACATCAATGACCTTAATGGCGACAGATTGACCAGTCCGTTTATCGACTCTGCGCGATTGTCGCGGTTAGCAGGCTCAATTGGGATTTTTTTCTAGGCTTTGAGGACATACCCTTTATAAACTTTACCAAAGCTTCCACCGCCTGTGAGACAAGGTCAGTAAATCTAGCGCACGCGTAACGTATCATCGTGCTCAGTAAGCGACCCACCGAGGCAGTTTTGCTTGGTATAAAGTGTTTCAGGATCCGCGACCACCTGCATGTTGCACCAGCTCCGAGCGGTTATCTGATCGAAATATGTGGCAGATAATTGAGCCAAAAAAAATAACAAAGAAAACTTGTCGGATGGTTCCCTCGTGTGAGACGACGAAACTGGTCAAGGAGCGGGATTTCAGACGGTCTCAGTGAAGATTATTTGTCGCTCCTTGTAATCAAGGGCGTCAGCAAGGAGGAGCAACCGAGCCGCAATGGCTTGAGACGGGCCTACAACGGCGGGCGTGTTATTCCAAATTTTGAGTATCCAGCCAAGCTGGATAGTATACACTGAGGTTTTGTTTTCGTTTCAATTATAAATGAATATGAGCCGTAATCAGCAGGATTCGCAGCTGGATATCAAGCGTGCCAGTCAACGATATCGTTCCAAATGCCGCAGTTGATTGTGCGATTTTCTGGCTAAAGTGTTTCGAGACGAGATGCGGATTGTTCACTGAACTTCTAGGGAACCTTCAATCAGTCATCTCGTTTGCAGGTATATCGAAATGGTCTCATAGTTCGACGAGAAGCTTGACTTTGCTTACATGAATCGAATGACTTGTGGTTGTTTTTTGTACACAAGGCATCTGCTCCCAAGCATCCTTGTTATCGTTGCAGAAGCGCGGCACATCCAAACACTGTCATAAAGTCATCAAACTCATGGTAATCATGCCGATCATAACAAGAGAGAAGAAGTAAACAAATAATAAGCGCAGGCCAGTCTCATCGACTTAACTAGCGATCGATAGTTGAGTGACATTTGAGGACGGCGGCTTGTCGTCGGGTTGTAAACAATCAAAGCAGATGCGATTGGTGGGGAAGGTGCATTTGTTTTGTACGGTACATAATTAGAGCCTTACCGTATCGATACGTGTATTTCCTGGTAATCGTTATCGTAGAAACTGCCTCTATCAGGTACAACAGGATTGTTATTGGCTGGTTTGTTCTCGATTCCTTGTTTATTAGCATGCATTGTTCGAAAAGTCGTATATTACAAAAGTTACCTGAAACAGTAAGTCTGAATCAATTTCGATTGATGCAAGCGATATCTCCGGGGTCTGTCCGAATGGCTTATTCTTCATTGATTGACTTGGTCTCATTAAGTAAGCTTTAACAGGCGGCACATAAGCATACTCTATGCATCTCTCGAGTGCGATGATATTTCACAAGTCTGAGAAGTAGAGAAGAATCTATAAGTATGATCCAATGCTTCAAAAATATGTAGATTCTGCTCAGGTCCTCGTGAAAATACCCCAGTTCAATCCTCCAAGTAACCAATCATCACCGTCCCATTCTTGAGCCCAGCGTCTTCAATAGTAGTATCGAGCTCGTCTATCAGATTCTTGCCCATCGCATTGAGCTCAAACACAACACCCACCTTCTCCGCAAGCGGTGGCTCCGATTTGAGCCATTCATAAATTCGCCGCACAGGATCAGCCAGGGAAAATCGACGGATGACTCTTCCAGATGGGTGTCGGAATTGAATGCGCGTGGTAGTAGCTGGGTCAGGTGCCGGCTCTACATGCCTTCGATCGGAGGGAATCTCATTAAATGCGGAGTTGCTGACATCTTCTGCCTCGGCGGAAACATCGTCTTCTGCTGTTAGGATATCTTCGTTATCGTGTGCTCGTTGCTTGCCCTTGAGATCCCCGATGCTGCGAGTCAGCTCGTCTGGATCAGTAAGCTTCTCGGCCGCAGCAGATCCCTCGAGACTGTTTTTCAAAGCCATTTCCAGCATTTCCTCCTCGGTCATAGACTCTATTTTCTTCTCTCGGGGAACGTCTGGTTTTCGTTTCGCGACAGGATTGCGAGCATTTTGTTTGAGACTGTATCGATCCAGGAACTCATGGAGCTGCATGAGGAATTCAGGAGCTTTGATAAAGGGAGCTCCGGACCAAACTTTCACCTGTTCTCCCGTTCGCGGGTCGACAATAGCAATATGAGGGTAGTTGTCAGCCAGATCGCTCCCTTGAAAGTAATATTGTAAATATGGAAGTCCCCTTTCGTCATCCTTGTTATACTGCAGAAATATGAAGTTCTCCTTGACAGTATCCCTCACACCTGGATCCTTCCAAAGATCGCGATTGACCACTTGGCAATCGAAGATCGATGGATCTTGGATGTTGATGAGCAGCCATCGCTCAGTTTGGCGACCTTCTTCGCGGGCTGCATCCCATGGTAGTCGAGACATTAATTCGAACGGCGGTCTGTACATCTCGGCGAGCAGAGTTGATTTGGACGATGCCTCGGAAGCGCCTCCGGTTGCTCGAGCTAGAGTACTTCGTTGTGATGCAGTAGATTCTTCGGCATCCTCTTCCCAGATAGAGGAGTCATGTTGATTGAATATACCCGGGCGACCTGCTGGAGGGCAAATATTGCTATCAGTATACAACTTTTGTTAGAGCACAGGGTTGATCTTTGCACTCACGGTTTCTCCCGTTGGGTCGCATTCTGAAATGACTTAAGGGATCAAAATCTCCGTAGTCATCCGCACCGGGACCAACGAGCGTCTCTGTTGTCCTTGCCATAGGAGCTCGTACTTGCTCTGCGGAGTCGCCACCTGCATACAGCTCCTCCTGTAATCGACGAGCCATGGCGGCATCATCTTCGAATGTGGTTTCAGTCTGACGAGTCGCGGGAGCTGTCGAACGTGCCTCGTCTATCGTGATTTCGTCGTCGTCCGAGTCGACGTGGATGGTATCCTCGCCATGGTTTCGGGGGCGAGATGTTGCTGTGGATGAGGGTTGCTGTGTTGGACCTAAACTTGCCCCGCCATTCTCAAAATAGAGCTGCATTGCTTGTTGAATATCAAAATCTGCAATTTCTAGATACTGGGTAGCCACCTCTGCTGTGGCACCCGTAATCTCCTGAAATTGTGAGAGCATATCGTCGTCGTCCATGGTGGGCAATATGGGTGGTCTATGGTATCGATCGACTTGACAAGTGTAGGGCGGATGAATTTTCGAGGAAAGAAAGAGACGAAACGTAATCTATTGCACGGCTTTTCGATGACTAGGAAGATGAAAGGATAGAGAGTAAAAGTGTAGCTCCCATCGGCCGGCCTGCCAGGATAAAACGAGCTCACTTGTTCTTGACTTGTCTGGTTCAAAAGAAAGTCAGTCCGCAGCAAGCTGTGTTTGCTAATCGTCATCTGCAGCCAATGGTGGGGGGCCGGTCAGGCGGTTATTCCCTTCCAGGCAATCCGCATACGGTCATTTTTCTTGTACGGTAGACCATTAGGGCCACAAAATGCAGAAATGCATAAAGTGCCTTGTGAACCAGAATTGCACTTGTGGTCCCAATGGAACGCTTTGACGGCGAGAGCCACGTCACATGATCTGAGTCCAAGCCACACGAGCGCGGCTAGGACGCGCCTCGCGACTTTTTAATTTGTCCAATTCGGGAATGCGCGACGCGTCTCGGATATAACCCTTTGTACCTGCCCTCCGAAGGTACATTGACTCCTCCAGAAAATCCATCGACGCTTTTTCACAGCACAATACGACTAACCTCAAAGATGGCAACTACGGTATTGGGAAAGCGCCAACGTACGACGGTTGAAATTGAAGGTAAGATAACCTTCCAAATCAGGCTTCACTTCGCTGGGCCTCTTTTACTTAAAACTGATTTTACGATGTTTAGATACTCTGCCTCTTCGTTCTGGCAGCAAGCGCAGAGCACGAACACCTAGAATCCACGAAGAGAATGAAGAATATAGCAAGACTTCTACAGCTCTCCGCCTCAGATCTAGAGCTGTCGAGAGTGCTGCATTACAGGACGCTGTCAATACAAACACCAAATTTTCGACCAGCCGTACTAGTCGTTCGAAACGTAATGTTCAGAACAACGACGCACGCTCACCATCGCATAAAGACACGCACCTCGAGCCCACCAAGGCACTAGACAGTATGTTCTAAATGCTCTTCTTTTTTCTGCACGTTCGCGTCACTCGTTGCTAACTTCATCAATGATAGCTGAAAATGTTGTCATTTCTGAATTTCGCACTCCTCAGACGAAGAGATTTCGCGATGCGCTCGCCTACTCTCCACCAGTCACGCCTAAGCACCGTGTTCAAGTCGTGGGAAAGTCTCTTACTCCTCGTACGCCTCGTCAGATTGGCGCGCCAGCCGGATCAGCAGCAGCAACAAACACTACCGTTTACACACCGGCTCGACAAATGTTTGCACGCAGCGCCAACCCGGGACGTCTGATCGGGAGAGAAAAGGAGCGTGCTGAGCTCTCCAGCTTCATTGAAAAGGGCATGCAGCGACAGTCAGGCGGCTGCATCTACGTTAGTGGGCCCCCCGGGACGGGCAAGAGTGCCATGATTGATGAGGTGTGTCGTGACTTGAATGTCCACGCTGTTGTCAAGTCAGCACACGTCAACTGCGTGAGCATGCGTGCAGCTCGAGATATCTACAGCAAGATAATCGAGAACTTATGCGATGACTCGCATGTAACCTCTACCAACGAGGCCGAGAAACTAAAGAGCATGTTCGTCTCGACAAAGAAGACTGCAGACTTGTACTTGGTTACTTTGGATGAGATTGATCATTTGTTGACAACCGACCCTGAAGTTCTCTACTCTCTCTTCGAGTGGTCGCTGAACCGCCACTCGAAATTACTTTTGATCGGTATTGCCAACGCGTTGGATCTCACCGATCGCTTTCTACCTCGGCTCAAAGCCAAAAATCTCAAGCCGATCCTATTGCCCTTCTTGCCTTACAATGCGTCTCAAATCGCAAACGTCATCACCACTCGTTTACGATCCCTGGTTCCTGAAACGGAGGCCCAAACAAGCGGGGACTTCATTCCATTTATTCAGCCTGCAGCAATCCAGCTGTGTGCGAAAAAAGTTGCGTCTCAAACCGGCGATTTGCGCAAGGCCTTTGATCTGATGAAACGAGCCATCGATGTCATTGAGCACGAGACACAGACCAAGCTTTCGAAAGAAAGCACTCTGCCAGAGAGTCCCAGCAAGCACGCTCTACTGGAAAACGTTAATCTTTCGTCTCCTCCCAAGACACCAACGTCTCGTCGAACCCTGGCGAACGCTTACACCGCGATTACTGCACCCAGAGCATCGATTGCCCATATCGCTCGCATCACTGCGGCAGTATTTGGTCAAGGCACGACGCAGCGACTCCAGGGACTCAATCTGCAGCAGAAAGCCGCTTTGTGTGCATTAGTCGCGTTGGATAGAAAGCGACGCAGCGTGGAAATCTACGCTACGCCATCGAAGACAAGGGCCAATGCACCTACCGTCAGAGAATTGTTTGAGACCTACTGCTCGCTATGTCGAAGTGACAACGTTCTTCATCCTCTGAAGGCTACAGAGTTCAAGGATGTTGTAGGTAGTCTCGAGACGCTTGGTCTCGTTGGAGAATTCCAGGGTCGTGGACGAGGTGGCACTATTGCTGGTGGATCCGGATTGATGCGTACTCCGTCCAAGAGCGGCAGCAGCTCCTCTGGCTCGTGTAGGGGAGTTGATGAAAAGGGACTGGCTTGTTTTGTGACTGAAAGGGAGATTTTGGATCAAATCTCTGGGCCCGGTGAAGGTATCCTCAAAGCCTTACTCGCGGGCGACTGTCTTTAGGTGGCTATCTTAGGGTGGTGTCTTTCGGGTGATGAGTCTCTATGGCTGGAGTATTTTGATGTTGGTTGTCTTTGGAGCATTTGAAGCGAGTGTCGGTTTTACGAAATATGTTTTAGCGGAGCATAGCTTAGCATGGATATTAGCATGGTTGTAATTATTCAAGGTTATAATTATATTTTTGACTGTTCGTGTCGATATCATATCTTCCAAGTTCCGAATAGCTGACACATGGTGAACAGTATCTATACCCTATCGAGCCATCCTGTTTAGAAGTGACATGCTCAAAAAAGTTCGTGCGGGGGGTGTTAGCGTATCTTGCCGGTAAAGTTAACTTTCCTATCTCCTCCCCGCTCGTTTCCCCGCATTTTCAATTCTATGGTACCATAGATACTTCCATTCTAGATTCAAACAATCGAATTATAATTTAGTCGGATCTCAGACCATTGTCAAAGTCATTCTTTGTTGTTCTCCGATAGAATTAAGGAAAGGATAAATATCCGCTGGGGTTATGAGATCATTCGGAAATCGATCTAGACTCCCGAGGTCGTAGACCGCGAACTGGAAATGGCTGCCAGGGTTGTAGTAAGACTACCCAGGCAACTTTGTAGCGTAACCATTTGAAAGCACAGCATCAAATTCTGTACATTTCTTCTTGCGGAATTTGGGTAAATTCCTAGGACGGAAATACTCCGTGCAACCTGAATAATTCGCGTACAAGTAAGTCACTTTATTGCATATATGGCATTTGTTTCGGTAATTTCGGCTGTTGATATTTCCAGGTTGTATGCCCAGGTGTCTGGGCCTCGGGGATGGAGAGAGGGGAAGCGATCCAAGAATGAGATGCCTAGGTAGGTAGTACACTCATACACTTATAAAAAGGGCGCTTTGATTGTCCCCGGAAATTGTGTCTTTTATCGTTTTGCTTGGCACAATTCTCAAGAGGAATTCTACACTTTTCGCTTGTTGATATTCTCTCAGTATATTATCTTTTGCAGTCTTCATATTATCTCCACTGAATAGAAGTTCAGAGTTCGTATCACCATGGCTGAGAACAACAATATCTCTATTCCGACAAAACAAAAGGCTGCCGTGTACGATGAACCAGGAAAAATATCCACCAAAGTGGTGGAAATTGATGTGCCTGAACCTGGCGCTGGGGAAATCCTGGTCAACTTGTGAGTTTGCTGTCGATGACTGATTGACGAACTATCGATCTGTGGGGTGTTTCGCTGATTTCAAGCTTCCCAGAACCCATAGCGGCGTCTGCCACTCTGATTTGGCCGTCATGACGAATGAAGTAATTCTATGGCCTCTCTTTTTTGTTTCTTCTGGCCTTTTCTTCTAAGACTAACTATACAATAGTGGAAATGGCTACCGTATCCAACGCAACCAGGCCAGGTAGGAGGTCATGAAGGTGTGGGCAAGATTGTCAAACTGGGCCCCGGGACAGAATCGTCCGGATTCAAAATCGGAGATCGAGTCGGTATCAAATGGGTCTGGAGCGCCTGTCAGAACTGTCCTCCTTGCTTCGCCGGGCTGGACGGGAGCTGTCTCAATCAGAAAGTGAGCGGATACTACACGCCCGGCACATTCCAGCAGTATGCACTCTCACCGGCCAACTACGCAACACGCATTCCCGACAACCTGGCGTCAGCAGATGCGGCGCCCATGCTGTGCGCGGGCGTCACGGTCTACACGGCGCTGAACCGCAGCAAGGCACTTCCGGGACAGTGGGTGGTGATCTCCGGCATTGGGGGTCTGGGTCATCTTGCCTGTCAACTTGCCAGTCGCGGCATGGGGTATCGAGTGATTGCCATTGATCATGGAAGCAAAAAGGGGCTTGCCATGGATTCCGGCGCGGAGCATTTTATCGATTTCACCCAAATGGACAAGGAGGGCATCACCAAGCACGTCAAGTCTCTCACAGACGGACTGGGCGCTCATGCCGCAGTGGTATTAACGGCGTCCAACGCCGCGTATGCGCAGGCAATTGACCTTCTCCGTGTCAACGGCACGATGGTCACCGTGGGCATTCCGGGAGGGCAACCACTCAATATTGACGGGGCAAACGCCTCAACGATCACCACTAAACAATTGACCATCACAGGATCAGCGGTGGGCAACCGTGGAGAGGCCATTCGAACCCTTGAATTTGCCGAGCGCGGAGTCCTCAAGGCGCATTACGAAATTGATAAGCTGGAGAATTTAACAGATGTCTTTGAGCGCATGGAGCAAGGTAAACTGCAAGGCCGAGTGGTTATTGATTTGTCTTGATAAGATGACGAGTGGCCCCCATTTCCAGAGAGCGCGGCGCAGCGAGCAATGTTGTCGTTGGCTGGATTTGTGCTCTGATCGTTGGATTGGATATCTGCACGTATTCTAGAATGTCGTCACGGACACATAGCAATTTTTTTTCAAACTAGTTAGTTGACGCCAGCTCTAGTCTTTAGTATGAACTTTGTTGGTTAATTTCTGCCTTGGAACGAGAAGAAGAAAGAGAAGAAAAAAAGAGAACAGATGAAAAGAAAAGATGAAGATAAATTGAAGGCCTGTTTCCCGAGGCATCACCCATGTCAGCCTGGTGGCCTGAGGCTTGAGGCTGACAAGTTGGCTGCACGAGGCCGGGCCGTTGCCCCGCATCCAGCCAATCAGAGGCCGCAGATTAGCATCGTTTGTATGTAAAGCGTCTGATAGAACCTATTTAGTTTACTGAATAGTACCATATAAAATATAAAATATAGCATATAGCATACAGCCCAGTATACAGCATAGCATAGCATGTTCATTGAACGGGATTCAACATCCAGAAATACCGGTAAAGCTGGTATCATTCGGCCACCAAGAAAATACCGGATCAATGAGGCTGAATAGTCTTCGGAACCCTTGTATACCCGAACCCCATACACCGCAGTACTAATTTATATCCATAGGTAGGGCGGAAGTACAGAATCGTATATTCGGTACAAAGGAGCCTCGAACTAACGAACCAGACCCGCATTCATTGCAATTTCCCGCCGACGCCAATAATTCAATTTCGTGCTACTGTGGCTGTTTGGGTGATGACTTCCATCATTCCATGCATACGTTAGTCTGCTTTAGTGCATGTTAATGCGCGCTTCGCCAAGGCCGATTTTTGAATCAGATGATGGGGGCGGCCTGCATAGATTTCGAGGCTTTTTTTTCCTCCAGATGGACCGTGGAATTTATGGGTGAGCTGCATAGCACGTTGATTGGGGTCCTCACGACTGAATTTGGATGATTGTAGTTATGTATTCTGTATAATTCATGCATTTACTCACATAACATAACATAACTTAGTCAGATCTTAGCTGAAGCCTTATCTAAGTACGGAGCCCTAATTAACTAGGACTAGGCGTACCGCAAGTATAAGATGACTGTTATCCACCTGGGCACCCCCTCTTTCTACCTCCCATCGCAGACAAACAACAGCTCGCAGACTTTGAGATTTGACTGTGCTTGCCCGATTTTAGTCCCAGGCAAGTTTTAATTAGGCCAGTCAGCCTAGGCGGCTGTACATTGTACAACCGAGCGCGATAATTTATGAGAGTGCTTTCCTTATTGCGAAAAGCTCCCCCACGACTAAGCGCCGTCAAACTGGTCTACGGGAAGCCGCGCCAGGAATAATTGGATATCTGATCTCGAAAATTTTTTCTTACTTCACAGGACACTACAGGCCTAAACTCTGGCAAGAGGAAATTCAAATGAACAATATGAATAAGAGAGACAAACAAAAAAAGAGAGAGATCGAGACCAGATGCAGTCGTCGTTTGTCCCCTCCTCCTCCTTTAACCACATGCGCCCCCTGCTGCTCCGCCCAACGCCGTAGCCGTGGCCGTGGCCATGGCCCTTGACCACGACCACGGCGCCGGATTCAGTCTAAACGCAGTCCCATCTGTGCCGGAAAGACCCATGTGGAGGCATCAACGGAGCCAGACAAAAGAAGTACTGTGCCGCTTGTTCAGCTCTTCCCGCCCGACGATAACTACGGTCTGGTGGTGATGTGACGATCAAAGAAAAGCAAACGCTTACCTACATTAACTGGCCTATGTGGCTCCATTTTATTCCCGGGGCCAGAGAGGGGTTTGCGGCGGCGAAGCAAATTCCAGAACTTCCAGGCTTAGGCTTCGATCTGATGTGTCATCAGTCCTATCAGCTTGTCTACAAAACTTGTGGCACCAAAAGCCAGGTTGGGAACTGATAGGAGAAAGAGCGGTCGAAAAAAAAAAATAAAAAAACCCCCAATTAAATTAGGGCCAGTGCAATTCGACGCCCATCAGAATGCGGCGTGCCATCACCCGTGTCGGTGTAAACGGAGCGAGAGGGGAAACCGAGAAAAAAAGGAGTCGGATCAGGAATAAAAGGTATAATAACATAAACAATGAAAAAAAAGATCCGTGGAATGAAATCCCAACTTTTCAATTCTACTACTCTTATGTATCGTCATTGGGCACATGAATAAGAGTTGATCTGCAATTTTTCTCTTCTTCTAAATCTTTCCTTCCGTGTTTTGCATAGAAGGTCCCCCTCGTTTCTTTGTTCTGTCTTGTCTTGTATGTCTCCGTCCCCTACGAGACAGCTCGGAAAGCTGTCTCTTGGTGAGAACATGCCCACAACCCGCTCTCAGACTCAACGGTCTCAACGACAACGACATCTTCGATCTCCTCCGAGCTCAATTCCAGATCCAGCTTCAACTCACGCTGCTGTTGTAGCAAGGAGGAGGCATTCGGGTCGTACGAGTCAGAAAGTGGAAGAAAAACCGCCGGGGCGGGACAGAAGAGGTATTTACGACCATTACAAAGACTCCCACAACGAAAGAGCGGGGCCTAATATTCAAATAGAGTCTGAGCGTCGGCCGAATGAGGACGATGAAGATGAGGTGGAAGAAGAAGTCAGTGAAGATGACGAAGTGGAAGAAGAAGAAGAAGAAGAAGACGACGACGAAGACGACGACGACGAAGAAGAGGAGGAGGAAGACGAGGAAAGAGACAGCAATTCAAGCACCATGAACCCCATGATTGTGGCCGCCAAATCAAAAATTGTATACGACACGGGAGATCTCGATGTAGAGTCGAGGGCCCGCGCCGTGTCCGGTTTAACGGCTCGGTTTGATGTAGTTTATTGCAAAGAGAATGCGCTCTGTTACGATTTTCAACTCATCGAGCGTCCTCGCATCCGTATCCGCGATGAAGGAGCAGAATGCACATGTTCCGAGTACCGGAACAGGCCGGATATTGCTTGTCGTCACATATTTGTAAGTCTACGGTTGATTTTATCATTCTAATTTAGCAACTACTTCTTCTCTTTTGCGTGAAGAAAGAATGAAAGAGAGAGAGTTGACGAAGCGTCTAGTGGCTCGTAGACCAGATCTACGACAGCATTTCTCCGCATACACCGCCTCCAGGTCTACCGTTATCTCGCGATGGATTCTCTCCAACACTACCACCCGTGCATACGCTGCTACGGAACCGTCTAGAGGCATTTGCTAATCATGTGGAATGGCCCTTTGTCCCGGAGAACGACCAACTGGGCAGAATTAGCGATGGAGGAATTATTGCTGGCGGATTATCTCGTCAGGAGCAAGTGCGCGATATCATGTCAGCATTCAACAAGGTGACACTGCCTGAAGACTTTCGAAAGGATCTTGTAGAATCGAGCGCATCTTCGGATCCGCGCACGCCCGAACAGTGCGTTGTACAGGGAGATTTGGAGGCGACGATTTTCCGACTTGCGGTTCACGACGATAGCGTCTTTAGCAGTCTCCGTAAGGCGATGCCGGCGGGGGCTTGTGCGGCCATTTATTTCGACAAAGTTCAGCAAAAATCCCGAGCCTTGTTGACGCAATTTGACGAGTATCGACGGTCCGGCCGAGTGCCGCCGGGGCCACCGGCACTCAGCGACAACAATGCCGGAGAACAGCAACAACAACAGCAACGGCTGCTGTTGGATAATGTGAGCGAGGTTGCAAAGGAACTGCGACGACACGTGGCTCAGATCCGTAGTAATTTGGTGTCTCGAATTCCGTACGGTACAAAGGGGGCGGCTGAGGCATTGATCACGCTCCTTCAAGAAATAAGTGCGCGAAATGTCGATGCATTTGAGAACAACTCGTGGGGCAGGCGGGCGCCTCCTGGCGAGGAGGACGACGATGACCGGAATCTATACGAGCAATTGATTGGGCAAGCCGGTAACGAAGACCACAATAAGAGAAGGGGAGGAAATAGTAGTGGACGAAGAGGAAGAGAAGGAGGAGGAGGTGAAGACGAAGGAGGACTCTTTATTTTAGACGCCCTGGACAAAGTCCCTGCAGCGGTATTGGAGTCATACATAACCAACTTGCGCGACATTCTCGCCAAAGTCGAGGTTATCCCTGCTCCGGCATCGTTCCTGCGCAAGCTCAAGTCTTTGATACAGGAAGCTCAATCGAGTCAAGTTCAAAGCCGCGGGAAAAGACCAGCCACTGCAGATGCCGGAGGGAGTCAAAAACGGACTCGGTGACTTTTTCCATCCAAGGTTCTTTTGTGCTTGACCTGTCTTTCGTTCGAGATTTGATTCTAATTAGTCTCTGTCTCATGGTTATCTCTTTCTTTCTTTTCTTCTTGTTTTTGTCTTCTATACTCAACCATTTTTCATGTACTCTTTCGAAGCAGCAGGATCTTCTTTGGACAAGACATGCTTTTTTTAAGATTCACGAATACACAAGCTTTGAGAATGTAGAAAAGTAAGAACGAGACCTGAACAAGAATGAAGAGAAAGATGTTTTCAGACATGTCCAGGTGGACGAGGGAGTAAAAAAAAGGTAACAAAGACCAGACGGAGACACGGACCCAGTACCACGTTTTGTCCCTTCCTTGGAACCATGGATCACGAAACCACGTTTTTCGGAAGGGGGGACTGACTCGTGGCAAGTAACCACACTTAGTCTTACGTAGTACGTTATCTGCCTTTTATCTTCTTTCCATCTACTCAGGTATAAAAGTCAAGACAACCAGCATATATCAATCCGGAAACATATAATTATAGAAAAAACAATGTCGACAGCACATCCAGTGTCTTACAATAAATTAGGCACTCAGAACTTCCTAGGAATTGGGTAGCTTGAACCATAGGACTAGATACTGAATCAGTCGATTTCAGGGGCTGCGTCCCTAAAACTTATCCTTTGTTTATGGTGAACTTTACTAGTCAATTTACTTAACTAGTCTGTGCCCATGACTCGAGAATCAGGACTTTGATCTCGATTAACTAACACCTTTACAGACTTGGTCTCAAAGGACGGTAGTCATAATTCATTGATATCCCGTACAACCATATTATTTGTACTTTTGGCATGTCTGTATGCTGGGAATCGGAACGTATAACAGAGTATCTGTGACGGTGTCGATACATTACGTATTGTAATCTGTTCGTATGCGCCATGGTAACAGGGTCTAGGAGAGCGGCAAGTCTAGCCGGTATTTTACAAGCATGCTTGTGCACTGGTGGTCGGCCACGGCCCAACGTCCAAGGCTCAACGTCCACCACGGCTCAACGTCCAATTTCGATTTTTTCAACTAGAATTCAAAAATATTACCTGGTTGGAAAGTTACAAGGATTTGAAATTCTTTTTCAAAATTTCGAGTTTGTATGGGAATCCCATACAAAGTCGAAATTGGACGTTGAGCCGTGGTGGACATTGGGCCTTGGACGTTGGGCCGTGGCCGACCACCAGTACACAAGGGCGGGCATAGTTACTCCGTAAATTCATTTGATATGAAGCAGAAAAATATCATCTCGTCGTAATTTCATTCATTCCATGCGATATTCATAATCAATCAAAAAAGAGAAAAGAGGTATCTATACGCAAAAGAAACAAGAAATTATATATGAACCTCACGACAGCTAATTCAATTAGCTGGTATAATTCTTAGCCATATTCCGCTTCTTTGCATCCTCAAGCGCCTTTCGAAGTCTCTCTTGCTGTTCCATGTCCGCAGACGATTGTCGCGGCGGCGGGCCAGGCATGAGGATTTCTCCAGGATGCGGCTCATGTTCGTCTACAGGGTAATCCGGGACAATGTTTGAAGATGCCGGCGAGTGAGCGCGTGGCTGGGGTCCCGTGCGAACAGAGAGTTTATCAACAAGTGAAAGCGGTCGTCGCCATGGGCCCGAACCCGGTCCAGGCTCCTTGTGCATTGCGACCAAGACGGCGTCGATGCGACTGGAAATCTCAGCAGGTGCCTTCTTGATACTTTCTAGTTTCGAATTGTGATCTTCGTTAATTTTATCGTCTTCCTTCTTTTTCTCTTCTTCAAGTCGCCGAAACACTTCAGAGTCTGCGTTGGCATATTGGGCCTCAGCCACTGAGATTTGGTAATCGGCATCGTTTAGACGACTGTCCGCCTCTCGGAAGCTCGTCAGCATTGACTCCGCGTCTTCAGCCAGCATTTTGGTGAGTGCAGAGATCGATCGTAATAGTAATTTTTTATCAGTCTCGGACAAACTGCTCCGCTCAGTGACCTCCGCGTTCAATTGGCGCGTCTTGGTCGCCGTTTCGTCGAGCACGCTTTGGTGATCGCCCAGAGCGTAAAGAATGGCTTCGTCAAAAACATCCGTCACTTTGTTTGCTCGAGCATCGCGATCTTTGGCTGCATCGACAATATTCTGTTTCTCCATTTTCTCGAAATCGGCATCCAGCTTCTTCAAAGCCCGCGAGTCTCCCAAAAAGATCAATGGCCGTCTCTCTGCCTTTTTCCGATGCCGTTCTCTCTCCAGGCCAAGTTCCAGTCGTTTTTGATATCGAGCCTCCAATTTGTTGGCGAGCGTGTTGATCGTTTTCATGGTATTCGAGATCTGATATTTGGATCTGCTATTCGACTGGATCTTATCCTGACCGAGTTCCTCCATTGCCCGTTGGTACAAGGCTTTCAGTTCTACAATCTCCTCCTTTAGTCGTATGTCCAACGGCTTGAAAACCCGCTGTACGTAACTATCAAGCTCTTGGCGCTCTTCTGCGAGTTGAGTCTGAGCTTCTCGTTGGCGAAACTCTTCTTCCAAAGGATTAATATCCGCATATCCAATCTCCTTGTTGTTGAAAAGTGCATCAATGTGCGCTTCTGATTCCTCTTGACGATGCAGACGACTCTGATCAAGCGCTTCACGGCGATCTCTGGCTGAAAGCTCCCAATTCTCTGTAGTCACATATATATACCGAAAGTCGTCAGAATATACTTCCATCTTCTTTCTGATATTACTGATTTCGGCACTCTCGTCGATGACTGGGAACGGATCGGGAATCAAGGCAGCGAGTTCCTCTATGCCAGTCTCAACGTTGGGCTTCCCGGCTTGTCCTCGGTAAGAGACACTCTTCTCGCGGATAATGCCGAGAAACGTTTCATCCATTTGTATGCTTCCTGGAGTTTTCTGAGACCCAGTTTCTTGTGCTCCTGGTGCTCGGAGCGTCGAAGTTGCCATGGCACGTCCGCTTTCGGCGGATGCCTGACGCAAAGCGGAATATGCTTGATAACCTAATTGATCTGAACTAGAATTGTCAACCTTTTGCTTGGAAACTTCAGTGTATCTGAAAGGCGTATAAGCTGGTTGAGGTGGATTTGAGACCAGAGGAGCTGCCGTAGGTTGCGCTGTTATTGAACTACTCGTAGGTGGTGGTACGGAGGTAGATCTCAAAGTGAAATCATTTGGGCGTTCAAATGTTGGAGCGGCACCGTCTAGACTACCGCCTCGACCTTGAGGGTTGGTCGCTGATCGGTGCAAAACCGCCGACTCTTTTGGTTCTGTTCTGGCTGTCTGTGATGGTGGTTTGGTGAGAATTGGCCGACCCCCTGGACTGTACAGAATTTCGTCTGAGTCAACGGAGTTGTGCCGACTCTTGACAGAACGTTCAATCTCTTTTTCTGATTGTACAGGAATAAGTCCAGAATCAACTTGTACGGGGGCAGCGCCTTCAGAGTTACTTTTTTGAGACTGGTTAGCTTGTTTGGTTTCAACGGTGGAAGGCTCTATGTTGTAGAGGACCTCTCGCAGTCTAATTTCTTTTGCAACAAATCCGGTGAAGATTTTGTACTTTTCCTCTTCTGATTCTGCGACTGCTTCCTTCCGCAACATCGTTACGTAACGAACCAACGACGACTTCGACCAAGGATCAAGATCATCGTATGGGTCGAGCGCTTTGACTGGGGATGATGTTGCTTCAGCACCGATCTTGGCGAGTTCTGGCTTGGCTAGTGCTTCGGAAATTTTAGGTGCCTCTATAATTTGTGGAGAAGTACTTTGAGGGGGCAGCGTCGAAAGTTGCTGAGGAGACTGGGCTTTATCAGGAAAGGCCTGCGACGGCATCTGAGGCAGGACAGCTGCTGGAGGAGGTAGGGCGGTCTCCGCAATAGCGGTAGGTTGTTGTGGCTCATCCTCTGGCCGCAGCATAGGCGAGACTGGATTCTGACTCCAAGCCTGGATGACACCATCGATAGTGTCGGATCGCTCTTGTGGTGAAACCGCACTCTCTGATTGAGTACTGTGATTACTCGGCGGATGAGGTGAAGGAGATGTACGCTGTGTATTCAAAGTATTACTGTGTGTCGGAGGTGTCCATTTCCTGGACTCTGCAAGTCCTTGACTCGCGCCAAAGGGAGTCGAATTCTGATTCTGGGGAGACTGCGTCATCATATTCTGTGGGACATAAGCAGGACTTTCACTCTGCTGTATCGGCTGTCCGATGTTGGATACTCTCGGCTGCAAGTCATCAACATCACCAGGAGTCGGGGTGAAATGCTCCCAATCCGAGACTCCGCCCTGTCCCAGGATTGAGGCACCTGGTACAAAGGTGTTGGGCGGCGGTGCTGACCATTGTGCACCAGCACTGGGAGGGAAAGCAGTTGTCGGTGGCAGCGCCGGCGGCGGTGATGCTGGTAAGATTGGTGGTGGACTCGTTAGAGGTGACGGTTGCCTTTGATGGTAGCTAGATACCCTCGAGTTAAAATCATTTGAGACGTATCCCGGGGTTTGGGGCTGAGCTGTCGATTGTTGCGCAACAGGATCGTAATGGTGTGTCGGCGTCTGATGAGAGTACATAGGTCCATAGTTTCCTTGGTTAGTCTGCCATGTTTGTGGAGTATTCTGCATCTCATTCTGGTAGGCAGGCGGTACAGGAGGCCTGGGGGGAGGCACTGGTGGACTTTGGGGGACTGAATTACTAAATTGCCAGCTCGGAGGTTGCGATGCTGGTCCAGCTGTTGAATTTGGGCGCGGGGGCGGTGGCGGAGGCGGCGGAGAGGGTGCAGAGTAGAGATCATCGACCCGCGGCTGTAGAGGACTGATGTGTCAGTGATATGGAGTAGCAATATATCAACGAACGGTCATCTCACCGGCAACGGAGGAGGGGGTGGATCGTGAGCTAGATGTTGATTGTACCGCACTCCCCAGGTGGTTGTTGCTACATTATGGGCTGGGTTTGGAGGCGGAGGGGGTGGTGAACCCGTAGCGTATGTGCTTGGATTGTAGGTATTATTTGGATTGTAGATAGTCGGCGGCGGGGGTTGTGGTGAACGCCATTCCGGCTGCGTTGGGTTCTGATGACTCCCCGCATGATGGGAGGGAGGTTGAGAGCCGTACATATCGCGATGACTGGAGTTGGAGAGGTACAGGGAAAGGGTTCTGTCCTGATATCCTGGTTGTGGATTTGACGATGACCTCCAGCGCGTTGATGGCACGGTTTTCGTCGAGCCGGTGATCCACCACAATCGTTCACCACATCAACCTTTCCATAAGCAGCTCGGCTCGCCAATACTTTTTTCGCCCGGCAGACTTGGTATGACTTCAAAAGTGTGTCAATTTCTTCGTATATCCCACAGTCCAATGCGTCTCACCACCTGACTTCGAGCGATATAAGGTGGATGTCCTCGGCTCGAATCTGGGGACACCCCAAACGTCGATACAAAGTGAGGAATGGTATTCCCTCAAAGCAGGACACTATGAGTGTCTAACATTAGAAATCGAGTTCGGAGGGAGAAAGAAGATCGTCGAGATCAGATTGTCGTTCTATCCGCGAGTTGACTGGATAAGCATCGTCTGTAATCGGGTAAAGGCTTTCCCTATTGGGTTGGTGGCAGCAGGCAGGTGCCTTCCCGCCCACCACTGCCCAACCAGCTTATGTACTCCACCTTCGAACCGCCTCGGCTCCACAGCTTCTAGCAATTTTCCTTTACTTTATCCCTTCTAACTACCTATAACTTACTTCTTATTGAGAATGTTCTTACAGCTTGATCATGAGACCTTCATCTACTCATAATTCATCATCATCATGTCTGCTTGTATATCATGACAGGTTCTTGGGACGGACCTGCTGCCATAGCAAGTCTTCGGCGCATTCGAGAGTATAAGTGTTCAAAACTTCGCTATCCTCTTTGCCCTCTGCTCAATACTTGTTTGTTTCCATCTCGGTTACCCATGAAGAACGAGGTATCTACCCGGGGAAAGTATGCGTCGGATACGACTCCGCCCTCGGTTTGAGCCCATTTCCCTGCAGCATCCATTTCGATAGCAGGGCAGTGAACTATACCTTCGTCAAGTGATCCTGAGGCTGGACTAAAAGGGCCCAGCTCTATTTATTTGTACTACCTTGGCTCGCAGTCATCGATACACGGTCGACCTTGGACCATTGCAAGATTTCCACCTCAGGCCAGCAAGGATCCAGTAAGAGTTACCGTGGAGGAGATGGAAGGGCCTTACTAATATGAATCCACTGCAGGGGACGACTAACTACGTCAGTCTAGTCATACACAGGTGACAAGGTCGGACAGGCTGAACGGCGCATCGAGGAGTTCGCCATCTAACTTTTACAATCACAGATCCTAGTCATGTGCACGGTGGAAGTGGGAGAATTTTTCACGAATTACAGACTCCTGGCCACACGCAACAGACAAATCTACATTCCATCGGGTAGATTTATCGGTACCGGGGCGTGAGGTCTATGCCCAATCCACGACCCAGGCCAACTAGGCCAACTAGGCCGACTGGATGGACAGAAATGATAGGTCATGAGCCACAAAGTACTGCTCCCCGCCTCAGCTGGCATTACGGTTCTTCGTGCAAATGCAGAAAAGGCAAAAAAGCTTGTGATCGGAGAGGCCCCCGCTTATCATTGGACATATGTTGCGATCGTACAAAATCAAGATTTTCAGGATTTACCTCCGTACACGAATCGGGAGCCGGAACGCGGCTCTTTTGCCATCTGGGCGGGAAAAAATAAATTAAAAAGAAAAATCAAAACGAAGACGAAAATGCCACCCCCAATGCAAATCCAGTCGGAAAGTTTTGGCGATGAAGATCCTTCCTACAGCGTACTCCGTACACGAGGACAGGAAGCTTCCCAGAAGCAATGGTGGCCGGGATCTTCAAGGCGTTCACCAACTGTCACCCAGCAGGATCTACTACGTACTCCGCTGACGTCCGCCGATAGCTGATCAATGGGGGCTCAATGCAAGTCGGGACCTACTAGTGCAGCCATGAATTGGTCCGTGACACTCTCCTTCTTGCTCCCTGGGGAGATATGAGTTTGCCGCACACATTCAATCTTAAAAGCTGATACGTTATGTTAGTTATAATTTATAATTTATTGACTTATAGGTGACTACCGTTATTAAAAATTCTCAGAAAGTGCGGATCCTGGACGGTCACTGAACGAACCCCATAGCGGCATCCACTACATAGTACTCTGGAGTATCTGCGTAGGGGTGCTAGGTTAATGGAACTACCAGCAGCGAACTAGGCACAGCGGAACTACTCCACATGTATGGCTCGTCCTCTGCGAGGTAGCTGGAGCTGCGGCTGCCTGCGTGTCCGGGCTAGCTGGTCAACTCGACGATGAGTAGATGTTTCTCTCTCGAGAAGCATGTAGACATGGCACGAGTGACTTGATTGGCGGGAGGTGCAGTTTGCAGATGTGATAACTTCTTGAATAAGAACGTGTACATAGTTAGTATTAGCGATCGGCGGCGACTTTGAGTACGTAAGTGAAATCAACGGAGCTAACTAGTCAACTAACTAAATTAAGTTAGGCAGCTAATACTAAGCACGAGTCAACTCACTACTATGTAGTTTACTAGCAGTTAGTTAGTAGTAGCTGTTCGGCTCGGCGTTTGTAACGGTAATATTACCGCAGACTAGTCTGGATTAGCGTGCCAGCCACCTGGATTTACAGTGCTCAGTGTCCGCAAGCCGCCATCTAGGGCGCCAAGCCTACGCCACGTTCCCGTGTCGAGCAATCACAATCCCGTATGGTTCCTGTAACCAGGCTGTATCGTCACCTTCTGTATCCTGTCATTTTCGTCATATTTCTCTGCTCGCTGCTCCTCCTGCTCGTCCGTCCGGCCCCGTTACGGAGTAAGTGGCAGGCACGTACCGTACCCAGTACTCGTCCGGTGTATGGTATTTCCGCGGTGTCCACGAGACATCCATGATTGCCTCAGGGAAGAAGTAGCTGCTTGCTAAATAATGTGCAGGATGTACATTTTACTAGTAACTTAGAGTAACTAACTGAGTAAGCCTCGCCCTGTCCTTTTCTTAACCTGACTAACCTAGTTAACTAACTAATTAACTAACCCTACCTAACTTAACTTCTACAATTACAACCGTAATCCATCATCATCATTTTCAACTTGCCTTACTGCCTTGTATACACTACGATCTCTATCACCCGTCAGCATCACCAACACCAACTGTTTCCTTTTCCAATTAACTGGACCTCGCTTTTCTCGCTTCTTTCTTTCTCTCTCTCTCTCTCTCTCTCTCTCTCTTTTTCTCTCGTTCTTCCTGTCTCTTCCCGTCTCTTCCCGTCTCTATTCCCACTCATCCATCTGCTTTCCCCTTCGCCTCTGCCTTTTGGCACTGGTCGGGATCAGATTAGATCAGTTCCGCCACGTCTGGGCGTTCCGTCTGTGTGTGCTTCCCGCCCGTCGCAAAGTGTGTGTTTGTGTGTGTGCCTCCGCAGTTCGTTCTTGGTCTTTCGTCATTGGATTGTTCGCCACTTCCGCCTGCTGGACTGCATCGAACAACGTAAAATATTTGAAAAACAAAAGAAAGCCCCAACTGTGTCTACTAGCTCCCAGATATTGGCGAATTTCTTGACATTCGGGAAGCCTACCACCGTCTGTCTCCATCTTTCCAGAGCGCCTCTGGAATTTCCTTCCTTCCCATTGACACTTGCAACCAGATTTGAGCCTATTGGCTCAAGCGGAGAGGATCCAGAAAAAGACAGACATCCAAGAAGAGGTGGAGTGGAGGAGGAGGAGAAGAAGAAGAAGAAGAAGAGAAGGAAAAAGAAGAAGCGCTTGCCAATTCCGAGTCCTACAGTCTCAATCCTCGGTATTATTCAGTCACGTCGCTCCTTTTTTGAGGTTGTTCCTGTTCCATTCGTCTCAATTAGTCCCCGTTCACCCATTGCCGCGCTGCTTTCGTGGCAACCGTGAATCTTGCAGTCGCGCTTCGTGTCTTGCGAGTCGCGACTTGTCCATATCACGGCATTTGGTTTTGAACTAACAGTCAGAAAAAATAGTTAGTGACCTGGAACTAACTAGCTCACCAAACTAAAGTATTAAGTTACTGAAGTTGGCTGACTGATAATAAGTTACGTTACGGCTATATCGTTACCGTGCCGCGCGTTGCCCCGGCTCAGAAGAACACAAGAGGAGAAAAGAGGCTACGATCACCCAGCCATTGCTCTTTTCCATGGCCCTTCGGCAGCGGAGAGTGGACAGCCCAGTGTGACACCAAGCCTCAAGCCTCAAGCTAACACGGAAGTGTAATAAAAAAATAAAAAAAAAACTAGCAGGCTGGCAGTACCGTTCGCAGGTGTCGACCACTACTACTACCACTACTGCTACTTCTACTCCTACTAGTAGTACTACTACACTTGCTACCTACCTACCACTCACCTCTACAACGAACTGGTGGTTCATTCAGCGATACGCCCGCGCAAGGCTGATTCTTCGCTCTTGTTTGTCCTTCCATACGGACTGCGCCTCGCGCCTCACGCCTCCACTTTCGCCCAGCCCGGCAAAGCTGAATTTTCCGCTCGTCAGCTTGCGCCACTTCCGCTTCAGGAACACGGCAACGCAACGCCCACCCCACGCGACGGCCGTACATGTACGTGAATCATCGCCGCCCTCCGCTCTGTGTCAATTCATCTCTGTCGTCTCTGCTCTGCTGTCCTTTGTCCTCTGTCTTTGTCTATTATTCACTGTCTACTGTCTAATGTCTCTTCTTCACCTCGTTTGACACCTGTATTTGTACTGTTGCGACGACTCCTTCCCAATCTATCCGCGAAGCCCCGGATTCTGCTTGGTTGCTGCCACGACGTCACTTCCAGCCGACCTGAGTTGCGAGACTGACATGACCATTAGTGTTCTGAGACAGGCGCGCGTTGATCCTCACCGCATCTATCCGCCAGGCAAAATACACGGAGCCTTAATGGCGGAGAAAATGCAATCAAGTAGTGAACCCGTCGCGATTTCGACTCCTCTGCCTGCTGCCACAACTCCAGCTTTTAGCGGTCCTGCCGACCAGGTATCGCGTCCTACGCAAAGCCCTAAACCTGAGTCGCATCTCACATCGCTCGCAAGTGCCGGCTTGCGCACGTCACCGTCACCGGCCTTTGGAGGGCCGACGAATACAAACATGGCCAGCTTCAGCGCAACGAATCCAACAGATCCCCAAACCGGGACGGGCAAAGGACAAGACGAGCAACATCAAAACAGTCCCTTTGTCGCGCGAGAGGCACTGAACGCCGCGGCTGAGTCTCGAACAGCAGGCGAATCCAGATCACACGACGGAGCCGCCGCCGACGCGAGCGCATCCGTGAACGAACCTGCTGGAGCTAGCGGCAAAGTACCTCCAGGATCAACTGACGAGATGCAAGTTGACTCGTATACCCATACAGCTTCCCTCGCCGAACCATCTGCTGGCGCCGATGAACAGGAAACGGGTCATCCTTCGCTGATGAATACGTCCACAGTGGCCAGTCCTGGTCCCATTGACGACGTTGCTACGCATGATACTTCAAGACTTCACCAACAAACTGACCTGGGCGACGACGCGGGCAAGTCGTATTCGTATCCGGCACCTTCCGCTAACCCCCTCGATACACGTCGTGGGTTCAGTCTTCCGCACTCGGGATTTCACAAGGGAAGTCCTCGATCGCCATCTCAAAAAAAGCATCGGTGTCCTTACTGTGCTACTGAATTTACGCGTCACCACAACCTCAAATCCCACCTTCTTACACACAGCCAAGAAAAGCCGTACGTATGTCAGACCTGTCAATCGCGCTTTCGACGTCTGCACGACTTGAAACGGCACACGAAATTGCATACTGGGGAACGACCGCATATTTGCGATAAATGCGGTCGCAGATTTGCCCGAGGTGACGCCCTGGCGCGTCATAACAAAGGTCAGGGAGGCTGCGCCGGTCGCCGTTCAAGTATGGGGAGCTATGCAGGAGAAGAAGACTTTGGCGAAGGCGCAGTCGGGCCGGACGACACAATGGATGGTCTCATGTATACTGAACCCGAGCGGATGGATGAGGAAGAAGAGCGACGTCTTGGGATACCAGGAATACGTAAATACAATAACGTGTCATCTGAGCCGATGCCGCAACCACCTGCAGCTCCCCTGAATCGAGCTCCCAGCACGTACCCTCCCGTTACATCGGCTCAAGCACCCCTGCCGCCTCGTGGCCTCTTTCCGCCCCCAATCAATCATGGAGGTGGCTCAAGCTCTTCGACCTCACCCATCTCAACAACAGGTACAATGACTTTCCCAGCAACCACCCACTCGTCTTCATCAACATCATTCCCTGCTCCCAACATCACCGAAAGCCCCCGACCTCTATCACCTAATCCACTCCCTTCACAAGTCGGCCACGGATCAGACGCTGCAGGGATTCTCTCTCATCAATCACAACAACAACATCGATCCCATTCACCTAGCCAGGATTTTCAATCGTCGCAATTCCGACACGGCCAAAGATCTCGTCTCCCGCCACCGCAACTGCCGCCTCCGCTGGGATTGGGGGTAAGCGACTCTCGCTTTTTGCACGGTCAAGGATCTGCACAGAATGGGCCCCCTGCATCTACATTGACTGGGAAACTTGGTAGTTCTCATAGTCACTCGAGCAGTCTGGGTGCGCCTCCGGCTCCTCAAGTGAATCCCGACCCGACAGGTGGTGGTAGTAGTAGTATACTGGAAGGAGAATCTCGCGAAGATAAGCTCTGGGCGTACATACGATCCGTGCATGAAGAAGTGAGTGCCTTGCGGGCCGAAGTCGCGTCACTTCGGTCGCAACTTGCTGCCCAAAATCAAGGCGCAAGTTCAGGGCAATCAGGCTCCGTCAATACTGGCGCACGACGTGATCTTGCCAATTGAACTGCCATATCACCCGGATAATTCGAAACGGAACATCTATCTCATCACGACAGAGTGCGAATGTATCATTGGCAATGTTGGTTTTTATCTTTTTCAATCGTTTTCGTTTCAATCATGATATTACACCTTTACCTCTCGTGGAGACGTAACTGGCATGCATTTCAGGACGCGGCCTGGGAAGGCGTTTGGTTGATTCTGTATACTGCACATCACATTTCACCTTGTCGCTCTTGGGGGTTTCTACTTTTATTTTTTGACTGCTGCCTTGTCTTATTTCTCAAATTCTACTTCATATTCTGTTTTAACATCTACCTTTTTTTCTTTCTTTTTTCTTCTCTGTCTTTTAGGCGTCTTGCCTCGTTGGATTGATTTCCTCTTATGTAGAGCGGCGTATTCGGCGTGTGTGTCTCAGAGAGAAAAAAGAAGTTTGTTCAGATTTTCCCCATCTTTTCAATTGTTTGATATGGCCGAGCTGGAAAGGCAGATAAGGTTATGAACTAGGAAGAATGATTTTTTTGACTATTCTAGATTCGAGTTTACACATACGTAGTACGTTTTGAGCTACTTATTAGGAGGATATCAGGATATCAGGATATAAAACTGCTGGACTTGAAATGTTAAAGTACATGCTGATACACGTGACTTGTAGCTTTGAACATGAGACGCGATACGTCTGATCTTTCTAACCACGGAGACATGAAGTGCATCTTACGCGTCGGCAGTGAATAGACCCCTTTTTTTAGCATTGTTTTTATGCTGTTATATTGTCGGTAGAGGGATGGGATGAACCTGGGAAGATATAAGAACTTGAAAGTTCCTCGATCCGCATACCAAGAAAGCTCAAGAAGATTAGCTCCTAGCTCCGATCTAGCTTGTCGAGGAGGCTGGAGCTAAGTTTACCGTACTAGATTAAACTTAACTTAACCAGCGATAGCAGCAAACGTCACCTCACCACCCACGGCGTGGACATTCGCATTTTCTGTCTTACAAGAATCTCATAGTTATCAGCGCAATACGCCATTTCAGTGAAGAAAATATTTCCTGAACTGAATTATATATATATATATATATTTCTCGCATTCACGACAAGTTGATACAGACAAACCCACTCCAGGAACCAGTAAATCATGGAGTCATCGCCATCCAACTCGACATATTTGCGTCTTCAACCATTATCCTTCTCTTCGCTACCGGCACATGAATCCCTCGACCAAATCGGCGCAGACAGACCACAATTACAATCGTTTCTTTCGTCTGTTCTCGGCGAAGCGCAGAGATTAGTCTGCTCAACTATTCCTCGCCAATTCAAGGCCGATCGCAAATTACGCGCTTCGGCGCCGTCGGCTGCAAAAGTCCAGCTTTTCACTTCTTCTTTTTCTTCTCCTTCTTCTGATGTTGATGCCGCTGCTACGACTACGACCTCCGGTGCTGCCGCCGCGACAGGAGACTACTGGGTATGTCGCAAGAGTATACACGCCGAGTCGGCGGAGAAAGGAAGCGCATCCTGGTCCGAATTCGAGAGTGGATTGAGAGAGAATCATTCCGAGCATGAAATGGAGTATACGCCTAGCGTGGCTTCTGTGGAGAATCTGCTGCGGTGGCCGATTGTCGCGGCCTTGGATGGAGGGTGGAGAGAGGTAGATATGCACGGTTCGTATTCTCCCAAACCTCACCCTCAACTCGCCTTTTTTAAGGTTGCCGTAAAAGAGAGGAGACTATGCTGACTCGGTTATGATAAATAGTCAATGTCATCACGCATACTTTCAAACCGGGCGGCTTGATTTCTCCGAGAACGTTTATCTCGCTTGTCATCTCTGCATACGAGCCTGAAACAACCGGTGATTCCGGCGATAGTAACGGAACTCCCATCAAAGGCTTCTATACAGTACAGATACCGATGCGATTCCAGAAGGACTCAACCAACAACGACGTACCGGATACTCTCAAACAAAAGATCTTGACCGCCGTGCCGAAAAATACCGTCTTTGCGCGTTATGCTAGTGTCGAGCGTGTGCGTTTGCTGTCTCCTGCTACTACCGACGCAGACAACAGAGAGCAAAATCGGATTGAATGGGTCATGGCCACAACCTCGGATGCAGGCGGACACATTCCGCAGTGGGTGCAGCGCAGTTGGACGATGGGCGGAGTACCCAAGGCGGTTGTAGCTGATGTTGGATTGTTTCTCGGATGGGTTGACAGGAAAAGAGCTTCGTAGGCGGTTTCTCTTGATAAGAATAATAAATTCCTTTGATGAAAGTCGGGTCAAACAAAGGCTGCAAAGAGTTGTTTTTTCTTTCTTTTTTTGTTGATAAAGTCGCGACGTTTCATACACAACGTATTCCAGGGCCAACGCTCCCCGTGTCAAAAAGCTCGACTAGGCCTGCCCCAAGGGTCTCCTCCAGGATCCACTGGAAGCTCACCCCGTTGAACTCCTTCCACTTCTTTGTCCTTCCTGGCAACACGCCGCTGAACTCGCCTCGAATCCGCTTCGCCACACTGAAGCTGCGATCTGATTCTACAGCGCCGTCCCAACGGTCGCGGAGAAGAGTCAATGGCGCTTCGTGGTACTTGGATTGCTTCAAAAGGGACAAGAAATGGGTTCGGGCGGCGCTCAGGAGTCGCAGGAAGGGTCCAGTGTTGGGTAGCGATAAGAAGAAGGCCGGAGCTCGCGACTGGATAGATTCTGGTCGGAATTCACCAGCTTTACTGGAGTCGTACACACGCAGTGATGAGGTCAGGTTGACGGTGTCCTTGGATAGTGACGACGCGGTCACAAGAAAACCTGCTCGCACGAGAGCGATAGATTCTTCGTGCGAGAAGGCTAGTGCCGGAATCGCGGAGGTATCTGACATTCGGTTGAGAATACTTAGAAAGCGATCTGTTTCGAAAAATTAGCAATCAAAAATTCAGAATCAATAGCTTTGGGTTTCTTTGGGTAGGGGGGGGGATACCCTTTAGTTCCTGCTGCAAATCACTGCTCGTCTGAACCAACTCTCGTAAATCGCTCGCCAGAACCACACAATCACCTAATCCAGCTGCACCTTGTCCTCTCCCGGGTACAATCAACCTCTTCAACTGACCCGACCGCACCAACGTAACTATTTCGCGCTCGACCTGGGTTGGAGCCTGCAGTATCGTATGGATGTGCGCCGTTGAGACCATGGGTGGCAGGGACCTACGCGCATTCAGCAATTCCGCAATGCGCTTGCTGTTCATGCCGGTTCTGCGCTCCGGCAGTTCCTCAAACATGGACGTCTTCACATGCTGGATCGCCTGCAGCACGCCGACGCCGCCGCTGCTGCCGTAGTGCAGGTTCACTGACTCGGCCAGGTACGACGAACTGCCGACGTCGGGTAGCGGCTCACTATCGTCGTTCGGACCACCGTAGTGACCATTTTCGTAGTCTGCCGTCGATGTCAAGACCAGAGATGATTTCTGTGCCGCATTTCCGCGCGCAGAGGACTTCAAGCGTGCATGGCTAGTAAACGGGGAGGCGGCGCGGCGGTTGGGAGGGGTGGTGGTGGCTGATTTCCTCTTTTTTTGAATTCCAGACACCGGCGCTGAGGTGATGCGGAGGGGCATGAGTTGTGGTTTCACGAGACTAGATGATTATACTGTTTTTGATGTATCTATCATCTCAGCCCGCAGCCCGCAGTGTTGAAAGTCAAGACAGACTCGAAGAAGCGGATTATTTGTTGTTGAAGAAAGTTAAGAAAGCGAACTTCTCCCCGCTGCGACCCTGAGAAGATGCACTGAGCTATAAACAGCTAGCAGTAGGCTGACTAAGCGCTCTCATCACGTGCTTTCAGAGTTTCAGAGTCATCCACTGACTTTGGGCAGAGCCATGGTACATCGACAGGGAATATTACTTTCTGGTATATAGCATATTTACAGAATTCACTCGAAGTACCACGCTGCACGCAGTAAATAACCGTAGTAGTAGTAGTAGTAGTAGTAGTAGTAGTAGTAGTAGTAGTAGAAGTACAACTCGGCCTGACGGATGAACGTGCCGGATCGGCTTCGGCGATTGGCTAAATGCAGCCCGCCAATAGAAACGGCCAAAGCATATCAAATTGCCCTGACAGAGCCCAAAAAAAGGTCACTTTTTCCTGTTTTGGGCCATCACGTAATCTGAGCCGGGGAATATCAGGTATTCATACATAATTAGTCAAGTACCGGAGTAGCAAACTAGTATATTAGTAATTGCAGGGTTGGTTTTTCAAGTATCTCGACTCGCGAGCCTGCAGGTCGCATTTAGTGGATGTCGCTTTAGCTCCGTTTAGCTCTGTTTAGGGAGGGGCGTGGTTTTATATCGCGGTCGTGGAAGCAAGCCATTGTGGTCCAAGCTTACCTGTTTTTTGTTCGCGGTCTCATAGCATCAAATTGTAGTTAAAGCCCGTCTAGAGAATTCAACATCTGCTGTCAGGAATACTAAATTCGAAGCGTTCCAGTTGTGGAGATGTTTTGGTATGGATAATTTCATAGAATGACCCCAAGTAGCAGTAGGGCCATCTTACCAGATGAGACTAATCAATCTACGGCAGACTGTTATTTGATTTCGTTTTCTTCAGTCTTTCATTCAGCCCAAACAATTTTTTTTTCTTTCTTTCTTGCTCCCAGCACATATCACCAAATCCTTCAACATTCCCGGACAAAGCCCCCAACAAAGCCTCGCGATGTGGCGATTCCCATGCCCTGAAGCTCAGCTCTCCGGAAAACTCACACCTTTGCCTGCTTGAATCTCCTCCCTTCACTTCAACTTTCCCATTATCTTGATTGATCAAAACCTTTTAGTCTGAATCTTGCGACGAAAAGCACGGTTTCAACAATCGAACTGACTCCAATGGCCCGGACTCACCCTGCCAAGCTCTAAAATATTCACCCGCCCTTCAGCATATAAAAATGTGCCGAAGACTCCTCACCATCGAACAGTTCTTCCAAAAATACAAACTATTATCAACATGGAGCATCAGGCACAAGATCAAATCAACCGTATCCTTGATCGGGTTCATTCATTAGACGATCTTTCCGCTGGCGATGTTATCGAGCTGAGGAATCTCTCTGAGCAGTCTATTGTTCTTGACAAATTCAAAATCTCCCCCGCTGAGTATTGTAACTGGCTCGACAAAGTCGGCGATATCCGCGGCGTGGAATATGATGCACAGAATGCACGCATTGTCTTGAAAGGAGGTCCAGGCTGGATGCATGAAGCTGCTACTGGCATTATCAACGAACTTCTATTCTCTCTGCGAGATAGAATGAGTGCCGCTACTGGCTCAGTCTACGTTTGGACAGGCAGCAAAGGTGAGTATCATCCTAAACACACTTCTTAACTTCATAGAATTGACCAATAGTCCTAGATTATGACTTGAGCAGCAAATTTCATCAATCTTCAAAACAAGCAGACGCGTCTATGAAGAAGTCTAGAGCCATATAGCCAGTTATGGTTCTTGAGATTAAAATTAGTGAGACCACTGAAAAGCTCGAGGAGAATCTAAAACGATAATTGAAAGGCAGCTGCGGTCAAACCAAACTTATAATACTTGTCAATGTGCAAAAAAGAGAGAGGCGCAATACTTCAACCGATAAGTAAAAGCTATCTGAAATCGACCTTCAGCAATCCAGACATGATACGCTCCTTAATAAAATACTCCAATGATATCAATCTCAAGGAATCCGGCTTGTCGACAGCTTTACGCTATCTGTACACTTATATTACAGTGACGATAACAATCAATGTCTTTTAAATAAGACTGAGTTTTCGCCCAATACTTCAATCAATTTAACAACCATCCAGGATGTTCCTTTAAGATTAGACCATCTCATTCCCAATAAAGATCACCTCGATATGAACCAGCCTCTGCTATTTCCATTAAGACACTTGGTCCATACACTGCAGAACGGCTTGGAAGATGTCGAAATCGACAGGGCAGGCACCCTGGCGAACAATGAGCTGAAAAAATATTTTTCATCGTGAAGACATGGTATTCTAGGAACACCGGCGCTTCGCCTGATAGAGGTTCGGATAGGAAATTGCGAATGATTTAAGTGAGTCTGTTTTTGTAACTTAATCAAAGGTATAATTCATCTATTCTACAGAGAATACCAAATAAAGCGGAAGTAGAAAATAGAACGAATGGACTAACTAAATAAGGGCTAGCCGCGCTAATTTAGGGGCCGGCTCCGTTGGCCGATCAATCATGTCACTCCGTGTACTTATCTCTTCGTTCAGGTGCCAACCGGACGGACCATAATTCTGGTTTCCATTCACTTGGTTGACCAACCTAACTAACTATAGCACTGTACTACATGAGTATTTACATCATACATTCTTGGCTCGTCCCATGAAACCCCCATGAGCAAGGCATTCGGACAAAGACGATTGATATCATGATGATGGTCGTTGAGCTGCTGCCACTGTACTCTACCGTTTGTATACAGTCTCAACCTCGACTTCGGCCTCGAAACTGGAGGCACGGAGTATTCATCTAGGTAACTACTAGAATGATTAGTTATTTGGTTGTAGGTTAACTTATAATGTGATAAATGTAAATATCAATAAATGTATGCAGCTGCCCGATGATGCGCGACGCCTAAAATAGTAGCTTAGTAGGTAACTTTACTTACTATGTAGTATGTACCTCTAGTATTTACGGAACGTCTACGATACAGGATTGATACGATATATTACTCTATGATACGATGTGACCCGATGAAACGCTCCCGTGGTGATCCGTTGCGCGCCACCGTCAGCCACAACCTGTAATGGACCGGTATTACTTGGTAATTTTTCACATGACGTAGAAATTATCGATACATCGTAGTTACAGAGAGAGAATGACTAGAAAATGTACCTCACCGGGACCCACTTTAATTTTTCCAGCTGCGAGCGACTTTTGGTTCATTCTTCTATAGATTTATATTTATATTATCTGTCTTCTTGCCTTTCTACTTACACTGCTCGCTGCTGTCTGTCTTCATCTCAATTCCTTGCTCTTGAATCTCTCCTCACTATCAATCTCCTCTCCGGTAGCGTTTCATCTATTACCCTTGCCTCTCGCGCTCCTCGACCAGGGATTTCTCGTGCATCCCCGCAGCAGTTGTCATCGAGCATCTGCAGGAATTCGAAACAGAGCCAAAACTCATCGCTTCGACCACTCCTGTCACTGTTCTCAACACAACTTAGCTATCCCTGTGGTAGCACCACCCCTCACGATGACGGTCTTCATCGCATCGCTGTATGTACCCGTCAACCTATGTGCTCGTAGAGATTGGTCAGGATAACAACTGACGATATAACTTTCAAACAGGTTTCTACCGTACACCGTCAACTTCCACCTGGAAAAATCTCGCACAACGTCGCAAGGCAGCTCCAAATCTCCAAAATCACAAAATGGCTCTTCTCCACGCCGTGGCCCCGCGTCGGCAATCAGCCTGTTTCAAGAACGGCAAGAAGCTATCAAGAAAGGATTGATGACTCCCGGTGCAACAACCGATCACGAACAGATCTTCACCAACACGAAGATCGAACCACGGAGTGAATATCCATTCCCAACTTTCGCAAACGGACAAGCAAATGCCTTGTCCCAAAGCGAAGCCTACTCTCCTGCGTGGGGATCAACCCATACATTCAATCAGCCTCGCCCGGTGAAACTAGCACTTCCCTCGCCGTCCATCTTAAAACACCAGGAGCCGATTGCCGCGCCTGCGCCCCAGGCAATCGACACAACAAAACCGCCCACCATGGGAGTAGAAGATATCAAGGCTCAGGGGGAGATGATGCGCGCGGCCTCCTCACGTTCGTTTTCCGACGCTGACTGGACTATTGAATCTGCAGAACAAGGGAACGCTGGTCTTCGCAATGCCGTCCGTTCGTTTTCAGATCCTGCTCTCGATGACACCGTTTGGGTTGGAACGTTGGGTATGCCCACGGATGCCCTGGACGCACATGTCAAGTCAGAGATTGCGGAGACGCTGGAGGACAAGCATTCGTCGCTTACCGTCTATGTGAATGATGCCGATTTCGATGGTCATTACTCTCATTTCTGCAAGACGATTCTGTGGCCTGTGTTCCATTATCAGATTCCCGACAATCCCAAGAGCAAGGCGTACGAGGACCATTCTTGGGTTTATTACGTCAAGCTCAACGAGGCGTTTGCTCAGCGCATTGCAAAAAATTGGCGTCGAGGTGATGCGATTTGGGTCCATGATTATCATTTGCTGCTGGTCCCCGCAATGTTGCGCAAACTCCTCCCCGACGCCCAGATTGGGTTTTTCCTGCACGTCGCCTTCCCGTCTTCGGAAGTCTTCAGATGTCTGGCACCCCGGAAGGAACTCCTCGAGGGCGTGTTAGGCGCGGATCTCATCGGGTTTCAAATTGATGAGTATTGCCGCCATTTTTTGCAGACTTGCAGTCGCATATTATGCGTGGAGGCTCGAAACGACGGTGTCCAGTTGGAGGACCGATTCGTCAATGTAGGTAAGTTCCCGATCGGCATTGACCCGACGTCATGGGATGAAAGACGTCGCAGTCAAGATGTAGAGCATTGGATAAAGGTCATCTCGGAGAAATACGAAGGGAAAAGATTGATTGTTTCCCGCGACAAGCTTGATTCGATTCGCGGAGTCCGACAAAAGCTTCTCAGCTACGAACTCTTCCTGAACACCTATCCCGAGTTTCGCGATCAGGTAAGACGCCGTTTTTTGCATTTCTGGTTTCCGATTATTTCCGATTACTAACTCTTAGCAGGTTGTCCTCATTCAGGTCGCTTCATCTACCAACGAGCAGGCAGAGCTGGATACCATTGTATCCGATATTGCCATGCGAATAAATTCAACTCACTCAACACTTGCCCACCAACCGCTGGTCTTTCTGAAGCAGGATCTGAGTTTCGCGCAGTATTTGGCCTTGATCACCGTTGCCGATGCGCTGATGGTGACGAGTCTTCGAGAAGGTATGAATCTGACGAGCCACGAGTTCGTGTATTGTCAGGACGGAAAGTACGGCCCGAAGGCTCATGGACCGCTGATTTTGAGTGAGTTCACTGGGAGCGCATCCATCTTTGATGGGCATGCTTTGCTCGTCAATCCCTGGGATTACCGTCAATGCGCAGAAGCTATTCACACTGCCTTGACGCTGAGCGCTTCCGAAAGGGAAGTCATGTGGCACAAATTGCACGATGCCGTGCTCCAAAACTCCACCACGAACTGGGTCAAGTCATTCCGAGAGACCCTTTCCAAGGTCTGGAATGAGCATTCATCCCGGGAGACAATGGCTGTGCCGCGACTGTCGGTTTCGCGATTGGAAGAGGAATACCGGCGGTCGAATCGTCGCTTACTGATCCTCGACTACGAAGGCACCTTGGCGTCGTGGGGTTCGCCTACCAGTATTATCCTGACCACTCCTCAGCGAGCGTTGATAACATTGGCCGACTTGGTCGAAGACCCCAAGAATATCGTGTACGTGATGAGCGCCAGACGTCCCGAAGAGATGGAGCGCTTGTTCCGCCAGGCTTCCGGCGTGGGACTCATTGCAGAAAATGGCTGTTTCATCCGCGAGCCGTCCAAGGATAGCTGGATCAAACTCAACGAAGAGGAAGACACGCGGCAATGGAAGGCCGGCACCAAAGGGATTCTGAACTACTTTCGAGAGCGGACGGAAAATAGCTGGATCGAAGAGCTACATTGTTCGCTGGTGTTCCACTACGGAGATGCCGAAGACAAAGCGGCAGCTGCTCGACAGGCTTCTGAATGCGCCGATCACATCAACGATGCCTGTGCGAGCCAGGGCGTGCACGTCATTCCGATCGATGGCTCTCTGATCATTCAGTCGTCGCGGACTAACAAGGCCAGCGCGGCAGAGCTTGTATGGCGGTACAGCATCGAGCGTGGCAAGAAGGAAGGATATTCCGGACAGCCTGATTTCTTATTTGTAGCTGGAGATAGTCGTGAGGACGAAGTTGTCTTTCGCTGGGCGAATAAACTCGCGGAATCCAAGGCTGTCAAGAGCTGCATGACAGTGACGCTGGGGTCGAGAAGTACAGAGGCCAAAGCGACATTGACTCAAGGCGTGACAGGTGAGTTCTTCTCTTCTTCTTCGAGTTAGCAATATTATCCTGACTAACGTTTCGACCAGGCGTTCTATCGTGTCTTCAGCGCCTTGCAGCCTCTAGCCAGACATAATTCTGCACATGCTCGATTTCGTAGACTTGCGACATCCCCTTTTCTTTCCGAACATTCACTTCAAACATCTTTTTTTTCCCTTTCTTCTATGTAATGTCAATAAATGATTCACGAACACGATTACGATACACAGTTTGAAGCAGCAGTTGCATTCATAAATCAGATTCCCAAGGATACATACAGTACAGCAAGATTGCAGGGCGTTATGTGCGGGGAATAGAACAACTGTTTTACATATTTTGATCAGATTTACGTACAGTGGCTAGCTTGATAAGTAAGTTAGTTAATTATATTGCTGACTCCATGGAAAGTTAGCCGGGAAGAGAGCCAAATTTTGTGGGGCAGGCTTCCCTTAACGTGGCTGAGCCGAGGTAAGTAAGTTAAGGCTAATTATCGAGTCCTGATCGAGTCCTGATAAATACTGTTCGCGACAAGCAACTTAGCACATCTTGAAATACTGCTTAAATCCTGCGAGCGCATCACCTCCAAAGCTCCTCATTTATATATTTCTTCGCATACGGGCGGATATGCATATACACATGCAACTATAAACATAGATATAGTGGGAAAGTACAAACAATGGCTCCTCCGCACACGCAAACGTTCGAAGATGCCGTTACGGTAACTCCAGTGTCTTCGCACGAGTATACAGCGAATCTCCATCCGGACTGGGCCATAGGCGCTGGTACGTTAGTTCCTTGAAGAATATACGCAGACCGTATTACGGCTTCCAAACAATGGCTAAAAAAATATGAATATAAAGTACCTCATGGGGGATTTACAATGTCTGTTCTGTACCGACTTGCCATCACGCATTTCAAAAATACGCATCCCACTCGCCACAGCTCTCAGGCCAGACCGATATCGATGCAAATGAATTTCTTGCGTCGAACGGCCGTCGGCCCTGTGACGCTTACTGTGCAAGACTCAAAATTGGGGCGGAGAACCTCGACTATCCACGTCACGCTTTCTCAGGCCGATGGCGGCGATGCGAAGTCGGGGTCTGGCGCTAATAATAAAGAGAAAATCGCCCGAGTCGTGGGGTATATCACCATGTCCGATCCGGTGTCTGAGGTTGGCCATTCGTATTCTTCGTCGTGGGAGTTACGGCCACCTCAACCTGAGCCGCCGAAGGTCGTTATAACACCAGACGACATGAAGCTCGCACCGCAAGATAACGAAGACGACCACGCTGCTACTACAAGCAGTCGAAAACCTCCTAAATGGAGACAGCTCTGCCCGACCAAGTGGTCTAAATTTCGCACGGTCGAAAAGCAGTGTTTCACGTTTTCGCCGACTAGCGAATACAAGTCGGCCGGCGCATTGGATCAATGGTCACGTCTGCGCACGTTCTCGTCGGCGACTACCAAGGCAGAGCACGGCAGATGGACAAACGATACGCTGCCATTTATGAGCGATATGATCCCTGTGGGGTTGGAAGAGATAGGCATCAAAGCTCTGGAATCAGCCATGTCCAAGACATCGCCCTCGTCGCCGTCGTCGTCGGTGGCGGCAGCGGAGGCGTTCAGAAAGCCAGAAGTCCCGCCGTTTTGGTATCCAACTGTCGCACTCAATGTAGACTTCAAGAAAAGTCTCCCTGCCGAAGGAGTCGATTGGCTCTATACTCGTATTGTGATCAAATCCGTTCAGAATGGCAGGATGGATATCGAGGCCATCCTCATGGATGAGCAGGGAGATATTGTTGCACTTTGTTCACATATCGCTTTAATAGTTGATATCGCGCGAAACACGAGCGGTCGAAAATTGAAGCGTGCTGGAAAGGAGAAGCTTTGATCGGGGGTTATCGATGTTACCGAAACTACCGAGTTTCACTTTCACAACAAGAAAAATCTGTCTCTGAGAATCGGTGTTTCACTGTGTATATCTATATACGTACATATCTATAGACGTAGCTTGCTAACTATCTATCTAGGCTGAAGTCTAGTTTAAAGAAATTGCATTGTCACAGCTTCTCGCTGCGTGCTATTACCCACAGAGACGATGCCTCTGCACATGCTTTTTTACTCCTGTTTGAATCCTCTTGTTCTTGAATCGCCTGAGACACCGCCCAGTACTTTCTGGAATCGCGCGCAACGCACCACGTATGAATGACCAAGAGTCCCGGCGTGTATATCGGTCTCTTGTACCGCACATTCAACTGCGCAGTATAGATTCCGTCTCTATCGCGAGGATCTGCGTGCGTCCTCGACGGATTCAGAGCCGAATAATGTGCTTCGATGGCATGCGACATGGCCTCGTCAAATAGCGTCGCGAGCACGCCACCATGCGCTGTCTGAGGGTGTCCACTCAACCCCGGCGTCGACATCGACACAAGTGTGATTGTATCTGGAGGTCGCGAGGGAAGAGACGCTGCCGTCCCCTGGGATTTAGAGCTGTTATTATTGCTGACTTCGGCAGCGGGTGCAGGTTGCGCAGGCAATGATAACGAGACCTCGTCTCTTAAATTGCGACGGATAAGCGTCACTAGGAACGGGATGGTCTCGGCTGTGCCGAGGGTTCCAGCGAAATAGCCGTCTTCATCGGTGTAATCCTTGTATACACGCGCGGGCATGTTGTAAGATACATATTGACCCTGGGCATTCTTTCCATGGACAAGGTTGTCGTCGCGGGGACCTTCTTGCGGGTGGAGTGATTCTTGGAGAATTGTCTTGGCCCACGGAATCGAGTCGAAATGTGTAAATTCAGCGGGTGTTAATGATCGTGGCTCGAATTGGGCCTGCGGCGGCGACCCCGCTGGTGGTTTGGATCTGGTCGACATACAGGAAACCGTGATGCGTGTGGGTTTTGGTAAACTTATACAAAATTGCAGGACTCGACGGCTGGCTTGCCCTAGACCCGGGTCTGACTAGCTGACTAGCATGAAACGCCCTAGCGGGAAACAAGCACTTCTCGAATAGACGATATAACCCCTGTGGGCATTGGAATTGATTTCTTTCTGATGATGAATGATCAATGAATCCATGCTGTGAAGATATTGTTGTTATCTATGCGATGTTTCGGTGTCTGAAGGGTCTATATTAATTGGGCCTCGGCTATCAGGCTTGACTCCGATAGGTGCATGTACACTGCAAGTATGGCAGACTGCTGGCCAATTGTTTCTTTCTAAGCAAAATTTGTTTTACAGATTTTACAAAAAATACAAGAGAAAATTTACAGTTACCTAGGTAGATTTTATACATACGATAGATCCGCAAAACCCTTAATAATTACGCACCCGGATATCAGTTTGGAAGATTCTATAAGCTATTAATATACACAAGTCACAAAGTGTACTGAGGAGCCAGCTAGTAGGCCAGCTAGTAAGCCAGCCCATGAGCTGGATTATTTACTAAGTTAACTGATTCCCGGGCCAGCTGGCTTACCAGCTGGCTCTGGGGCTGGCTCAGTAGCTTTTAATTTCCTGTAAAGCTTGGTAAGCAGCTTAGTCAATTCAGAGACTAATTAACTAGAAATTGGCATGTGCTATTGGATATTATGACGCGAATAGGAAACGTTCGCATCCATTTAGACCAAAATTAGCATTTCCATTTAGGGCATATTTTTGGCGTAATGGTAATACAAGACCAGTTCCAACAGCTACATGAGACTCACTGAGACAAAATGACTGGCTCACTGGTAATGAGAGCGAGTTAGTTACAGGGAATAATTCGCCTAAGTAACAAGCAGGCGTCTAATTTCTAACATACTTTAACAACGCAGCAATCTGGGAAAGGAAATGCAACATTATCGGTCAGCCTGACATCCACAGCAACGTTCCAAGTCATCTTGTTTTACACAAATGGCAGTCCTCCAACGAATCCAAATGTTCAACACATTAGAAACCAGTGCGTTTGTCCCAAATTCATTTAATTCTATGAGTCAACCCAGTCACCTTGTGGGGTTAGAAGGGGACCAGGCTGAAACACAGCGAGTCTGTTGAGAATGTTAAGCGCCGGGATCCCTGTCGAAGTAGCAGGGCTCCGGAGTGACATTGTATAAGCCATCGAGCAATACAGCGCATACCTTCACTCTTGTCACCAGTGGAATATCTTTGTAGCTGCAAGGCTTGCGCTGGATTTTCTGTTTCACATGGCGCGCGTCTAGAGAGATACCTAGGTACGAAAAGGAGGGCCAATTGGAGGTAATTGAGAGAGATGCTCTGACAGCCCTGGAGATCATCAGCGGCTATTGAAATGAAACGAAGCAGTGGAAGCTACCTACCTAGATATAGCTATAAAACAGAGTGCTACGAACATATTCATTAAATATATGCGAACTTACCAGCATCTTAACAACCTTTTTTTTTGTTTTTTCATATTCAAGTATCCATATAAAATTGTGGGAATAATTGGTATACTTGATATTCCGTCTGAAAATATATATTCAATATGTTTCAAGCCACTGCTCGCCGTCTCATTCAATACGTTGGCCGCACAAAGCTAACAGACCTTCCCAACGAATGGCAGGGTGCGGTCCAAGAAGTTATGACTTCACAGGAATCCATCGTGCGTATCCGTATCAATTGTGATCCTCTGGTACGCATGCTTATATTGATTTAGGATCCGCGGATCAAAAAGGCTGAAATCAGGTACGCCCGCGAGAACTGTCGTCTTTACCTGCTTAAACCTGAAACCTAACCTGAAACGCTGGTCTCAGAGGCTCTCAACCGCATCGGTCATATGATGATCCTTCTGATGAAAAAGAAGTCATCTCGGTTCGACTTTTGGATGAGGAGGACAAAAGGGTCGCCAGCATACATATTCACCAGGATGGGTCTTCCAAAAAAGTGACATGGCGATAAGTGAGATATTTTCGGGATCAACCATGTGTTCCGCAGTTTCAGTTGTATAAACTTTGTTTATAACGAAGTGCCTGTCAACCAGGGATCAGATAGCAATTCTTTTGCTGTAGGCCGTGTTTCTGGCACCCAACGAAGTATTTTTCGTATAAATTGGAGAAACTGTCTTTTATCCGAGCCTTGTAAATTCTTCTCAAAATCCTCCAAGGACGTCGGAGGAATGTCAATTCCGCCTATCCAATTACCTGACAACCAGTTAGCTGAGGCGAGAGGTGTGGAACAGGTGTACGAGCACGACTAGAGGAGGACAAACTAACCATTATTATCAAAGAACTCCGAGGCATATTTGCTGCATTGCAAGAACTCCTTAGGCGGAGGGCCTAGGAGCGCAACCATCTCTGCAAGATGATGAATATTAGAATCTTGGCCATTGCTGTCTGCCGCTTTGAAAAGGTGTTGATTTTCAAAAAGGTCCCACGCCTGTCACAAAGTTATAAATCATGTCTAGGACTTGTCTTCGGATTATTCTGGAAGACATGTAACTTGCTCAACCTACCAATACACCCAGATTCCATATATCCACCTTTTGATTCCAAGTCATCCGTAACAATACTTCAGGTGCTCGGTATATATACGGTTGTATATCCTCATGAAAAGTAGAAGATCCAAAGCGAGCCTCACCAAAGTCGCATAAAGTTGGACGACCATACTGCTTAGGGTTGGGAAGTTGTCGGGTTTGGTATATGACATTGTTACCAACAATTTTGCGAGGGATCGGGTTATTTCGTTCATCTTCCTCAAACTCGGAGAGAATTGCAGGATCTTCAATTCCAAGAAGTATGTTTTTTTCTTGGATGTCTACGATACGAGATATCAGTAAGGATGTATCTGCAGCTCGCGGGTGGAAAAGGCTGTCGAAACTGTACCTGTATGAATAATTCCAGCTTCAGCATGTAGAAAGTCAAGAGCAAGAAGTATATGTTTCAAAGTTAACTTCAACAGCTTCTCTGACATCTTCTTACCAGGCATCATCCTCCGAAAAGTAGCCAAGGTTATGCCTAGTGGGGGATGGACGAGACACAGGAAACGTCCGCTTGCTGTTGAGAACTCGAAGTCATCCAGAGAAGTTCGGACCAGCAAGGAACCGGTGTGACTTGTTTTCAGCATATTCATATGTCGATAGACTTGAAGCTCTCTATAGCCCTGCGAAGAGTTGCACTCGTAAACTTTTAAAGTAACATATCGATGACCTCTATGGAACGGTTATCAACAATAAGACGAACAGTTGGAACGATCTTATTCTTTGAGATGGTTTTGGGTAAAAGGAAAAGTAAGGGAACAAAACTCACTGTAAATCCCGACAGAGCCAAGCAGTAGAGTAAGCTCCATACCCAAGCTTTCCAACAACTTGGTACCTCGAATTAAAAACTTCGCCAATACGAACAGCGTAAAATCGATCTGGCGAATACCAAGGGAGTGTTTCTTCTTCAATCTTCTCATTCTGGCTTAAGGCTAAGAAGCCAGATTGCCGAAACTGCCTTCTTGGTAGTAGCAGAGGCTGCGACAGGAAACGCCGACCCCAGCGCAGTAAATTTGACATGGTAGGTGAGAAACTAAATGAAAGATTGCTACATTTACAAGAGATAAATGAAGTGCAACTTGCAATCTCAGCAACCAGGAGGGTTTCCCTTTTGGTCGTTGACCCAAAATTCAAGCTAAACTAAATCAGCTAGTTAGTATACGGAGTACACGTGACCTATTTGATGAGATCGGGGAGACATAAATTGATATTGTTGTGCATGAGAATTCTTTTGCAAAAAAAGCAATTCACTCACAAGATAAATTTTCCAATAGACTATCCATCACTATATAATCAAGAATCAGAAGATACTCTAGCCCACATAGCAGTTCTGATACAAACCACGCCTACAACCCTGGTAGCAAATCTAGTTCTATTCCAACAAATTCTTAAAATAACCAACTAACTCAATTTATCCCTAGTGTAACGCTTTATTTATCTGAGTCGTTTCAAATTAATGATTTTGATTGGTCGATTTTTGTCTTGCAGACCACGGAACTCCGGTTTTGATTTGCCTAATCGGGAGCTAGTCTGAATGTTCTGTATTATTACCGGACACTAGTAATAAATTGATAGCTGAGTCTCGAATTTGTCATTCTTGATTGGATCGGTTCTTCCCTGAACCTGTACTGTAATGTTGTAATACTGGTAATTCATCAAGACAGACACGGACTTAAGAGAGTAAGAGGAAGCTCCAGGAACCAACCAGCCAAGCAGGGAATGGCTTCACTCAAACGTCTCAGACAGAGGACAGGACATCTTCAGAATAGATGCAGGATGTCTGGATATAGAGAGTTCTGCCCACCTGCACTCTCCCAGGCTGAAGGAAAGACTTTATTCAGGAATAAATAAAACAAATACTTTAATCAAATATCCTTAAATTTGCTCCTAGCTCGGCCCACTTCCCTGCTTCTTGCTGCTTACTAGACTACTCCAGCCTAGCGCTTTTGTTCTCTCAAAGTACCCTGCTAGCTGTTTACTATGGAGTGGTACTTAACTACTCTATCTGGCAGTGTAACGGACTCTGGTAACGGGGGTAACCCACGATTCCCCGTCGCAACTGCTTCTTGCTTCTTTTAGCTGCTTGTCTTCCCTGGTTTTCTTCGCTTTTCTCCTCTTCCCTTCTTCTTCTTCTTCTTCTTCTTCTCTTCTTTTCTTCTTCTCCCCAGACTCTTCTCACGTTTCGCGCTGCATCCTCTATTAGCCAATTCTAAATAGCATCGTTTCAAATAGTCGCTTTATTCCGATAACTTGATTGATCCAGTCTGCTCCTCACATTCCTGTCGATCCACACTCTCCGCCAAAATGCGTTCATCCGCTCTGTTGATCCTTGCTGCTTTCGTGGCTGACGCGACTGCTTTTTACAACTTCACCCTTCCCGCCGGCTTCAATTTGGCCTTGGTGCCATCTACGACTCTTCGTAAGTCTCTACCGGAATAATCGGATCATGATGTCGAACAATTCTTGCTGATTTGGCGGTATCTAGAACAATGGTGTCTGGCAGAACGAAATACTTGCCCGATGGTCTGTGGTGGAGCCGCCTCGCTGAATGACTGTGATCCGGTAAGCGCCGCAATTAATTTTGGTTCAGTGCGACCAGAATGCATCGTTCTTTACTAACACTCGAATGAGACCACCCTCAACTTCGATTGCACTTGCTCCAATAACACCGCCCCCGACCTCAGCCCCTACCAGAATACCATTCCGTTCTTTGTGTGCCAAGAGAATTACAAGCAATGCATCAACAACAACCCTTCCGACCTTGATGCGCAAAAGCAATGCAAGGCCAATGCGACCTGCGGTTCCATCTTGTTGACTGGCGATGCCACCTCCACTGCGGGTGCTGCGTCAACCAGTGGTGCCTCGACTACCGCTGCCTCCAACAGCGCAGCCACCACCTTGGCTACCACTGCCGCGGCCACTTCGCCGTCGGGGTCGGGGTCTGCGACTGGATCAGGAGCTGCTGCTACTGCCTCGACGTCTCACGCCGCCGCTGCGCTTGTGGTGTCTTCTGACCATGCCACTGGCTTCTTTGCTGCTGCAATGCTCGCGATCTTCGGTATGTTGATGTAGAAGGCTGCATTGTTGCAGTATCTACCGTACGGAGGATCTGCCTGGTGGGATGAACCTCACAGCCTGGTCATACTAATATCATACTTTTTTGCGAGTCACTTTTTTTTTTCGTTGAGACCGAGCACCGATGCGAGTTTCGTCATGGAGTTTCTTGGCTTTGTCTTTTTACTGATTCACGTTGAACGATATCCTTGGGTGTTTTGAGTTTACCGCTGTCTTGAGACGCGAGATACGCGAGCATGGTTATGATATCGATGTCTCTCTTTTGTGCATATATTGTTACGCGGTAGTTGTTGACTTGTAAATTGTTAGCAATTAATTCATCTATGAGCCTTATTCTATTTATGAAATTTATCCGTAGAGGTTTGTCTGAAAATTCCCTTTAATTAGTTAAGTAGATGTTGCGTAGTTAATATGGGCGTGACTTGGTTGCCCGCATTTGTCAGAACACTCGACGCTGATTCGCCAAAGGGTGAAATCACACAACTGAAATTTCTCCCACACTTTATCGATACAAACCACCAGCAAACCTTCCAATCAGCCCACCAAGACAACCTGAGCAACTCTTGGTCCTCAACGCATTCTCCCGTCTCGTCTTGTTCTCCCTCTCTCGACCGACTTACTGCGTCTGTCGAGGAGTACTCGGAATCCTCGTCCATCCACCATGCCAGCCCCGACCAACACTCTCCTCATCGAGGGGTCCTTTACGGAGCTGTGCGAAGAGCTCGCTCAGTATCTCGACGTTCTCCGATCCAACGAGGGAGGTGCCAGTGTCAATACCGAGATCGCTCCTTTGCTGGAGCAACTGCGTCAACAAGAACAGGATGGAGAAGATCCGAATTTGAGTCAACGCGATGAGGCGTTGAAGAAGATTGTTGGTGCCGCGGCGGTTTTGAATAATGCTCCTGAAAAAGGTACTTCTCATATTTGAACATTTGCTTAAAAAGGAGAAAGAGAAGAAAAGAAATATCGACTAACATACTGCGTATTTGAAGAATTCATACCTGCATACAACCTCCTGGTGCATCTGATTCGGCAATCTTCCGATCCGGATATTTTTCTGTCGAGAATTTGCACCTACCTTGCTAAACCCGTCACATCCTCCGCCCAGTTCGGCCCTTCGTTGGCTCTGACCATTCTGACTACCATCTTCAATACCCTCGCTCCCTCAGACTCCAGTCGATACCACGTCTTCCTCGCCATAATTGCCGTCATTCGTCAGTCCGGCTCGACTACCGCCTACGAAGCCCTGAAAGAGCAGTTGGTATCGCAACTGCCCGGTTGGCTTTCTGCATGGGAACTGGATGAAGAAGATGCTCAAAAGTTGCACCTGGCCATCTCGGACGCCGCGGAGGCAGCGGGCGATAACGAACTTGCCTACACTCATCTCGTCGAGGCTCTTCACTCCATCGACGCCAACGAAGCATCCAGCAAGGAGAATCGAGAGCTTGCCGTCCGCGCACTGACAGCTGCGCTATCAAATCCTGTCATCTTCGATTTCACCTCCTTGTCTGCCTCGGACGCCGTGCAGGCCCTACGGTCAAGCGACACCTCTCTGTTTGAGCTCTTGGAGATTTTCGCTGCTGATACGCTCGATACCTACGACGACTTTGTCTCTTCGACTCCCCTGAGCTCGATTTCCGGCGGTGTGTTGGCCGAGTCAGGCGATGCACTTCAGACAAAAATGCGTCTGTTAACGCTGGCTTCGCTTGCGTCGGCCACTCCATCCCGCTCCCTGCCCTATGCCACCATCGCTTCGGCGCTTCGCATCGCCGACACCGAAGTTGAGAAATGGGTCATCGACACGATCCGCGCTGGCCTGGTTGAAGGGAAACTGTCGCAGCTACGTTCTGAATTCCTCGTTCACCGCGCCACATACCGTGTCTTTGGAGAGAAGCAATGGGCCGAAGTGCAGGGCCGTCTTTTCGTCTGGCGTCGTAGTCTAGAAGGTGTTTTGGATGTGATTCGCACAGAACGCGAACGCTACGCCCGCGAACTTCAGCAACAGCAGGCTGCAGCGCAGAATGCCGACGAGAGTGGTGCAACTGGTGGTAAGGGGGGCGATAAAAAGTCCTCGGGAGGTGATCGAAGAAGACCCCATCAGCAGCAACAAAACCCACCTCATGCTCGTGAAATTGATCTATTAGGTGGAGGAGATTAATTCTAGACAGAGCGGTCGTGGTAAAAATTGTCTCGTCAATTCTCTTTATTCCTGTGTTGTCATTTGTTTTGGAGAATCGGTATATCAAAATTTATTTTTTTTTTCAGTTTCATGTGAAGAATTAGAGCTAGTCGGGATGCTAAACTAGAAATCTCTTTTTCATACCTGTTCTCTACATCATGCAAGTGTTTGGAAATGAGTACATTGGTTGATGATCATGTCGGATTGTTCAAGTAGGTACCTAGGTAGTAAATGGATGAAACGATAGCTCTATCATGGTTTGCAGATGGTCGGAGGTATATATATGAACACGACCACCCATTCTTCTGACCGGGGCCAAGAGTAAGATTCCGCTGTTTTAGAAATGCAGAAAGTTCGGAGAGCCGACACTGTAAAATTTGTATCTGTATATTATTCTATAAACCTCAATGTATATATACCTTTTCCATACTTGCACTATACACATCCCCAGTTCCGTCCACAACAACACTAACGAGAAATAATCTACAAAGCATCGACTCCCTTGGCCTTCAACTCGGACTGGATTCGCTCGTAGACTTCCTCCTTGGATCCCGTCGCCTGGACACTGATGACTTTACCTTTTTCCTCAAACTCGCGTACGACAGGCATGGAAGTTTCCTCAAAAGTTCGGAACCTCTTACGAATAGACTCGATATTATCGTCGTCGCGCCCACTCGTCTCACCACGCTTCAACAGACGAGACAACATGACTTCTTCAGGACAACTCAGAAACAGAACCAACTTGGACACGCAGACGGTCTGTTCGAAGAAATGAGCCTGATCAATCTGACGAGGAAACCCATCGATCAAGAACCGTGCAGGATTGGTTTTGGAACTGTCCTTCTCGAGAATTTCTGCCATTGCGTTCGATAGTAGCGCCACCGTCACTTCCATGGGTACAATAGTACCTTCGCGGATGTGGTGACGGATCAATTCGCCGTATTCGCTCCCTTCGCGCTTCTGTTCGGCGCGCAGTAGGTCGCCAGCTGAGAGATGATTGAATCCGTAGTCGCGCACGAGGTTTTCGGATTGTGTACCTTTGCCTGCGCCGGGTCCTCCGAGGACGAAGACCACGGTGACTTTATCGGACGAGAAGCGAGGTGTAGTTGTTGTTGGGGCCATTGTTTCGGTCGATCTGCTTTTTTTTCCCCCTCCTCTCTGAAAGTGCCGTGCAAATGGTTCGAATTCACTAAGACTTGGGCTTGGGCGAAGTAGATGCTCGAGATCTAACCAGCAAAATGTACGAGCCTGTTCCGATCAAGATAATTGCAACGAACGGAAGGACTTTGAATTGCGATTTCTCGCTTTGCGTAGTCGTAGCTCCAGAGGTAGCGGTCGGTCGTGGTCGAGGAGACGAGGCGTGACGAGAAGTCGTAGTGAAGATCGATCGATTATTGCTCTTGAAGAGATTGTTGACGATGGATGTGTTCGTTGAGCGGTGATGGTGGGGCAGGACTAGTGGGAAGTTCAGTCAGTACTCAGTTTTCAGGAGGTTTAGCTAGCTAGTCGAATTTATGCAGTACGCTCAGACAAAACGACCAGATAGGAGTACAGTTGCTATCGAGACATGCGATTTCTGGATCACTTACCCTGGAAGCTGTTGAAATTCAAAGTGGTCCTGTTGACTTTTGACAAGAGAGCAGTCTCAAACCGAGGCATTCCTGACGACTTTGCTGATAGTTGCGATCTGGAAAGTACGGGAATCGAGGAAGATGATGAGTCTGGCCGAAGTTGGCCGTCGCTGGTAAAAAAAGATCCGAAACGCTGTTACGTGTAATTTTACCCGGCACAGTTAACTCGATACCATAACGTTATTTATCAGAGACATCGAGTTCCGTTGTATGAGATCGTATTTAATTACAGTAGTTCAAAGCTCTTTCTTCGCAGTCTCTAGAAAAAAATATTCAAATGTTCAGTTGCATGTTCATTGATATGAAATTAGTTATCACCTGTCATCGTATAAAAAAAATATCGCCTAGCGACGGTGAGTAATGAGTGAAAGAGAAAATAAATACAACAGAGAATCGCCTGGCGCCTGGGGATATTATATCAACACAGAAAAGAACACGGCATACACAATCACAGCAAACTGATCCAATCCATCAATAACAAAGGAATATATATATATATGCATACTCAATTTTAATCAAATCCCTGATGTCCGTGACCCGGTGGAGGCGGGTAGCTTGGAGATGTCAATGGTCCAGCATACGCTCCGGGAATCGGCACGGCTTCGTATGTTTTTTCTCCAGGCGCTGCACCAACGTGTTCATTAACTTTCTCGGACACGTCTTCTTCATTGGAATCCGCAGGAGTAGACGACGAAGGGAAGGAAGCAGGCGCTGCGAATCCCTGTTGTGCAACTCGTGGTGTCGCACCCTGTACCCGAATCGGTGGTGCCTGAAGCTGGAACGGCTTTGTGACCACGCGTGTGGGCGATTTTGGTGTTGCGTATTGAACAGAGTAATTCTCGCCATTCTCCGCTGCACCGTACGAATCCTGGTGGTAGGGTTGAACAGCTGTTACAGAAGCCATATAAGGAGATTTGGGAGTCATGGGGAAGAATCCAGGTGTATTGGGGGCAGATTGCACTCGAAGCTGCGCCAGATAAAGATCTGAGCGAGCCTTGTCGCGGAGCTCCATGGTCTTCTTCAGACGCTGCTTTGAGTAGAATCGGTAGAAGCCGATTGCGTAGATACAGATGCAAATCACTTCCAGGACAATTTCAATGATCGCACAGACCAAAGACCAGTCTTGCAATCGACAGATCAAGGAGTAGTCAACCTGGTCCTGGAAAAGCTGCTTGCGGAGATTGTCGTTACAAGACCAACCCCAAAAGTCCTTGCCCTGTCCGTTTGCCTTGGAGCCCTGGAAGACAGCAGCACCAACTACCCACATAATCGTACTGAAAGTGAAGTAGCCCACGGCAAACCAAGAGTAGTAGACTGCAACTTTTGAGGCCCGACGATGGCCACCTTTCCAGTAGCCGTAGAAGACAATAAGAGCAGTAAACATAGAGACAACAGACATTCCTAGAAGCATGTATTGTGGCCAGGGGTTAGTGCCCACTGCCCAGGGTGGGAGATTGTTGCGAGGAGGCAGATCTTTGGTGGCTCTGAAAATGGTTAAGCTCTGTGACAAGAGTGACAGGACGATCAGAGAACAGCTGAAATTGACCGTTCGCAGAATCACTTTCGCGGCACGAACTCTGACTTTGATTTTCTACACGACGCCTTATTAGCATGTATATATTTTTATAATAGAATCATCGTCAACGTACCAAATCTCGTTTGTTTTCTTTAGCGGTTTGCATTTCTTCTTTCTCCAGCTTCACCTCTTCACGGAAAGTTGGGCTGAAGGGATTCATCGTTCTGGCAGTGCCCGGAGTCTTGAGGGCACTTCTTAACGGTGATGCAGGTGTCATGGGCATGTTGGCGTAACGAGAAGAATCATTTTCAGTCACATATCCGAATCCCACGTCCGAAACATGATGCTGGACACCACTTTTCGTGGTAGACTCGGCTGGGTCTGCGAATGGTGATTGCGCTCCATCGGCAGGATTGATGGGCGAAATTACTGTTGTTGCCTCTGCAAACCGTGCTGTGCGAGGACTCCTCATGTCGGCGATGGAGGATGAAGTAGAAGATCTTGAGGGATTGCGCATGATGGATTGTGGATTCTGCTGAGTAGACATGGTGGGCGATTGAAGAGAGATCCTGCTCTCAACAAGACTGTGTAAATGCTTTGCCAGCTGCAAAAGCTGTAGAGTCGGTGAACCGAGGGCTCTTTCAGGCAGTGGCTCAACGCCTCAGTAGAGGACGACCGACTTTCAATTTCCTGATGCTGATGGGATTGAGTAAAAGAGTAATCAATCGATCGTACGAACCGCGAACCTGCGCAGCATTCAAAGCAAAGCTATCACCGACCAAAGCAACTACCAAGATGATCAAAAATTCGAAGCACAGCTTGAGAGGAGGAAGTCGAAAAGGAATTTCGAAGACTGGGAGGGCCGGCCGCCATGGTCTATGTATGAATGGCAGGCTCGCCCACAGGAAACGGAGAGCTGAGAGCCAATGCATTCTCCCCTCTCTCTGTCACTTCTGGCACAGTATGATCACCTTTGGTGCCCATCCGGCGGGCCGTGAACTGCCAGATTAGCGCCGGGCTTTCGACGCTGGTCGACAGTCTATGCCGAGCATGATTGGACACCTAGAGATAGAAACCGTGTGCCTGTTTTGCGCTCGACTGCAGAACACGGCCGACTATTGGGCGGGGAACCATGCAAGATAGCGCTGCGAGTCTAGCGAGGTGCGGGAGGGATAGGCTGGCAGAGCAAAAGAAGAAGCCAAAAGGGGAGCTTTGTATGCACTATGCACTTTGTCCAGCGAATCACTTCTCGAAGCACATGACTGCGCGTGATATCTGTAAGCACGGCCCGTTTCGTCACAAACCTCAGGCCAATCAGAGTCATGGGTTAACTGCGGGCAACTCTGCAAGTCTGACAAAGCAGGAGGCGGATACCTCAGGCAGGCCAATCAACGATGCTTTCGAAGCGCGGAGTCAGATCGGTGGCTTCTCGACCACAACCAATCGGTCGATCATCAAGGGAAAGAAAAAGAAAAAGAAAGGAAAAAGCTCACTGCACTGCTTCATGAGTTTTGGGAAATCAGCTTAAAACTTGGTAAGAAACTCTCGTTGTTGTTATTATTAGTACACGAGAACATCCGGACCTTTTGTACCGAGTAGCATGTACCGGTACCTGGCTCAACTGTTTCACGATAACTTAGAGAGAGAGACCGTCTCTTGACAGCGACTGCATTCTGGACAAAGGGAGAGACGACCCGAGGACACGCATTTTACTAATCACTGCAGGACAATCACACAAGTTGCATGATTCAGGGTTGTGCTACTCATGCAGTATTTATGCAAGAGATCCTCCAAGGGAGACTGTTCTTTGTAGTTGCTATGCAAGAAGTCTGGATGCTACTTCGACCCTTTGATACTCCTTATGGCTAGCCTCAGGCTTGCTTTCGCCACAGTTACCCTGGTAGATGTATCCTTTTGAAAATCAATTTCTCATGCATATCTTGACTCGAAAAACACACAACCTGAGAATAATGAATTGATTAAACAGAAATAATGCCAGTTCCCGAGACTCCAAACGCAAAAGCCCTCTGTACAATGAACCCCGTAATCCAAATTGACAGACCAAAAATGTCTAGTTGCCTTCGTCTACATAGCGCCTTCGTCAATCACTGCCCCGACGTCCTTACTGATATAAATCTCCTCAAGGCCGGTGTCTCCATCGCCGTAACCGCTACCATTCTGAAGAACAAGACCCTTTTCATTGGCCAAATGTAGCAGACAAATGAACCCAAACGAGGTACTGATATCTCGCAATGACTCTTGGGGATATACTGTCTTAAGTGAGTTCATGACTGTCGTAAATCGCAATTGGCCGTTCTTCTCCACTTCAGACGAGATATCAAGCATGGGATGATCGACATCCGCGTGTCGATTCTTAGGAGTCGGCGTTGGTGGTCCGTCGTCCTCAGTAGGCTCTTCTGGCGACTCAACGCTTGCCGGGGCGTCTGAGGCCGAGTTGAAATCCATAGACTCAACTAATCTGTCACCCATGCCTTTCCACATTTCTTCTTTCAGTCGACGGACATCCACCTTCTTAGCCACGCGAGCATAGGCCACGTAGTCCGGTCTAACGCGACGACCACCCTGCGTCACTAGCTGGGAGCCAAATCCTCCACCGTGCAGCGCAGAACCTGGAGTAGCTCCTACCATGTTCAACAAAGCGGTCAATCCCGTTGCGCCCGATCCATCCCCGGCTGAGGTCGTCGGCCTAGCGTCCAAATCACCTGTAGGCGAAAACATCTCTCGAGCGTCCGCGAATGGCATATTGTCATCGTCGTCTTCTCCCATCGGCAGTCCATTGGGGAAGGCAAGCCCATCGTCGTCCGCGAAGAAGTTAGCATCGTATGTGCCTGCAACCTTCTCGTCTTCTGCCTGAGAACTGTCTTCGGGTTTATGATTGGCCCAGAAAGCCTCATCCATTTCACCTGCAGCTGGAGCACGTGTGCCGGCTTGCTCGCCTGTTCTGCGAGCTCCGAAGAATCTTTTGGATCCCACGCGAGCCTTGGGTTTGAGGAAGAGACGCAAAAGTTGCTGGGAGTTGAAATGCTTGTCATCAGGAAGAAGATTCCGTCCTTTAGTTTTCCATTGTGTTTTCGGAATCGAGATAGCAGAGTTTGAACTGGCTTGCGTGTAGATCAAGTCCGCTGCCGTAGGATCCAGAGGTGCAGAAAAGTCAATTACAAATGGCTCCTTCTCTTTTCGCTGCTTGGGTGCTGCGGTTGTTGAATTGGCGGCATTGGTTTCCTTGATTTTTCGGATCCGCCAATGTTCAGGCCCAGCCCAATTCTTCTGTAAAGCGTTGTCAAAGTAACTCAGTATATTCTCGTGTTCCTTGTTGGCGGGTTGGTGGGCAATAGACAAAGTGTAAGGGTCTCCATCCTCGCCAGCCTCGGGGTCGTCCTCGCCATCAATGGCCATACGATGAACCTTCAACAAGGGCTCCAAAGCTGCCTCTCGCGCCCAGGCCTCTCCGCCTTCACCGAAGCCAGCGTCTTCGCCGATATCAAAACCTGCAAATGTCCCGTCGTCATCGTCATCAAACCCCACCGCATTATCGTCGTCGAGCATGATACCGGAAGCATCGCCCATTCGTTTAGCTGCATCGGCCTCGTCGTTGTTCTTGTCGGTTCTCCAATCCTCGGGTGCTTTGAGTAAGGGCATGTCAAGAGAGCCACTGGGGTCTCCCAAGTCGAAATTTTTCAACGATGGGCATATGTCTTGCTCGGCTAGACGATCCAAGTCAGGGAAGAATCTGCTTCGAAGTGAAGATACGTCAATTTCCACGGGATCGATATCCATGGGGTCGCCTGATGGTTCCTTTGACTGCTTTTCTTCGGGTTCCACGCTGCCATCCATCTCTTCCTCTCTCGCATGATCTCCACCGTGGGCAGTCTCGTCAACATCATCGCTACTATCAAAGATGATACGGCCATGGCCGTCAATCGATAAATGATTGAGCAGTAAACCCTTGGCGCCACCTTCATCAAAATCTGCTGATGCCTTTTTGAAGAGAGGATCAACTGCGAATTCTAATTCAAGTTTCTTCAACTGTAGCGAAGCAAAAGAAGGAGCAAGTGTAGCCTCATGTGACCGCGTCTACACGCATTGTTAGAGATACGACATCAGCCTTAAGATGGCAAATAGACTCACCTTCTTTTTCGCCTTCCTTCGCACGCCATCTTCGCCCTCTTCCTCTTCGTCGTCGCCTTCCTGACCTTCCCCTTCTTGTTCTTTGCGATCCCGACTATCTGCCAACCCACTTAAAAGCTTTCCGGTTTCGGTGGCGACACTGTCAACTCTGCTGGTATAGATCTTGACGCAACCGTCGAGTGTACAACTAGCCTTTTGAAAGTTGACACCGTCGCCTTCACGAAGCAGCGACATGTCGTGAAAGTAATCGATCAGAGCAAAATTCCACGAGTTCGCCGCGTTAATTTTATTATCGGTCGCCATTTTCATCCACTCTTCGAAATTTGCGAGGATGGGAACTCGTTTGGCGGGTGTAGCACCCCTGCCGCGACCGTCCACGTCGCTTTCCCGACCTCGACGAAGCGAGCCTCGAGGTGTCCCAGGACTCTGGCTATCAGCGCGATCATAGGTCCTGCGCGGGGGCATGGGCGTTTTCACAGCAGCCTTGATCTGGTTCATTTGACGGTCATGTAGAGCTTGTCGAGACTGCATCCGAGCAGCCTTTTCTCCCATGTCATCATTGAGAGGAATTCTGTGCGCGCGCGAAGCACAAAAGGAAAACAAGTCAGCCTGGTTCTCACAGCTACAGGGTCGTTCTTTCCATGCGGCACCTACTTCATGGGAGAATTCTTTTGCGGCGTGGACGCGCCGCCATTAGAGCGGCGGTGGCTCTTTGCTGGATTCACGACGCGAGGCATGTTGCGAGTCGTTGTAGATGATGAGATGATGGTGACGATGCTAGAACGAGTCTGATAAATGTTGTTGTTCACTGACGCATCTTCACTGTCTCAGACAGACTTGAACGAGCGATTTCAGATTAGATCTATTTTCCCCGACGGAGAAATACAGTGTTTCGAGATGCTGGAACCGTTCTTGCCGTCTTCTTCCTGGATGGTTGTTTTTGCAGTCGTTGTCGAGGTTGGCTTTGCGGCAGGCGAGGGTCGTGGGGGATCGTTCCGTGGTTTGTCAACAAAACATACGGCGCGCCGGAGACACCAGACACGCCGTCACGTGTAGTGCATCCACGTGATGCAACCAATCATATCATGGGCACGAATTACGTAGCTCTCGAATTCCGAGCCTTTGATTAGTTAGCAGTTCTTTGCCTTATGATAAGTTTGTTCCTAAGAATTCATATATGATCTTGAACCCTGCCAGATTCAGGTGGGATGAAACTTTAGGAGAGAGTGGATTGCCATCCAGGCGAATGAGTAGATATGATAACCACTTCCTTTGACTCCCCAGCAGCTACGCGAACCTTTACTGCAACAAATTCATGAGCAGGTTCATCACAGGCTAGCCACACAATTGAATATGACCGTCTCCTAGCTTTGGACAAATTGATATCGACCGCGAAGATGATCTCCGAATTGAATGGGGTAGTAAGCTCCTAATCGATATTTCTCCAGTCTTTCCACTTCTCAAGAGGCTTGTATAGCACGCATATCTAAGTCTTTGTCGACCTCATTTTATTTCAATACTGCGAGACTCAAATGTGCGCAGAGAATGGATCAGTCGTCGCTGTCTCTTCCACACCTTGCGTTGAGGGCTCAAGCTTATCGATAACATGTTCCAATAGAAATTGGCCCGTGTTGCCAAGCTTTATTGACTAGAGGACCACGTGATGCGTGACTCAATTCTATATTGGGTTAGACTATATCCTATGCTTAGTCACCATATCGGCTCTTTTATGGTCTTGGCCTGTCGTCAGTCCAAGAAATCTTGCAGCTCGTTGTCTGACGTCCAGCACTCGAGTGGTGCGATATTGTCTATATACCACTGACATATTCTGTTGCCTTTGAATGCATGACTCCAAACTCCATCCGTCTTCTCATAAGTGTCATCTTGGTCCATTATCTTGCTTCGACGTCATTGGCTTCTAGTATGGTTGCCGCCGTTGGAGCGTTAATTTTATAGCATCGTGCATATAATCAACCTTGGAAGATATCCGCGCACTGACATTGACGGACAATGCTTGTACAGCAATTGAAAATCATGCATATGATTACACACTTCATGTTACGATCATGAATGGTTTGCTCTCTGAAATGCCGTCAGCACGGCCGACGAGGCTTCGAGGCAGGCGCAAGCTGTACGATATCCGGTCCTTTTTCCTCGTGGTGGCTGCTTTATCAACATTGGCACTGGGAAGTTGGCTTGCTTCCATTCCGGAGTCAAATCAATTTGCCAGCACCAATGTCAATCATTACAAGCGGATGGTAAATGCTGGACATATTGCGGGATCCACCAATGGCTCAGTGCTTTTCCGTTCAGATGAACAAGCTACAGAGGTAACTATCCTAGCCGTCGTCCCAGATCGCGATGTTTGAATGTTGACTTTTATATCTGAAAAGTGCCGTGATGTCCGCTTCGCGGACGATCAATGCTCGTTTGTTAAGAGCAATTGTCCAGACGAGGCTGGTATATTCCCATACCTAGAACTCTATTATTGTTCGCTTCGTCAAGCGAAGCCCATCGCATTTCTGATTATCATAGCATGGCTATCGCTGCTGTTCAGTACCGTTGGGATTGCTGCTAGCGACTTTCTCTGCATCAATCTCAGCACTATTGCCAGCATCCTCGGGATGAGTGAAAGTCTGACCGGCGTCACTTTCCTAGCTTTTGGCAACGGAAGTCCGGACGTCTTTTCCACATTCGCAGCCATGGGATCAAATAGTGGAAGTCTGGCGGTAGGCGAACTAATTGGAGCTGCCTGCTTCATCACTGCGGTGGTTGCAGGTTCAATGGCAGTAGCCAGGCCTTTTCGCGTCGCCCGCCGAAGTTTTGTGAGAGATGTGAGCTTCTTCATTTTCGCGGCCTCCTTAACTCTGGTTGTGCTAGCAGATGGTGAACTGCATGCTTGGGAATGTATATCAATGATCAGTCTCTATGTCTTTTACGTGGTGTTGGTTGTATCCTGGCATTGGTATTTGAGTCGTCGGCGACGAAAACAACACAGAGAAATTGCCGCCAGAGCTCATTTTCATATACCTCAAAGCCAAGAACTGGAATTGCATGATGATGCGTCTGATGACGAATTTGTTGGGGGAGAGGCCACGAGCCTGTTAGACGGGCAGAGATCTCCCGATTTTGAAGCACTTGAACGAGCGGCATGGCCGGACGAGGACGAAGAGGACGACGAAACCCGCAATCGTTATCTTGCCGAAATACGTGAGAACATGCGGCTCACAAGACCAGCCTCATTCACGCGACGGAAGACTGCCACCTCTATTCGGCCCAGCTTGGTGGGTGCACTGGAATTCCAATCGGTTCTTTCAACGTTAAAAAAGATCCGAAATAATCCTGACGATACGATTGACCTTGATCATTACTCTGGCACAGAACATGGTCGGTTGTCGCCTCTGATTTCGTCAAAATCAAGATCTCCGAAAAGCCGAACTCTTCCTCAAGAGGGCGAATCCTCGCAATCTCGTCGAACTGGTACCAGTAACACTGCACCAATTCTGCGAGTCGACACCTCATTCAGCAACGCGAGAAAAAGCATCAGTACACCTATCCCAGTCCTTGGAGACACAGATGGATCTTCTTCGCGACACGACGATGACGAGGCGAGGCACACCTTGCGAACTCAATCAGCTACAACTGCACCTACACTATCTGTTCCCCGATCGCCAAGTGTACAAGCCGATCATTTGACAGTGCCGCCTGGTGCTTTTAATTCTCCAAATTATCTAGTCTCTCCTCGCCATAGCCACGTCTCTTCGCCTGGTGATATCTCGCCTTCACGTCCTATTTCTACACAATCAACCAACAACGAGCGTTCCGACGAGAGCGACAACGACACTATAGAGTTTCCGGCTTTCGTTGAATCACCAGGTTCAATGTCGCCACGGCCATCTCTACTTAGCCTTCCTATTGCTGCCCTTTCTCCCACCGGAGGACACCGGAGTTCGTTTATAGAGGATGACCGCGATTCAAAATGGTGGTATTATCCATTTTTGGTACCTGGCACGATGTTCTTCGCACTGTTTCCAACACTTTGCGATTGGCAGATGAAATCTATCTGGGCGAAGATCTTAAGCGTCATTGCCGCACCGAGCGTGTTCTTTCTCACGGTCACTATTCCTGTCTTAGACGGGACTCGAGCCGAAGAGACAGCAGACAAACCGACAAACGGTGTAGCCTCACCATCTCATATCCCTATCATCGCCGTTGATGGTACGCAGCTCCAGTTGTCTGCCACACAAACTTCGGATGACACGCCTCCTTATCAGCCCGGTCATTATCACCCACCCTCATCGAATGGGCCTGGGGGAGGCACAGAAAACTCAAATTTGGCTCTCCAAGTGCCTGATCCGAGTCTTCTCCCTCTCAGACCAAGACTCGATTCTGAAGTGGCAGCTGGCCCTCCTGACCTCAACGATGGCTCTTCGTCAAATACCGCAAGAGCCTGGCACCGCGCCCTCACGACGATCCACGTGTTCACTTCTCCTTTGTTTGTCATTATAGCTGTGTGGAACATGCTAGATGACGAGCATGATTTAAGGAACCTTCTTATTCCTGTTCCAGTCAGTTTAGGCGCATCGCTGATCTGCACCATACTGCTCAATATATATCTTCGAAAACACGACGATTTATCTCAAGCCCCCGATCCACTTCGTCCTGTCCTCTCATTCATCGGATTCTTAGTTGGAATCTGTTGGATCTCAATCCTCGCAGACGAGGTTGTCAGTCTCCTGAAGACGCTCGGCGTGATCTTGAATATCAGCGACTCCCTTCTAGGACTTACCGTATTTGCCGTGGGCAATTCATTAAGTGATCTAGTGGCGGATATCACGGTTGCTAGACTCGGGTACCCAGTCATGGCGCTTAGTGCATGTATTGGGGGACCCATGCTCAATATTCTGCTTGGTATCGGTATAGGGGGGCTGTACATGGCGTTACATACTAACGTCGAAAGCGTGACGACGACAGCAGCGACCGGCACACCTCATTCTGTTCTCCGTCACTCGCCTTATAAAGTCACAATCTCTAAAAACCTGATGATCAGCGGTGTTACTTTACTAGTTACCCTCGTGGGACTTTTGGTAGTGGTGCCGCTGAATCACTGGAAGATGGATCGGAAAATAGGCTATGGACTGATTGTACTTTGGTCCTTGAGTACCCTTGGCAATGTCATAGTTGAGCTTGTGACTTGATATAATATCTATATATTATACCATACTGTGCAGATAGATTCTTGTACTCCGTACACTTACGTTTATATGAGACAATCGATTTAAAAACAAAGATTTATAGATGGATGATAAAAACACTAGCAACCGTAAATTACAATCAAAATGATGCGTTTTGCAAGCCGAATCACGAGCTACGGAGCAATCATCGGAGTGAAGAGAGTCAACAACTCACGAAGACATGATACAAGTGACGTTACGACCGGATTTAAAGCACCCGACCAGCAACGGCACTTGCACTTCGATCCTTGGTTTCCACCTTTCTCAATCCCGTTCCGGCACGAATAGATGCGAACAGCGCCCCACGATCAGTACTCGCGCCGCCTGGAGCTGGAGGTCCAGCTGCAGGAGGTGGAGGAGGCGGTGGAGGTGCGCCACCAGGGGGAGGGGGTGGTGGTGGAGGCGGAGCACCAGCACCAGCACCAGCACCAGATGCCATAGCTGGAGGAGGTGGAGGGGGAGGCGGGGGAGGAGCTGAAGGTGCAACCAAAGACGAATCAGCCTCTGGTGAGTAAACAGCCTCTGAAGCTGGAGCAACAGGCGGATGAGGAGGCGCCACTGTAGGACTGTTTGCTTGAACGGGAGTAGCAGACTTCGACTCGTCCATTGCGCTCAGAGGTCGAGGCGGAGCCATTGTACCGAAGAGAATACTTGCAAGTTGCTTTGCGCTTCCGCCTCCCACGCGATCGTCGTCTTCGTCATCGGACGACTCGTTGTCGGTGCCCGCAGCAGACCAATCGTCATCCTGTTCAGGACGTGCCCGGGGTTTCCGCTCAAGAGGACCAGGGATGGCTGCCGGGACGGCTCCTGCAGATTTAGTGCTGGTTTCCTGCTGTTGCTGTTGAAGTCTGAAGAATGGGTTGGTGGATTGCGATTCAGGAGGCGAAGTAACAGCCGGTTCAGCCGGAGGAGACGACACAGTCGCAGGTGCTGGAGCCTCTGAAGGTTGGTTCAGTTGTCGGAAGAAAGGATTCTTCGACTCGGCTGCACTAACGTTACGACTGCTGGATGATGAACTGGTGGGAACCGGTGCAGTGTGTGGTTCGGTTGGTTCAGTCAAACTTGCGGCCGCTGCAGAAGAAGTGCTATCCTTCGGGGTTGCAATGTCCACGGGTCCTTCCTCGTCAGAAGAACTTTCGTCGAGATTTTCAAGCTCACGTTGCAACTGTCGCTCCCTCTCCTTTGCGGCCTCAATCTCGGCTCTCTGAGCAGCAAGTCTAGCTTCTTTCTCCTTTGCCTCTCGCTCTGCCGCCTGTTTTCTTTTCTTTTCTTCCTGCTTCTTGATTTTGCCCGCGCGGACTTGCTCTTCAAGCTCACGAAGACGTGCTTCATGAGCCTCTCGTTCCTTTCGCAGCTCTTCCTCTTGTCGTTGAGCTTCTTCCCTGAATTAATAGTCAGCATGCAATGTATGTACCATGATGGAGTCAATTTCCAAAATCTAGGACTTACTCAAGTTGTTTTGTTTCAGCTTCCTGTGCCTCTTGCTCCTCGCGGATTGCCTGTTCTTTGATAGCAGTTTCTTCTGCCTTTGCAGTTTCCTCGGCTATCTTCGGCTCCGCTTGACTAATGCTGTCTGGTCGGCCCTTGCGCGATGGCGGAGCTGGGGGAGGCTTTTTGGCGGCGGTCTTTGTTGTCGCAGCGCCTGGGGCGCGCTCATCGGCAAGTCGACGCTGTCTCTCCTGCTCGCGTTTCGCGTCCTCTTCTTCCGCCTTCTTTAACCTCTCTTCGCGCTCCTTTCTTTCTCTTTCTTGACGCTGAAGTAAAGTGTCACCAGCTTCTGTGCTAGGCTTCAAGCCAGCCGCAGCCATGCGCTCGGCGATACGTCTTTGTGCACGCTCTCTAGCAGAAGCCACTCGCTCCTCGTGAGTCTGACCAGCGAGAGACGGAGATGATCCTCCAGTGGAAGCTTGCTGAGCGGGACGCGATGGTAGCTCGGATCTCGCAGGCGACGTTGATTCTTTGACCACAGATGGGGATTGACGATCCTCTTTGCGGATTTTGGCAGTACGGCTGCCACGTTGTAGATCATAGATAAAGTCTCGAATGGTATCTTCCACTCCCAAAGCCTCCTCCCATCGGCGTCTTTCGTGCTCGCGAGTTGAATTTTCAGTGCCGTCTTTCAAGCTGTCTTCGAGGCTAGAAGAGAACTCCTTGACACTTTCCTCGACATCTCGAGTCATGGCCTCATTGCGCTCACGCTCAGCTTTAATCTTTACATTTTCCTCTTCGAGTCGTCGAGTGGCGGCACCTTCATCATCTGATTTAGGAACAGGTCGGCCAGCCAGCTCAGCAGCACGCGCCTGCATGCGAGCCCTAGCACGAGCTTTGATTCTGTCCGCTTCTGTTATTGCGCCCCCTGGGCCAGTCCCGATTATGTTCAAGGAACTGTTAGGGTGAGCCTTGGCGTCGCGCAATCGGAAGAGCTCAAGTCGAGCATCTGCAATGGCTCTTTCGACTTTGCGCACATTTGAAGCAATTTCGGGTATCTTATCTTGATAGGATTGAAGCTGGCGACGCAGAGAACGGCGCTCCGCCCCAGAGTCGACCTGGCGGAAGGCCGAGTTTGGATCGGTGTCGATATCGTCCTGAACCCGACGTATGCGATCCATCAAGGACTCTGCCTCACGTCTATCCCTGCGTTCCAATGCATCATCTTCTTCCGCTTGATTCTGATCTCTGAAATCAACAGCGTCTAACATAATCTTGGTTTCGCGAAGTTTCTTCTTCAGCTGATCGACGCTCAAATCATCGTCTGACCGTTCCGACAATTGAGACGAAGCTGCCGGGGATGGTGTTCTACCACCGTTACCGACCCGTCGACGCGCGCTGGATCGATAGCCAACTTCGTCCTGGTTCTGGTATCGCGTAGCGTCACGTCGCGTGGAGGTAACGGACGTGGTTGCACCACCACGGAAGGAGTGGTCTTTTAAATAGCTAACACCTGTTTTCTGAGGCTGCAAAAAAGCGCCACTGGACTTGCGGGCTTCTGCATCCTGAGAAAGAAGAGATTTGACCGTACCAATGGAGTCATTCAGATTTCTAGTAGACGGCGGAACAAGCTCCGGTGGTAGACGAGTAGGAATTGGATAGCCGTTCAGTCGTCGATAGATAAGATGCATGGCAACGCAGAACTCGTCTTGGTTGATCTTCCCCTTGTCGTTAGAATCGACCAATGTCCAGATACGTTCGAGATCCGACGTCGGTAGTCCACTCTGACCCATGATCTCAATCGCAGTCGCGCCACCAATGAATCCTTTACTCAAGCCATCCCATGCTCGAAACAATTGATCATAAATCTTTTTCTCCTCTTTAGTAACAGCCCATGGAATATTTGCATTGCCCGATAGGCCAGTTGTACTAAAACCGCCTTCCCGGCCAGGCTGTGGCATGAGTTGTTGTCTCAGTGCGTCAATGTTCGGTAAGCCGGTCGAAGGAGTATTTACAAAGCCCCACTGTCCGGGGATCCCAGTGGGCTGGGCAGTCAGCGGTGCCGGTCCAGTCTGAGCCGGAGAGAGATTGGACGCAAAACCAGTTGGCATCGGCGGCATAGGTGGACGCGGGCCGTTGTATCCACTTGCTTGGGGATTGTTGAGGAAGCCAGTCGGCTGGGGCTGGACAGACTGGGTCTGGGGATTGAATGCCGTAGGCTGCGGAGCTAGACCTTGAGGTTGAAACCCGGTAGCTTGATTGTAGAACCCAGTAGGTTGGGAAGTAAGTTGATTCAAAAGCTGCGAATTCGACGGCTGTTGTGGCGTGGGTTGTTTTGGGGCAGGGGGTGTCGCTGAATTCTGCATGAGAGGAGCATCGAACCTGGGAGCATTGGTCGATTGCGTGGTCGATTGCGTATCAGGCACGCCAAAAGAAATGATATCGACCATCGAGGAGACTTCATTGGCGATTTTCTCGGGCAGAGACGTAGGAATCTCTTTACCTGTCAGCCTCAAGTTGCAGAGGTACTGTGCGACGAGGTTAGCAGGTCTGTAATCGTTGCATTGGTCAAAAAGTAGCTTACCAAGGCCAATGCAAGCTCTGGGAAGAACAATTGCCCTGTCTTGTTTGTATCAGACAAGACCCTAAAAGCATGTCAGCTAAGATGATCCTCAAAGCATACATTGGGAGAGATTTATCTACCAGATCTTAGATAGGTCTTGTCCAGGCAGCCGTGAGCGCAACAAGATATCTCTTGCCTTGTCCCCTAATAATAGAAACCAATCAGTCTCAAGCCATTCAACTCTACCACGAATAACAGTAAACACCTACCATCCAAAGTTACATCGTCACCCGCCGCCGCTTTGAATAGCTGCTCAAACTTTGCCTGGTCCTCGGCCGTGATGAACGAGAGCCTCATGTTTGGTATTCTCGGGCCGGATTTCGGCGGCGGAGTCGGTCGAGATGACGAACTATCTTGCACGAAAGACTGCGCCATCTGTGCTGATGTCTTGTGAACGGCAATCGAAGGCGGCTTCTGGGGTGCGCCGGGGACCTGCTGAGGAGCAACATTTTGCTGCTGCTGTTGCTGCGGTACCTGCGGCACCTGCGGCGGCTGACTTGAAATGAATTGATTCTGAGGCGTGGCGCCCGGAAATCCAGTAAACTGGGGTTGTATAGACGGCTGCAGCTGTGTTTGCTGTTGAGGCGGTTGGAGAGAAGGTTGGCCGTACGGCAGAGGCGGTTGCGACTGCTGCTGAGGGAATCCTGCGGGATTAGCAGCGCTCGGGAAGCCCGTATAATGACTTTGAAGCTGTTGACCACCGGGAAACCCCGTTGGTTGAGCATTGAGGCCCTGAAACGGGAATCCACCAGGCTGTTGTTGTTGCTGCTGCTGCTGTGGCTGGAATGGTGATGCCTGTTGCTGCTGGCGAGCGCCGTTTGCGCCGCCCAGGAACGAATTCGAAGCGGAATACATTTATACAGATAATATAGACATGAAACAAGACAATGGAACCAGAGTAGTCAATATAGAAGAATACAAGACGGGGACGAGGCAGAACGCAAACATGCTCAAGCTTGCAAACTGGGGGTTGGTGTTTAGGAGAAAGGGAAGTGGCACGTTCGATGACGGCGGAAGGCCCAACGAGCGAGGAACGACCGCGCTAAGCCGCATTAAGTAAGTCATTATGCCCAGCTAGTTTGTGAGATTACAACGCGACAGCATGTTTTTTCAAAGCTTCCTCTTACGGATTCTGGGGCTAAGTGTGATAGAAATTGAAAAATAGCATATTTTAGATTCACAATACAAGTTGAAAATCGTAGAGCCATTAGGGCTGCTTTTGCACTACCCTTGCGCCGAGACCGAAAAGAAAAAATTGAGAAAAAGAAAAAAAAGACAGCGCCTGCAGTATTTAAAATTATATCTCATGAAAAACAAGTAGATTGTCATACTTCATAGACCGTCCTGCGTGCCATTTTGGTGCTGAGATGCCCCGACCATCTTCCTCAGTTCGAATTCCTTGGTGAACTCGCGCGACAGAGTACCAAGATCTCGGACAACATCGTGACAGGCTGCCAGCAGAGCGTCTTTGGGCGTGATCTCACCGTCAGTTTGTACACGAAGCTCCAGTTTGTGCACAAGCGGGTGAGGTATCTAATCGGCATTGTCAACAACAGGAAGGGGGAAATAGTGGTCTTGATGCATTCAACAGGTGCAACTCACCTTGTAAGCAGCAAAAGTAACGTGACGATTCTGCAGTAGACGGCCACGAAGCAGATTTCCCACTGAGTGGTCTTCTTTATTGATAGTGAATATAGATGTGGATGGTGTTCCTGGTGTCAAATGTCAGACCAAGTGTTACGCAGAGGCGTATCATTCAAGACGGAACATACGTGTATCTGCCTTTTCTTCAATTTTCTTCTCTCCTTCACCGAGAATGAAACTCTCTGTTCTGTTCAAATGCAAGAAAATGAAATCAGTATTCGTCAAGTCTTAGACTCGAAAGAAAACACTTTGTGACAAGGTAGCAGCATGAAATGAGTCGGCCGCGCAACACAAACAAGTGGGTAAAGTCGTTAAAGACTACTTGAAACAAAACAAAAGAAAAGCCAAAAGGAGGTAACTGAGACAGCCAGTACTTTGTCGGTACATTCCCCCCAGGTGGAGGAGCTGAGGCATCCCGATAGCGAGTGCCGTTCCAGGATGTCTCAGAGTCTTCGCCGGTCGTGCTTCGGGGACTATCTGTCATTTCGCCCGGGAAAGGGAACGCAAAGGTAGAAAGAAGTGACAGAGAAGGTATTGTCTTAAAGACCGATTGAGAGAAGATCGTATCACAGTAAGTGCCAGACAAAGTGTTGATGTCAAGGGTAGAAAAGGGTGGACAAGAAAAGGAAAGAAGGTGGTAGACATTGCATGCAAACGAAGGATAGCTGTTGCGCAACATTTGTTGAAAGTATGATCGTTGCAGAAGTTCTAGACATTCTGAACTTACCTATCAGGAGCATTCATTGTATCGTTAGGAGAAAATGACCGCGATGATCTTTCGCAGTCTCCAAAGTCGTGCTAAACTGATGATATGGTGGGCAGGGGTGTGAGGATGATATAAGCAGAATGGCTTTCCAATAGTCTCGCTTGCAAGTTGAATATCCAAATAAATATTGCAAAATCTTTCATATAGAATAGAGCTTCTTCTCGCGAGCTGTCAGGATGTTAAAAATGCTTTGCTTTGCTGTTATGCGAATCCAAGTCCAAGAAAGAAGGTGGTTCTGATAATAGAAAGAGACTAAGAAAAATGCTCCGTTTGGCTTCAGTGCTCGCAGCCTGGTCCATCCCAAAAAGTGGAGCCTCCAAATCCTATGATGGCACGTGACCTCTCCCATCAGAACAAATCAGACCTTTCACTAAGCATGTTACAAAGTCGTCGTCAAATAAGTCATAATAAAAGTCATGATACAATCGTATAACTGACTGGCCGTACGTAATATCAAGCTTTGTACATGAATGAGCTTGGTGTATGCCTAAATGGATCAAGTCAAAAACTATACCACCATTTTATTATTTTTACTATTATGTGCAAAGGAACCTTGGAAGCCTATTAATATTGAAAGCATGCCAGAACGGACATACCACGACAGAAGATGAGCGCTGTACTCTATTCATTCGATTCGAACAACTGCCTCCACCACGGCATAGCCGAAAAGGAGTTGTAATAAATCATAGATCTGGAACGAAAAAAGAAACTCAGAATATTATACATGAGGAAAACCCCTCAGCAAAACGCTCTTTGCAGAAAATGGGCAAGGAAAATATTCCTTCCTACAGGAAATGAAAATGTGAGATAATGATGAATTTGTCGACAACCTGCTCAAGTATAACCCGGAATGTGAAACCATGGATGATGAAGAAAAGAGTAAAAAAAATGTTTAATGTGATAATAGAGATTCAAAAACAACCATTATCATCGCATGCGTTGAAAAAAGTCACCTCCGCCAGAAAGTAGAGAATAAATAATTGCTGGACCCATTTTAGTGAACCATATGTAGTAAATCACCCAAAGCCGAGTTTTCTTTGTTCATTTTCCAATTGCTCTTCTTTTTCTCGCGTTTTTTCATCATTTCAGCCCAGCCCTCATCTTCGTCTTCGTCTGCTACTGTATTCTTGGGCCGACGAGTTCCCGAGGAAGACTCTTGATCGGAATTGTCCACCGCTCGAACAGTCACCGTGGCAAGGGTAGTTGACTTGCGTTGCTCGGGCTTCACATTACTGGGAGAAGTCGACGCCGCGCGCACATTCTCGTTATTCCAAGGTTTGAGAGCGGAGGTAAATGTCGATGACCGAGGCATTTGTGGCTCTTGTCCGACTACTGATACCGGACGGTAACGAGCTGCCATGCCAACATTGCTGCGCTCCGAAGGTGCTATAGAAGGTGTGTACCCATGACCGCCTTGCGGTGTCAAGGGTCGACCCATTACCTCGGGGTGTATCGAAGCCGGACGATTGAGATTCCAGCGGGACAAACCCGGATCTAACATACTCAATGTACGCTGATCAACCTGAGGTGGCATACCGGGGTGTTGGATCGACGAAGCAGTTGAAAGAGGACGTGGCGGCAAATTGAGTGTAGGATTCATCATTGGCAGGAACTGGGGTGGCTGTTGTCCAGGAGTGAGGCTTTGGGCTTGCATCATCTGCTGCATCATCTGAACCTGGATTTGCATCATTTCCGTCATCTGCTGAGAAAGCTGAAGTTGAGCTTGCTCTCCGGGGGTCATGACTTGAGGCGGTTGATAATTAGGGAAACCTCCTGCGCCATTCCAAGGACCCGGAGCATTTGATTGAGCAAAATTGGCGACAGAATATGGTCGAGGAATGCCAGTGACGTGAGCTTGAGCCTGAGCATTCGGGCTCCCCCGGCGCATTGCTCGTGCTCGTTCTTCGTTTGCGATAACTCCAACTAGACCGCCAGGGGGAAGCGAGGTAGATGACGGAGAACTGCCCAGAGCAGGTGCTCCACCGCCCATCGCCAGAGACTCTCTATGCGAAGGGTTGACGATACCGGCTCCAAAGTAAGGATCACGAGGTAGATTGCGGGCGAACACGGGCAGGCTCATTCGAGCATCAGGACCATTTTCTGTGGAGGGACCGGGGGATCCCGAGTACGATACGCGGAGGTTGGGGTTCGAGCTGGAGACATTCAGACGGGTAGGCGGTCGATTTTTGTTGGGAAAGCCGTGAGCTGCAAGAATTGCGAGAGGCACATCCTCGTCGTCTTCGGTATCACTGACTTTACCGCTCTCCTGTTGAATCGGGGCCAGACCAAGCGTTGACGATCGCGCGAGAAGATTCGGCGTGCTCATGCTACCATGCTCTGAGATCGGGCGTAGCGTTGGCGAGCTGGTTGTTTGGGCCGCGGATGCTTGTTGCCCAATAACTTTCATCATCTGCTGGCGATAAACAGATAGATGAGCTTCTTGCTTGCGGCGCTGTCGAGCCGCCTCCCGAGACTTCTCTAAATCATCGTCGTCTTCTTCATCGTCTTCATAATCGTTCCCGGTCTCCGAGGCGTCACTCTTGGATGCAGAACTTAACTGACGGGTCATTTCCCTCTGTTGACGATAGCGCTCGAACTGGGCTGGAGTCATGACTTTGGTATGAGTCTGGGGGGCTGACGCCTCCTGCTCCTCGTATTGCGTTGCTAATTGTGCGCTGGACATTATGTCGTCGTTCTCAAAGAGAGGCGTTTCTTCATTGGTATTTGCGTAAGGGCTAGTAACGGCTGGGGCGTGTGGTGGTTGACTGGACAGGAGGATAGACTGGCGCACGATCTCAGCGTCGTCATTATCGGCTATAAACGAGGGGGAGTCCTCTGAATCGTAGTTATCGGGCGATTCCGGTTCTGAATATTTTGTCGATGTTATTGATTGCGAAGGCGCGAGCTGGCGTGCATTCTGACTCTTGTTCTCGTCGTTTTTGCTCATCAATGCATTTGTTGATGTCTGACTGCCCCACGACATCAATGGAGGCTCGACGGGACGCTGGGAACCGGTATCTATAGGAGGCAATGGAAGAGGCCGTTCGTTATGAGTTGATGGTGAATTGTCTTTCAAAGGAACATCGGTCTGGACAGTAGTTAGCACGGACAACCAAGTACAAAAAAAAAAAAAAACAACAGGGTAGTAATGAAATACCATCTTGGACGAGTCTAGCAGCATTGCACTCTTTCGCTTGCCAAAATTCTCAAACATATTGCCAAAGCCATCGTCGTCGCTGCCTTGCTTTCCAAGACTTAGATCGGAATCGAGTAATTTGGGAGGAATCGCAGTGCTGGCTGAGCTTGCAGTCGTGGCTCTGTCTCTTGTGGTTGCCGGGGGCACAACCGACTGTTGGCGTGCGTGTTGTTGCGTCTGCTGCGAAACTGGCGTGGAGTTGCGATACGATCTGGCTCCAAAGGAGAACGTTCGACCGGCTGCACGCAAGGAGAATACGGACGGGGATTCTGGCACAGGAGGCACCGGCAAGTCATGGACTGCACGGCCCAAATCATTGTGAACAGGGACGTCGGTAGACGAAGGCAAGGTGGATGACGAACTCAGGCGAGCCGACGATGAGCTGTCGTAGAGCCCAGTTGAGGCTGAATTATTGGTTCCACCACTGGCGCTGTGTAATATTTAAGTTTTAGCACCCTGATCATTCAAAAGTTGGTCGATTGCTCGATAGAACCATGGAACATACCGATTATGGGGTAAAGGTTTTTCGATCCCAGCAAATATATTATCTGATTCCGCAGTCGCCGGGCGATAGTATCGTCCTCCCTCCGCGCTGGAAAAGGTCCTGCCCTTGTTTGCAGCATTGGGACGTTCGAATACCCGGAACGACGATTCGGTCGGCTGTTCAACCTCGTCGAGTACGTTTCCCGACGACTTTCGCCGCGTGAAGCCCTTTGGTAGCTTGATCGGCATGGAGACGGCTTCCTTGAAATTATGATTATAATCGTATTGACACTGGCTTGTCCCTGGTGTCGATACTACGACACGAGAGGTGAGAGTAGGTCTCAGGAGGAGATGGGAGGACGGGAAACGGGAGTCCGGGTTTGGCGTAATTTGTCTTTAGTTTTTTTCTTAGCGAGTGGCAAGTCAGCGAATTAAACTCCACGAAAAAGTCGAGATAATTTGAGCCTTCCGGTGGCTGTCAATAATAATAATCCCCGGTGTTTTGCAGGTTGATGAGACGAGAGAAAAGGTTAGTGGCGTTGTCGCGGCAGCGAAGGAATCTCTTGGAAAAACGGAAGGGAGGGAGGAGTGAATTAATAAAATAGGTTAGACAGCAAGCCAATTCGAAACAGCGTTATAATATGGATATACAATCGGCAGCATTCAAAGCAGACGATGGGCAGGGAAAAGAAAAAAATATAACAAGACTGAAGTTGAAAACTGCAGGGATGGAAAAGAGAAAGAGAGAGAGAGAAAGAGAGAGGAGAGGAAAAAGATGCAGGGGAAAAGCGTTCGAGGATCGGTCGGTTGGATGTTTTCGTGAAGTTGTTTAGCGCGGCGGCCCTTGAGGAATGCACGCTTGCCCAATGCCTGCGGTTGCCAATTACTGCTTGGTACTTAGTGATGTTTCCGGGCTTCGGCCGGGTAGAAAGCTCAAGCCGTACGAGTAACGTTACTTGCGCCTACACCTTGCTTAGTCAACTCTATTGTTTTTGTATAACTAGTTAACTAGTTAGTTAGTTGACTAGTTAACTATATAACTTAGCTGTGTGTCTTCTTCTTTTCTGATAGATTTAAATATTATCTATATAATATTCCTGCATAATCAGTAATTTGCTACTTTTCGGATTGACTGAGGCGATTCGTAATCTCCAATCTTTTTCAGCCATTCGGCGCGCGGGAAAGGGGACTAAAGCAGTTTAGCTGGTCTAGGTTCGTGATCCTGCTAAGCTCTAATTTCTCAGGACTGTCCACTTCTTCCTGCGCTTGATTGCTTGATTGTTTATTTTTTCATGTGGATTTTCATGTACTTTCATCAAATCAATACGTACAATAATGTTCTTGCTATGACCCAGATAGCCGGCGATCCACATTCATTCGGTAGTAGGGTCTCTTACTGAATCTTTTCCCGATTAACGGAATCAGTATATAAATAGAATTTGGGGATCAAACTGGCGGCCAGCCTTGCAGCCTCTTCGCAAGTTCATGAATAACATGCTCCCGTCGTCCATACAGAAGAATGCAAAGAATCCCTCGTCATCCGGCCCAAGCTGTGCACAACCCTTAATAACTTGACACAGTGTTCGTACTGGGTAGGAAATTAACTAGTTAACTACTCGTACAAAAGCAGTCGTAATCGTTTTGGTGGCTGCATAAAATCAGAATCTAGAAGCGAGGACGGGGCCTTACCCAATCCAGATCGCGGGAGTCTGTGCTTTCCTTTTCGGCCGGATTGTGCCGGGATAACCAGAGTTGATTGGACGAGCTTCTGTAGGGTTACTGCTTAGTTAAGTTAAGGTGTCTCATTTTGATACACCGTACCAAAAGTTGGCTGTATTGAAGTATTTCCATCGCGCTGGTTCCGCTGGTAAGAAAATACCGTATTTGGTAATTTACTTACTTTGAGTCTATCCAGTGTTTTAACCCCTATTCCCGCTGCCACTGACCAGGAGAGTCATCTGTACTACCGAGGCTTGTGTATGAAAATTACAATAGTCGTCGCAAACCCGATGTGTCATCGCTAATCGTTGCTTCGCCGCATAAATCTTTTCTTTTTTATTTTTCGTGGGTGACGGTACCGCTGCCCAGCTTTTGCTCTGTACCTGAGGCCGTCTAGGCTGTCTAGGCCTCTATTTCGAGTAAGACAAGTCTGCCTCCAGTCAACGGTTTTCGCAGAACTAATTAAGTACTGCTCTGTATTAATAATAACTAGTGATTGTCGAAGCGTGGAAAGTGAAGAGCATCAAAGAGTGGGGCTATAGCATCATATGTCTTGCATTCTGTCTCTGACTGCACTCATCCAAATTGCTAAAAAAAAAAGTCTTATGCTGAACAAACGTGGACCGAGTGGCAAACTGAGATCTTTCGTAGGATTGATTTACTGTATTTGCATTGATCGTAATCATATGGACTGGCCAAGAAGTCGACAAAAAAAAGAATGACTTTGTCGCATCGCAGATATCATGCTGCACAACTTGTGATTCGGAAATATCTTCATTGATTCGCTATGACGTCCGAGGGAAACACGGAAAGCGACAGATAGGCCAGGTAGTGCTGCGGTAGGACCAGTTGATAGCGAGCCTTGGAGTCATTGAGTCTTGGAGTAACCATTGGTGAAACATATCGGCAGTCGTCCTGTATAGATATCGAGGTAGTGCAAGACTTCTTCTAGTTGAGCCTCTTCTCAATCTCGAAAGGGCGGCAAACTGCATCATCAGCTTCGAAAAGGTCGTCAAAAATGTGTCCTCGGGTCGTAATACAGACGATTACATTGCGTCGAGAGAGGTGAGTTTGTTCTGGCCACAGATTACTTTATTGATCGCCGTGAAGAACATCTCGGAACGGTTTAATTACAAGCTGCCACATGCAAGCAAGGGCAGACAGGAATACGTAACCCCATACGATCGCATTGTCTGGCATGAGCTTTGGTCATAATCAGTCCGTCACATTCTCGGCAACTGCTGCAACGGTGATGAGAACGCAGACCATGGTCATCCGGAATGTGAGCGTCCAGAGCCACGAAGCCACAACATTCCAGTTGATGTATTATTGAATCACCTTCGATAGTCTTATGGCAAACCCCTGTCAACGGCTTGGGTATTGTGTGGTAAATTGCGTTGCTTTCTTTGGTGCTTACATGCTACAGCTTTCTTACACCAGAATCGTGATATTTCATTTTCATTATTGGCGAAATGTGGAATTTGCAGCGTCATACCTGCCGAGTCAGCGATATTCGTAAACTACGACAAAGCTCAGAATAGAACCCAAATCAACCATGTAGCAGCATTTAGCTAGTTCCCTCAATCCATATGGAATCTTGTGCGCGAAGACCACCAATCAAAGCCACCCCAGCAGGAACACGAACGTTGGTGACGTTGAAACATGCGAAGGCTGTGAGTTTCTTCAAAGCGGGACAGCTTTGGAAGATCGACGCCACGAGGAAGTCGTCCATCACCGTCTGGAATGATATATCCAACTCCTGTAAAGCCGGGTAGATTTGATCGTCCGCGAATACCTGCTCGAATGCCAGACGTGAGATATGGCGACAAGAGCTGATATTCAACCTTTCGAGTCTCGAGCCCGAGTGTTTCATGAGAGCTGCGAAGCCTTCGGATGCAAAGCCAACTGTATCCATAGATTCATCTGTTTTGGAACTTTCAAGGTCGCGTGAAGACGATACGTCTACGAATTTCAATGGCAAATTTGACCACCCACTGAAGAGATTCTTGAAGCCTTGATCGGTGCAGATTGCGTTCTCAGAAAACCGTAATTTCTCAAGCCGTAAACAGCGGGTGTGTATGACCTGTAATACCTCATCACCGCAATCATGAAACCCTTGTAAAGACAGAGTGCGTAAGTTCGGGCCCAGCTTCTCTATAATACCGACGAGACTGCTTGGTTTAGTATCGCGTATTAAATTGAGTGACAAATGCTCCAGCTTCGATAAATTGCCGATCGCTTCAAGGGCTTTATCTCCTATTTTCCAGCAATAGCCCAGTTTCAATCGTCGTAAATTGGGACACACCCGACTGAGAGTCTCGACAGTCTCGTCCTCAAACGAAGAATCCAGATTAGAAAGTTTGAGTTCTTCGAGTTGAGGCCCGAGCTTGATGAACAACTGCTGCCAACATGCATCTGAGATGAGGTTTGCAGCATCGAGTTGCAAATGCTTGATCTTCAGGTCACGATCCAGCATGTATTGGACGACGCTGTCTTTCATTTGACCGGCAAAACGAAGGTTGACGTGAACGAGGTGTGGCATAAAAGCAAAAATTTTCTGATAGTCATCCGTCTCGAGTTCTGGGAAAGTACGCATTAGCCAAATGTCCGAGACTTCATCACAAACACAAGCCATGAACTCACTCCCACAGTCGTAAATATTGATGGAATCAAAGTCGGAACGGAGAAATAGTTGAAGCGTACGGGGAGTAAGCACTCGTCGTTTAGACAAAATCTGACTCAAACGGTGAAGAAGTTGGGGAGGCAAGTCGCCAAACTCTTCGACGTCGTTGATGTTATCTGCAACTTTCTATATGTGCTTGTTAGCTGACCATCTCGTGTCTCCCGGTGCTTTTAATTTTCAGTACCTTGGTGCACATTTCTGCCAGACTTGGTGCCCCCTGCTGAGCGATGCCGTCCAATAGTTTACTTTGATTCTGGCGACGGCCAGTTTTGGGTCCTGTTTTCTTCGGCGTCGCCTTCTTCTGGTCTTTGCCCAGCTCTTTGGAGCATTTAGCACATAACAAACCGCCATTTGGACCGCTTTTACTGTACGGAGTCACGGTAAATCTCTTTTCACAGATTTCACAGTTCTCGAGTTGACCTGGCAGCGGCTTTGATTTCTGTTGCATCATCTCCTGAGCAATTTCATCGTCATCAGAGTCGCCGTTCCGTTGAGCCTTTCGACGAGCGAATTCTTTGCTCTGTTTAATCTTGGCAATCATGGCAGTTTCCTTGCGCTTCCTCTTTTTCTTTTCTTCGAGAGTCTCGCTGGCATTGTCTTCATCATCCTGTTCCTCTGCCTCTTCGCTTTCTCGTTGCTCTCGCTCAGCTTGGCGTTCTGCCTGACGCAGTCGTTCTTGATAGTCATTTTGAATTTGCGCTGCTGATATGTTGTGCGACTACATGGGGAGATGAGAAGCCGATTAGTTCATGATCGCCATCCCGCAGTGAACCATGAATGGGAGACACGGAATTGTCTAAAATGTAAAATCACGTCCTCCATGTGAGAATGCTTACCGCAAGAAAGTCAGTAAGGGCCGAGTGTCTAAACACATAATTAGTAGGGACTTAGTCAATCAATGATGTGGCGATGACTTACGGGCCTCTTATTTGATTCCCATTCTGCCGCCTGTTCGGTCGGTTGGACCTGCGGGAGATAAAACGTAGATGTCAGCTCTGCATCCCCATCAAAAAAATCGAAAATATGAACAAGCAACTTGAAAGACAACGCTTACATGTTGATGACTTCTGTCTCTACCACTCCAATGAGAATCTCAAGCAAATACAAGTTCTTGTCTCTCTGCGCGACCGTGGGGAAAATTCCTGGCTACGTCTCTAATGCAGCCTCGGAAAGTCACTGGAATTCGCGACACTTTCGCGTTCCACTTAACGCGAGCCAGAGGCGAATAAAGTGGGGGCGCAAAGTCTAGCCGAAGAACCTGAGGGAAGAAGTGAAAGGAACAAACGAGTTGACAAAGATATTGAAATGGTAAGATAATTAATGAAGCCTCCTCATGCTAGTCTCATATTTCCAGGGGGTGGCGATATGAAGAAAATGATTCTCTTTTTTGTCTTATCTTTTGCCCTGATCGCTTGAAGAGGGAAAAAAAAAGCAGATTCCGATCGATGACTGATCGCGCCTTCCCTTCCTCCTTGTTGCCCTTTTAAATCGGATGATCGGACATTTGGGGCAGGTGGGGCTCTCAAGTGGATAAGGGGCGCTTCAGGCAACCGCAGGCCCGCCAACCAGGACGCTCTTTCCTCAAAATCTGCGTCCAGCTTCCAAACGAACGGGTAGACCAACAGCCAATCAGGGACATGTAGCCGATGACTAAACCGATATTCTTTCACTTCTCTCCCCCAACTAAAGCATCTTTCCCTTCACTTCTGCTCTGACTTACTGCTCAAGAACTCCAGGTCTTGCAGGAGTCGAGTCTCTCAGAACTCAGCTATCAGTCTGTTCTTTCTTGAAGAAGGCCAGACAGTACGGCTTTACATCGGTGATATCAAACCGAGGGTAGTTTAACTGTGAATCAGATCACACTCGGCGGGACTATTTGTTCGTTCTATCTTTCTGTCTACCTTGAGTGAGACTGCAATAGCTTTGAAACGATATCAATATATTATCAGATCACTGACCAAGCCTGACTTCAGATCATCAAAGTCGCACCGCCAATCGTCAAAATGCCTGCGAGACGAACTTCTGCCAGGGTGGCCCGAGCTGCATCCCCGGTGGCCCCTCACAACGACGACGAACAGAACACGAGCCTCGAGTCAAGCTCACATCGCCCGGCTACTCGCCGACAAACGAGAAACTCTTCCATAATGATCGAGGTTGCCATTCCTACCAAAGCGAAGAAGTCTCCGTCGACTGATTCGACCCTTTCGCCGCCTTCTCTTGACACCAATTCATTGGATGGCGATCTTCTCAGTACACCTGCTACGAGTGTTGCTGTGTCTCCTCCAGAATCTGATCATAACAGCAGCAAGGCGAAGAAGAGAGTCGGTGCTTCGACGAGGGTGAATTCGCTCCGCAAAAGTGCTTTAGCCTTGGCTTCACCCACGTCAATCGCATCGACCCGAGCAAAGAGGAGCGCCGCGGCTATGTTGTCTACAGAGACCTCGGATGCGGCCTTAGCTCGAGAATTACAGCTCGAAGAGTATGGAGGTGGCAATGCCAAACGCCAGCGGCTTACGTCTGGGTATCAGAAGTCGGCAGTGTCTCCCACGATGAATGATTCGGAGGACGAAGTATCACTAGACTGGAATAATCAAGTTTCTCCTGTGCTGCGCAGACAACGCTCGACACGCTCCCGACAAAAACCATCGTTCAAAGCTACAGAAGATATTTTCATGTCAGATAAAGCAGAAAATACGGACGACACAGACGACAATGCTTATTCTCCATCTGACCAAGAGTTAAGCGAGGCTGACGAGGCTGTCTCCGAAGCTGAGGAGGAAGTTACGGTAGTCGCATCTTCTGCAAGCCGACGAGGTCGGAGATCTGGGCCAGGCAGTGCGAGTCGGCGTCCGAGACGAGTAGTGACGACGGAAGAGTCCGTACTTCCGTCCTACATGGGCCGTCGGGTATGGAATGGCCATACTGTATCTGATACCTTCAAAACGCTAACTTAAAGCAGGCACAAAAAGAGCGAAGAAAATTGGAAAAGCAGCATCCCCAAATAATCAGCATGTGGAAGGAACTCGAAGACACGCCAGCAATCGTACTTCAACAAGCAGAGCAACCAGCTGCCATTAGTCGCAAATTAAAATCCTTCCAGCTGGAAGGGCTTTACTGGATGATGCAGCAGGAAAAGACACAGTACAAAGGTGGCCTACTTGGGGACGAGATGGGCATGGGCAAGACAATTCAGGCTGTTTCGCTCCTCATGTCTGATTACCCTGTTGGCAAGCCGTCACTGGTTGTGGTACCACCAGTCGCTTTGATGCAGTGGCAATCAGAAATCAATGTTCGTGACCTGGTCATTTGTCGGAAGCTTTGACTGACATATCGCAGGAATATACCGACGGCAAGCTGAAAGTGCTCATCTATCACGGCTCGAATCCGAAGATAAAGACTATGAAAAGAAAGGATATAGTCAAATACGACGTCATCATGATTTCCTGTGAGTTTACCGCAAGTCGTATAACGTCTCATTTGCTAATGAAGGTGTCCAGATTCGGGACTGGAATCTATGTATCGCAAAGAAATGAAAGGTTGGAATCGAGACGACGGTATTGTGAAGGAAGACAGTATGTTTCAGCATTGTCTATTGTGAGGTTGTCCTAGATTTAATGCTCTTCTAGGTGTAATACACTCAATCGATTTCCATCGCTTGATACTCGATGAAGCACATAGTATCAAGGTAAGTGATTTTGACAATCTAGCTCCTCCTGTTCATGAAAGCATACTCACTTTTGTAGCAACGTACAACCAGCGTCGCTCGTGCATGCTTTGCACTGAAATCTACTTACAAGTGGTGCCTTTCTGGAACTCCGGTTCAGAACCGCATTGGCGAATTCTTTTCTCTACTTCGATTCCTCGAAGTTCGTCCGTTCGCTTGTTATTTCTGCAAAATGTGTCAATGCCAGGAACTTCACTGGTCTCAAGACGCCGAGAAAAGATGTACACATTGCCGTCACAGGTATGCTTAGTCTTCCCATCAAGTAATACACCTCGACTAATAGTCATTGCAGCGGTTTCAGCCATGTCTCTGTCTTTAACCAAGAGATTCTCAATCCAAGTACGTGGTCATTATTAGGCCGATTTTGATCAAAACTGACCAAACTTAGTTATGGAGAGCCATGGCCAAGCACGTCAAGATGCCTTGCGTAAGCTTCGACTTATTACAGATCGCATTATGCTCCGGCGCTTGAAGCGGGACCACACTTCATCTATGGAACTTCCACCGAAACGGTAAGTCTTTGCCGATAAGTCCTCATCATACAAAGACGGCCAAACTAACATTCGAATGCGTATAGAGTTATTCTACATAACGAGTTCTTTGGCGAGATTGAGCGCGATTTTTCGTCCAGCATCATGACAAATACCACTCGGCAATTTGACACCTACGTCAGCCGTGGTGTTATGCTTAACAATTACGCCAACATTTTCGGCTTGATTATGCAAATGCGCCAGGTAGCGAACCATCCAGACCTTATCCTCAGAAAGCACGGCGAAGGCGGACAGAATGTCTTGGTTTGCAACATTTGCGATGAACCCGCGGAAGGTCCCATCCGGTCTCGATGCCGGCACGAATTCTGTCGACAATGTGCAAAGGATTACATGCGTTCATTCGACGCCGACTCCGTTGTCGATTGCCCTCGATGCCACATCCCGCTTTCGATCGATTTCGAACAGCCCGATATTGAGCAAGATGAGGAGGCGGTCAAGAAGAACTCGATTATCAATCGCATTCGAATGGAGGATTGGACTTCATCCACCAAGATTGAGATGCTTGTCTATGATCTTTACAAATTGCGAAGCAAGAAACAGACGCACAAGTCGATCGTGTTCTCTCAATTCACGTCCATGCTACAATTGGTCGAATGGCGGTTGCGCCGGGCCGGCTTTAACACTGTCATGCTCGACGGTAGTATGACCCCTGCCCAGCGACAGAATTCCATTGATCACTTTATGAAAAACGTCGACGTTGAAGTCTTTTTGGTGTCTCTCAAGGCTGGTGGAGTTGCGTTGAATCTTACCGAGGCATCGCGAGTATTCATCGTGGATCCGTAAGTGCATTACCGGGGACCGGTTACACCCATCTAGTTTAATATGGAGCATACTGACGAATTTATTTTCATCGCAGATGGTGGAATCCAGCGGCAGAATGGCAGAGTGCTGATCGATGCCATCGTATTGGACAACGGCGCCCATGCGTGATTACACGACTCTGCATTGAGGACTCTGTGGAGTCTCGTATGGTCGCTCTGCAAGAGAAAAAGGCGAATATGATCAATGGCACTATCAACAAGGATCAGGGCGATGCACTCGAGAAATTGACACCGGAGGACATGCAGTTCTTGTTTCGCGGCTCGTAAAGTGCCGGTTTACTTGCTTGGGAAGACATGGAAACACGCCGGACGATTCGAAAGTGCGATGACAGATCAATTTTGACGATTCATATTTTTTTCTTCTTTCCTTTCCTGTTCTTTCATTCGAGACAATATGTGTGCGCATAGTCCGGAGAAGGTTAGCTAGTAGAGGAAGAACACTACGAATAACAATGCTTTAGTCTAAGATTCGAGTTGAATTAGTGGGCTTTTTGTTGGTTAGGCCGCTTATCTAGAAACGACACTTTCATTCGCAGCATTGCACTCCGGTTACACAGCTGTGTCTCTACCACTGAATTGTGCGCGGATCAGCCAGGATGCTGACGTATGTTCTTCCACGTAGCGCAGTAAGATTGATAAACTGTATGACAGACTCCGTCAGTATCTCTCAGGGCTGCTCCTTCACTTATAATATTATGGATTAAGTTAACTTATGATTATGCTGTTTTTATCCAGTAACTTATCCAGTATCCAGCTCGACCAGGTAACAGAGCGAATGCATGACGGTATATTTTTATTGAATGATATAAAAGAATTTTCCGCATGGCCCTAACTATCATATCTGATCCATAATCGACTTAGTAAGGACTGGTAAAGGTGGCCCGGCTTGACTCGGCCTAATCAAATCTGGGCTCAATCTGACGATCTCTCCTTCTCCATCTACGTCATTGGCGCTGCAGTATTCCAGGCTCTTGCTCTTTTTTACTATCAGAAAAAAGAAGAGTATCACGTAGGGTTTCCTTCTTTTTCTCTTTTGTTACATTCCAACAATATCAAGCCGCGAAGTTCCAGTTGTTCAGCTTATTGCAAGCATGAGAAGTGAAAACAGCCTCTCAATATTCATATCTGATCATCACGTCCTTGTTGAATGAAGTTCATATATACACTATAAGAAAACACGTCTCGCTGCAGAAGCCGTTCCACCTCCCCACCACCTGTCTGTCTGGGCATTCCAATCCCGGAGATCAGCTTGCTGCCCAGGTGCTTAGCAAAAAGCTTCTTCCTTGACGTCTGCCCCTCTTCTGTTAAAAATAGCAACCTCACTTCATTTTCTTGGCTGTTCATCATATCCTCTTCGCATCCAACTAGAGATTCTCCCTCTGCGCTGTCGTCGCGCAAGTCTTTCGTCAGTTGCGTGCTATTACAACAGATAACGAGCACATCCAATAAGTAGCAATGGATGCTGAGATTAATCCAGAAACTCGTCGAGAGCATGTGACGGAACGCTATGGTCCAAAGCTGGTCGAGAAGACAGAAAAGGCGCACGAGAAAGCCCTTTCCTTCAGACCTGCCGACCACGAGAAAAGGGCCGAGACAGACAAGCACGATCCGCCTGGAGGCTTTGACGATACGCCGTTTCCTCGAGTGCCCGCCGGCTATACTCTGAAATTCACGTTCCATCGAGCCACCAACCTTCCCGCCGCTGACTTGAATACATTCTCGTCGGATCCCTTCTTACACGCTGAATTAAAAACAGATCTCCCCAAACGACACAAGGAAGATCCCAATGTCACCTTCCGGACTCCCACAATCAGGAAGAACGTGAACCCGGAATGGAACGCAGAATGGATTGTCGCTAATGTACCTGCGTCGGGCTTTGATCTCAAATGCCGAGTTTATGATGAAGATCCAGCCGACCATGATGATCGACTGGGAAATGCACACGTCGTGGTGGATCGCATCACAGATAACTGGGAAGGAATCAAGGAACGAGTCTATCACCTGAAGAAACGAGCAGGAAGCAAGCGAGCGTATCTGGTGAGGACAGTCGTGGCGGCCTGCCTGGCTTCGCGAAATTTGAATGCAGAGATCGTCGTCAGTGTTGAGTGTCTCGGTCGAACAGAGCACTCGACAGCCGCAGGCGCGCACATTTATACTGTTGGACCGATCTACTGGTACAAGCATTTTTCGCCTCTTATCGGGAGACTCTTAAAGACTTCCGACGCAGCTGACGATGAAAATGCAAAGGGTCAAACCAGCCCGTATAAGTAAGTGCACTCATGGCTCCAGGGACCACGCTCAGTGATCCAGGCTAAATTCAATGACTCTAGTTTCCAAGCTATCGAAATCCAGCTCCAAGGACCCGTGCCCGACGATCTGTATCATCGATATGTCGAATTCAAGCCATTTGTTGCTGGTATGTTCACCTCACATAGCCTGCGAGGACGTATATTGAACCGCGCACTCCACCATCAACATGCGCGGATTTACAATTACGACCGCAGCACTTTGCACGGCACCTTCAACGGCCCGTGTTCAGAATTGACAGAGCTCTTTTTAAATTTTGTTGACCACGGACGAGGTGGTCGTATTTTCACTTATGTTTTAACATTGGACGGCCTGTTACGATTTACGGAAACAGGAAAAGAGTTCGGCATCGACCTGTTGAGCAAGCATACCATGCACAGTGATGTTTCAACCTATATTGCCTTTTCAGGTGAATTTTTCGTTCGACCCAGGAAGAGACATCATCGATTTAGGGAATCTATTTCATCGGCGTCCAGTAGTCGACCAAAAACTAGCGCCAGCGAGACAGAGCAGAGATCATCCGCTGCAAATAGTACATCCGAAGAGACGGCAAGTGGAAGTCACGATGAGGATGATCACTCAATATACGAATTGATAATTGACAACGACAGCGGTACATACCGTCCCAATACAGAGAAACTCCCGCTTCTCCGCGACTTCATGTCCAAGAACTTTCCTGGTCTGCACGTCACGACGCTCGATTGTCAAAAGGACGAGGAGCGCATGAATCGTCTCAAAGAATCACGACGAGCAGAAAAGCAGCGTGCTCAAGGCAATGTGGTGTATATGCAGCAGAAGAACGCTTCGTCTTCGTCGCTTTCTAGTTCCGACGAGGAAGACCTCTTGGAACGCGCAGATATCCATGACAGTAGCTCCCATGTCCACAAACACCCTAAAAACCTGAAGGACGCAAAAAGCAGACTTCGAACCTGGGTGGAGGCGGCGGATGGAACGGCAGAAGGTTCAAAGGAAGCCACGTCGCACGAATCATCTTCTGCTCCTAAGAATCCAGAGCAAAAAGTGCCAAACGAGGCTCCGGCGTCCACTGGGACGGTCGGCGCGTGAACCACTTTGATATCGGGTGTGCGCTCTGGAGTTTGACTTTTGGATCTCTGATGCGGTTATGGCTGTTTAAATTATATCCTACGATGGTTTTAATGCTTGACGAATGTTATGTATTTAATGACCTACAATGTTGCTTCAACTTGCTACACCGGTAATTTGGCACAGAATGGTCCACTGGCATGCTTTCTCTCTGACCTTTTTTCTGTGGGCTTTCTCGCCCTGATAGCTTGAATGCTTGTTTGCATGGAATGAATAACCATCATATGTTGCAAAATAAAGATCCGGGCTATAATAAACTCGTATCAAATCACTTATTCCATCCCACATTACTCTAGGGATGTAGATAGACTATCCAGCCACGGGGGAAATCCCGCGATAGTTTTAGATGAAACGCACTAACAAATCGTTCTGTGCGACCTGCGATGTTTAAAAAAAGCCCAGCCACTGTAAATCCAGCGAATCCAGCAGCTGAGAGTTTCCGACTGGCTTTTACTTGTTACTGAATGAATGATGATGGGGATCTCTTTGAATGTGGCTGTATGTTAGTGTTACTCGTAAAGACTCAAAGAACCCAAAATAGCACGGTTGACATGCCGTGGTACGTGAACCTAAAATTGTATGGCTGATCCCAGGCAATCAGATGTATCGATACATGCCGTAGATAAATTTGTCTGTCTGTTACGTAGGCGGTCTCTCCGTAGTGGTGATCCTCCCCCACCTAAAAGAGAGTGTACGGTAACCCCGAACTTTTGACATCTCCTCTCCTTCTCTCCTTCTTCCACTACAGATTCAAACATATTCAGTACACGCTCAATTCTTTCCAGTCTCATCCCATCTATATCTGCTGTTGTCTACCTTGCTCGAATGACGGACGCACTCAGATTGTCTCGAACGTTCAGCTAGCTAAGGTCATAGGACTGACTGCTCTTTACCCTCCGCTCCCTCCTCCGTCGGGAGAAGCGCCGCACAGCACAGCCTTCCGCGTGAATCAATTCGTCATGTGTTATTGTTCTATTTGAGGCAGCCTTCAGTCTCAACACTCATCACCGTGTCTCTTTGGATCTTGACGACCCTTGTCTCGGTGCGAGAAAAAAAATAGAATACAACAGTCGTTCGCTACTAGGCAACCACCTCGATCCAGAAAATCGTATTCCTTTCCCTCGATTCGCAACATCCAGCAACGGCCGCTGCCTGAACCAGTCTTTACGAATCCTCCCAAGGTGGTCGCAATTCTGCAATGGGTGTCGCCTGGAATACCTGAGTGTCTGTTATAATTTGGAACAAAATATATACTGCTCTCTGCGCTTGCGGGGTATCGATGGTTAACAGTTGTTCTTCGCTCCTACCAATTCACTCTCAAGGAAGGTATCGCATCTTCTTCTGATTAGCCGACATATACGTGGAAAATGGGCACTGTTTCGAGCAAGATCGATGACTCGGGGACACTCTATTTCAAGGATCAAAATAAATGTATGCGCATTTGTCATTGTTGTTGTTATTCGCTCTTTCATTTACACTCTTTCCGAGAAATTTCCTGCTAATGCATTCCGCAACTGCTTAGTCGCTATTGCCAACATTGCGGTCTTGAACGCCCACGGTCGAACGCTATTGCATCTTACCCCAAATGCGTTCCCAGCATCGAGATATGTGGCAGCGCGGCCATCTGGCGATGATACTCCAATAGAATACGTGCAGGTATATTCAAAGAGAACCCAAGCTTTTAACCCGTAAGGTGTGATATTGACGACTTTTGCTTTTTAAAGGATCCCGATCCTCCACAGTCTACGTTGATACCTTCATTTCTCCTTCGACTGAGCAACGATGACGAACTTTCATTCAAATTTACCTTTATAATCAGGCAGACGCAGTCAGGCCAGTTACTCAATTCCAACATCAACGGTGTCGCAACTTCTCTACCAGAAACCACGGACACGAACCTTACAGGCTTGACATTTGCGCATGCGTCCAATATCAAAGAGCTCGATAACTTGATCACAAGAGAATTCCACGCAAATCCCAACCTGCAGAATAACTCAAATGTACAGCTAGTGGGCGATTTTTCGACCGGCGGAAGTCCATCCGTCCAGTTTGAATGGACCTGGAAATGGAAGCCTCCCAAGGCTGTCGAAGACAAAGGCGGTGGATGGCGCAACAGTTGCAGTTTCCTTGACTATGACCAAAGAGCAAATCGCTTGAACACCCTGGCCAATATTACATTCTGGGTACAAAACACTCTTCGCCCTATTTCAAGTCCATTAATATCGCCGCCGAGTCTGGAAGTGGGCGGATATACTGCGCGAAATCGCGTCCCTTCAAGTCAGTCGTACCTGTCTAATCTGAGTGATACGGAAGGACCTCCTCCAGGTGCGAATACTCAGCCTTTTAGTCCTGGAGAGTTGGCACCGTCTGTTCCACCTTCGTCATCATCTTCTCTGCCGACTACCAATCCACCGGTTCCAGTCAAAGTCGACCTCCCGACACGTCAGGGCGAAGACATGAGCGCCGTTGAAGATGGACCGCTGTTTCGTGCTACAATGAAAGCATTGGAGCAGAAAACCGGCAGCATGCGAAGCAAGATCAAGAAAGTTTTGAAAAAGGCCGAGGCTGCTCATCTGGCTCAACTGACCTGCAACGATGCAGTCAATGCATTCATATCGGCTCTAAACGATGCATCAACCTCTAATGCCAACGCGATTCAGCCGGCCATGGAGCATTATTTCGAGAGGATTGCGCGAGAGATACTCAGATACGAACAAATTAACGCCGTTCAACTTCAAAAACTTGTTATAGAACCGCTCTCCAAGCTGTATCAGAATGATATCAAGCAAGCGGAATCTAAAAAGAAGGACTTTGACGAAGAGAGCAGGGACTATTATGCATATGTCGGCCGCTATCTGGGACAGCGGCAGGATTCGTTGAAAGAAAAGAAGAGGATAGAGAGCGACTCCAAGTATCAAACCAAGCGGCGCAATTTCGAATTGAAGCGCTTCGACTATTCATCTTTCATGCAGGATCTGCACGGTGGTCGAAAAGAGCAAGAAGTTCTTTCGCATCTCACAAAGTACGCAGAGACGCAGGCCAGAAATTACCTATCGACGGCCAAGAAGGTAGAAGACATGCTGCCTCAATTAGAAGCTCTAGTTCGAGAAGTTGATCAAGCGGACAAAGAGTTTCAATTCAAACGAACAGAGAGGGAAGAGAAACGAAGAGCCCTGGAGAAGAGCAGCAAGACCTACGTGGAACCAGACAACGCAGGTGCATCAACTGTAGTTGCAGCTTCAAACCATACACAGCCACAGTCAGAGTCCGATCTCAACCGCGCAGATAGCACCGGCTCCCAGCTTCGCACCGTTCAAAGCAACACGTCTACGGTATCTTCACAAACTGGCCAATCATCGGGTCCAGGTGGTCTCTCGAGTTCACTCTCCAACGCAAGTTCTACTGGTGGTAGTAATCGCTTCAAGGGAATCCGTGATCTCGAAGAGCGTGACAATTCGTCTATATCGCCCGATAGACAAGGGGGAACTCAGAGGAAAGAAGGCTTGCTTTGGGCTTTATCACGTCCAGGCTCACACATGGATCCCAAAGGCATCAATAAACAAGCCTGGCATAAGTAAGTAAACTTTTCCTACTCCTGAATACTCAGAATTGATTCATCGGCTCGTACTAATTGTTGCCGTGCTCTTAAGATTCTGGATCGTGCTGGATCAAGGCAAATTGTCTGAATACAGCAACTGGAAACAGCGACTGGATCTGCATATTGAGCCTATAGACCTGCGCATGGCTTCCGTCCGAGAAGCAAGAAATGCAGAACGCCGCTTCTGCTTTGAAGTGATTACTCCCCAGTACAAACGCATATATCAAGCCACTTCTGAAGAAGATATGAGCAATTGGATAACTGCCATCAACAACGCTCTACAAAGTGCGGTAGAAGGCCACAGCGCGCCGCCTGTGATGCCTCCACCATCGTCTCATAGCGAGAGCAATTCCATACGGCGTGATATTGGATCAATATTGACGGGTAAAAGCTCTTCGTACTCTGGACAACACTCTTCATCCACCACCGCCGCTGCCACTGCTGCCGCTTCGGCAAACACGAACAGTGTCAATCGACGGACGACTGTGGGCGCTCGTCCCAGCTATATTCGCAGCGACAGTAATGGTTACGAAGAGACCCCAGGCAAATTATTGCAAACCGTTCGTGATGCGGATCACGGCAACAAGTGGTGTGCTGATTGTGGATCCACGCTCAAGGTTGAATGGGTATCGATCAATCTCGGGATTGTGCTGTGCATAGAATGCAGTGGTATCCATCGGTCTCTTGGCACGCATATTTCGAAAATTCGGTCGTTGACGTTGGATGTGAATTCCTTCTCGAATGATATTGTGGAGATTCTGCTACAGGTTGGAAATCGCGTTAGCAATATGATATGGGAGGCAACGTTGGATCAATCGTTGAAGCCTCAACCCCAATCCTCTCGCGAGCAACGCTTGAAATTTATCACGGCAAAGTATAGCGAGCGCGCTTATGTGCAGCCATTGACGGAAGGGATGTCACATTTTCACACACCGAATGAGACACTGTTGGCGTCAATCAAGAAGAATGATATACAAGGGGTTCTTTACGCAATCGCGCTGAAAGCAAACGTCAACGCCACCGATCGATCGCGTAATACACATGCGGTCTTCCTCGCTTTGGCCGCTGCGGATCCAGCCACTCCCGGGTCACTGTCACCAGGATTTACTCCGATCAGTACAACGAAGCAAGCACCACCCAAAGCTATTCCTTTCCCCATTGCCGAACTGCTGGTCCAGAATGGGGCCGAGATCCCACATGAACCAGCACCGATACATCTATCACCGGCAGCACAGTTGTATATTAGCCAACGGACTGCTTCTACGACAGGCCCTTATCCCTCACCGACATCTGCCGCATCTGCCGCAGCGAATCATGGCAATACTTCTGGTTCTGGTAGATCAACGAACGACACTCTGTCTTCGCTGCCTTTGGTTGCAAAAGGATCGATATTCGAGTCACATTCGGGAACGCATCCACTTCCCTCGCTTGATAGTAAGGAACGAGAAAAGCTTCAGAAGAGAGGCAGTGCCGGAGCCAGATTTGCTGGCAAAGTTTCGTCCTTTGCTAGCGACAAGATTTGAGGGCGACCATTAGCCACAAACTATGGACACGTAGTGGTCCTTGAATACACATATAAGGATTTACTCAGGGAGTCGAATGACTCTGGCCATATATCACCGTCAACGACGCCATTCACATAATCCTCTACCTTGCTTTCAAGAAGTCTGCGACATGATTTTGTTCTTATCTTGTTCAGAAACCGTCTGAGCTGATGAATGCTCTGCATGACGCGGGAATCGATATTTCCGCAACTCTCTCCAATTATTCACAATATCCCAATAACTTTTACAAAACATACAACGGGAGAATTTCTTACCACCTTAAATGGCAAGATTTATGTTTTCAAGCCGCTCTCCAAGTCCGTTCAAGTGACGGATGAGGGATTTAATTGCATGATACCTTTGCTTATTTTTTGTTGCATTTGGTTGCTCTTGCTCAGTTTTGTAACGTCTCTTATCAATGTTCCTGAACTGCATGGTTCTGTTTCTTTTTCGTTTCACGGACTTGTGTCCGTCTCTTCCAAGCCATCACGTCTGTATATTTTCCTGTATGAGATGCTCTAATGATACGTACGGTCTTTTGCTCATAGAACTTTCCTCTATCAGATACTATAACCATGAATGCAGAGTGTACGGGGCAATGTTTGGCCTACGTCTTTTTGATCTTGCAGATAATGGCACGATTGAGCTTTCTTTCCGTGGTAGCATAGCAATATTGTACATTTTATGAATAGATAAATCTATAAGCGCACTATACCTTCCCAATATGCCGAAACCTTCAACACATTATAATCTAGCTGGCCTTCCCACGGGAAAGAATAAGAGAGAGACTCTTGTGCGATGTACATGAAACTACCCTGGCCGTCTGGGATATACAGCTGCACCAGGGCAAGGAAATTTCTTCAAGTCTAGAGATTTGCCTCTAGATTCCTTCCTCAGCATGTAAGAGCCTATTTCGGAATTTACCGAATATTCACTTATACGGTCGATACGAATAACCTTGGAAAGCCGTGTGTCAATTGGGCGTGCCCGACTTTTCGACAGGCACTGTGAAAATTCAAAAATTCAAAAATTCACAATCCATAAATCCATCATTCTCTGAGCATCGAACTCGCACGAGCCAAACAACTTAGTGGTCCCCGGTTAGGTCGGAGGCATGTGGTGGGGGGAAGGCAAACTTCCAGAAATAATCAATGCCTAGGTACTCCAAGGCTGTATAAAATTGTATAGAGTTTCACAGTAAGAAATTAGCTTCATGTTTGGACTCAGGCAGCCACATTTTCTGCCTTATTACTGGCGACGAAGAAATTTCTAGCTGAGTCCCATAAGTCCATTCATGCATTACAATGTACATTAGTGTGGCAGATCCTCGTTAATAGGTAGATACTATGTAGTTAGATGCCGGTAACACAAAAGAAAATGCACAGACATTGGCATTTAAGAGTGGATCGGTGGATCGGGGACGATCTTAAGCAGATGTCTTTCTCTAAGTTATGTGGTCTTTGGAAGCACTGATCCGATACCCATGGGAATCGCGGCAGCCACTGGAGAATTTCTCCGAAGTTTTTCTAAGAACAACCAGCCATCTATGGGGGTTATTCGGCGAGAATTGAAGAATTAGGCGGCGCCAGCAGCAGTATCTGTGCATTGATATCGTTTGCCACATTCAGTCAACCACACCCTCCCAATAAGCCTCCCAAAATGAGGCGTCAATTTAATCGGCGACTGGAACCAAAACCGGACCGCACGGAACCGACGTCTAAATTTAAAAATACACGGAGCATGTGATATTGACGGGGACAAAAGAGGATGTTACTGAGCCATGTACCAGCTAACTTCTAGTAATTTGTAATTATATTCTTGGTGGAAAAGACTGTGGACAAGTGGCGTTGGGAGTTACGTGGCTTGGGTATTCGTGGCAAATGCTTTTTAACCTGTCGTCACAAGCCACAGTAACTCAAGTGGCTTACTCACTCTCGTCTGTTCTTTTATATCGACGTACCGGGGATTGGGTGCTATCAACAAAGGCAGAAATTCAGATCTGATTGGCTGCCTTGATCGGTAGGATTCTGGGGAAGTTTCTTAAATTGAATTTGTACTCCACAGTTTACGCCAGCCCTAGCGCCGCATACGCCATGTGGCGTCTAAATTAGCCTTTGATTCGTTGTTATCTCTGACTTGCATGGGTCGGGCTTATCAGTGGATGCACTAGAAGGTCTGACGGGGATCCACTTTCCACTATCCGCAAACTTTCAGGGTCCACTCCCCTCTGCAACAATCCGTTCCTAACTCACCTTCTCTCGGCGAGTCAGTCGATCCCATCGTCTATGAGCAGCTTTCACTGGCTGAATATTTTTGGTTCGTTTCTATTTTTGTTGAAAGAGTAAGTTTGTCTTAACATGTTTCACGGTTTTCAGGAAGCGGAAGTTTAACTGCTTCAGGCTGTCCGGTTGATTCTCGGCTGTTTCTAAGCGGTTTCAGTAGGACAATCGTTCGTGCGTACCGGGCTGTAAATTATACTACGAAGTACCTTTTTTTAAGTTGACAATCTTCCATCATCAACCTCAAATTATACAGCCAATGATCTCTTGGTGCCTGAATATTGTCGTCAACAGCGTATCATTATGACAAAAATGACGTTTCTATAGCTTTCGTCGTAAATATCGACCAGCACAGCTCGCATTGGATCGTTCATCGACGGACAGGTCTCGTTACGTCTGTGTAACGTTTATTTCAGTCGCTCTCTCAGAACTGGGACCCGAGTAATGGTACAAGACGATCAGCGATGCTGACAGACAACGGCGGCAAATCGAGATGGAGAAAAGGTATCTGCTCAGAAATTTGTCAACCTAAATGGAATGCGAAGACGCGGTCTCTGTCTTGGCTTGTGTGTCGATCTTGTCTCTTGTCTCTGTCTGTCGACCGTGAAGAGAGAGCGGGCTTCTTGCTCGCAGAGGTCCAGCTTCCGCCGGTGGCAAATGAATCGTTCTGCGCTGTTCTTCTTCACTTTCGATCGATCAGGTAGACAATTCGGGATGGCCGGCAGGACAGAATGAATGAGGGCTATGTGCGACGATTGCGGATCGGAATTGGGGCGGCATCCTAAAAACCCGAAGCCTGACTCTGATGATCGGGTACGGCTTCTTCGATTAAGCTCCTATCATAGGTCGAGGTCGAGTATGTACCGTGTACTACATAGTACACGAAAGGGTGGTTATAGAAGAGATGATAGTAACGGTGTGGAAACAGAAGATGAAAGAGGTACTCCGTAGGGCGGGATTGTTCTTAAAAGAGTTAAGAATGGGCAGTGCAGCTCTTACGTAGTTGGAAGTACTATGTAAGCATGCATGCATAGTAAGTGAGGTTGGTGTCTACCTACTACTCGATTAGTCCATAGTACCTCAGCAATTTTGCCACGCTTTGACGATCTTGGCTCCATCCGGCCTAAGATTATGGGGCAGATCTCGTGACCATTTTGCTCAGGCACCACATCTGCAATTGATCGATCATTGGTCAACGCAGCCCACTTTCACATGTCCGCCATTTTGGACTCAAGAAATACATCCAGCTTTGTACTCGGGCTTACTGAGTTGGAGTACTGTGTGTACTACGTATATACAGTATGTAATTTGTAGCATGAGTATGTAGATTTAGTACGTGGTTGATGTACTCTATACGAAGGAGCACGCAATGCAGCGCCCATTGTGCTAAGAAATAGAATTTCTCAATTGCCACAGATAAGGCTGGGTAAGTAGGTGAACGTAGCACAAATACATTGGTCGGTGGTGCATCAGGCTTATAACTTAGTCACGCTCGGAAATGGTTACCGCGAGTCTACGCAACCAGCATATTTGGTGACGAAATCAACCGAGTTCATTGATCCTTTCGCAACCTCGTTGAGGCATACTGGCCATTTCGGATATTATCGAAAGCTTAACTCTCGACAGTAAAAGCGAACTAATGGTGGGTAACTTAAGTGAAGTATGTAATTAATGCTTAGAGATTCAAATAGTGGCTGACTCTGCGATACAGACTTGTCGACCCGCTAGACCATATTTAGTAAGTCATGTATTGAACGATTGGCTGGTATCTCTTACCGGAGATTAATGTCTGTAATATTACGTCTGACATGAAACATTACAGCGTCCACTGCTATGCGCTCTATTTGCAGGCACATCAACTTTTCAACCTCATAGAAGAAAGCTCAAGGACACTCGGCCGACAATATAAAAACACTGTACCAAAAAAAAGGAAAAAAAAGACCCCATATCCAGCTACTCATGGCATTTGGTACATTTTACTTGATGGAAGCTCCGAATTTGACATTTCCATGGTGGGTCTCCTGCAATACCCAATCGTTTGAAACCTTCTTTGGTGCCTTATTTCAGCCAAAGAAGACTACTATGATTGGATCAGAGTCACTAGTGCCCGTTAAATTGATGATCAGGGCTAATCAGAGCCTTTCAACAGGGTCGGTTCCGAGTTGGAGCACTGTGGATAGATTACTTTCCCCCCGGTTACCTCGAAGAAGGAAAATCATAGCGAGCTTTTGACAGAACTTTTACGAACCAATTTGTTTTATTTTATTTTTTTTATTTTAATTTTTTTTTAAAAAAAAAATAGCACTTCTAGTCTTAGGTTCAGACCTCGCTTCCTACTTTCGTGGTACCGTGGCTAGTACTTATTTGGTTTTTGGCGAACTATCCCGTCGTAAAAAGACTTTCAATATGACAGACGAGCTTCCTGGTTTGTAGATCGGTGTGGCGCGTTCCGTGCACTTCTTGTGGCTCCCTGAGATGAATTTCAAGTGGCTGAAAGAGCCTTTATTATACCGCGGTATAACTATGTTATGACTATTTATGGAGTAGTATGAAGTAAGATGAAGTAGTTTCGAACACGTTAATTATTACTATGATTTCAGGAGCATTATGAGGTCCGGGAGACCGAAAGCTCCAGGGCTCGCCACTGGGACAGGTCGCTGTGGAGAAGCCACCAGGGAGAGCGCACATCAATAAGATCAGTGGATTCAGTGCTGCTCACTCCGAAAGACAACTGCGTACATAGTACATACCTTGAGCTGTGCTTTCGACGAGAATTGTCACTGGCATCTATCATGAAAAATCACGAAATAGCCTTCTTCTCTCTGTAAGCATGCTCTTCGCCTGATAATTATTATGCTGAGTCGTCGATTCATCCTTTAATCAATTGACCAACGAGATCATCATAAAGCTTGGACTTTCCGCCAATCACAATGCCGTATTCTTGTGGTGGCAAATGTGGATGGAATGCCGCTATACAATTTGATCCGCGTGTATTCTCCGCAGCTTCACAAGCCCAATGGAGTCTCTCTCATGTCTCTGGAGCTTCAACAGGGCAGACAGTCTCCGTCTCCCGGTACTCCGTACAGTACCGTACTTTCCGATGCCTGGGTCTCGGTCCCATCAAATGCTTACCTGGGAATCGCCAGGCTATCACTGGCTAAATCCTGAACGCTCATACGTCTCAAAACGCAAGACCCCCAAAAAAAGAAAAAAAAAATCGAAAGAAAGAAAGAAAAAAAAAGGATCAAACATTTTTCCACTTTCTTCACAAATGTGGAAACATTCAGGCAACAAAAGTGAAAATAATTGGCTCTGATTCTGCACATCACAAAAGCCATTACAGATTGGCGCCCCTGTGCCTCAATTGTTCTTACTGAGCCTGGGCGGAAATGGGTCCTGGTTTCTTCGAGAAAGTTAATACATAGTACAAGATTCACTTGTACATCTTTTGTAATTTCAAGATCCTCACGCAGGTTAAATTGCTCTGTATTGTTTTCTTACAACCTACCTTGAGAACTTTTTGCTATACCCTCTCGGAGATCACTTCCCCACTCTTGGTAATTTTGTTCTCGGCATCAATGTTTTCATGTTTGATATTCTATTTATTGCTTCATCAATTCGACTTCTCATAGGTCCCTTTGTTCATCCTGCAACTGCTTTTGGACCCCAACGGCGCAAACTCTTGACAAGCCACCCCTGTCAATCCGCATGTTGGCAGCTCTAGCTTGTGGCGCATTTTCCCTCCTAGCTGTCACTTCTCGACAACTACTTTGCACGAGCCATTCTATTCAGAAGAGGCCTCACGTGGCAAAAGACGTCCTTTTTTCCAAGTGTGGCTGTTGCTTCTTTTCTTAAAATCATCGTTTACGCCACTCTTTTGCTTTGCTGTGTATCACTTGGTAAGTTGTTTATGTGGGAATTTTTTCTTTTTCTGGAGCTCTCCCCTAGCTTCGATTCCGTTTCGGCAACATCCAGGTCTTAGTTTGTATTTGCCATGACCCTTTAGTGCATCAGCAAATTCTTACCTATTTCATCCACGAAAAGGATCACTGGATTGACGCCAGCTCTCCACTAGAACACCTCTGTACGTGCGAAAGCCAGGAGCATATGTTTATCCCTTGTTTTGTGCAGTCCGGTTGTAGTAACACTTAACGTCTCCGGTCTTTCTAGCGACTCATCTCTAGGCATTGATTGAATCTCGGTATCTTCGCCACCGGAAAGTGAGCAGACAGATACACCTGTGGAGCTCGAGCTGCAAGCCTCAGCCCTATTTGACCCAATAGTTAGCTCATCTTTGAGGTAGGTTGACAAATTTCTTCTCTCATTCTGATCTCACGGCACGATCATCAGTTGTTGTTTTTGGTGCTCTGTACGGGATTCGCGAGAACGGCCGCGCCTTTGCGGGTCTCTTTCTTCCCAGTCCTGCTGCGAGGCCTCACTCCACTTGAAACCCATCAATCATTCACTCGTCTGCCATACAGCTAATACCTTGTCCTGCTTACCATCGCAAGAACAACAAGAACAAAGGTCTTGAAGTCTTGGGATAGAATTGGGTAAATTGCATCCGCAATCTCTCACTGATTGCTCCATTCTCGCATTCTGATACCGCAGCCGCGAAGGACAACCACACTGCTTTCCCTTCTTCTCTCGCTTTGTGTTAGCTCCACTTCCTATTGTCGATTGAGGTTGATGGCAAATTTCAGCCTCTGTTCAACTCCAGAAAGTTCCTTAAGACGGACCTAACTTTATTCCTTGCAGGTCGGACCATCACGGCACATCAAGTGCTTGCCGATTCAAGCACGCGCAAATTGCGTTTTCTTTTTAAGGTGGTGGCTGAAAAGAAGACTAGCTAGGCCTTCCTTTCCACCACGCCAGCAGGTAAGGTGGCTCTTGAGTTTTTCCCCGGCCGACTCCCGTGGCTGCCCAGATCCTGCTTGGAGAAATCACCCTGTTTTTTTCCAGCAGTAGTGCCAGCCTACTTGGCCTGACGAGAGCTGATTGGATCAAACATTTGGAAGCATCGCGACCAACCCTCTTTAACCCTCAATCTCTGCACCCATTTTCTTGCCTGTTGATTGTTTCCCACTGTTTTCCGAAGCCACACAAGTGATTTTTCAAATATTTTCAGTTTGCCGCGTTATTTTGAGCGATAACAACAACTTCCTGCATTTTCCAAGTTCTTCAGCCAGTGAGTTCCATGCACATTGCCAGCACTGTAATTTTCAAACAAGCATTTCCACCCCGCTTGGCTGCCCATCGAATGTATTTTGCGGATATCAAATCCGCGTCTATATACTGTTGTCAGCCCTTGCCGCTCCTACGAATTCGGAACGGTGGAAGAAATCTGTATCTTCATATGGTACAGCTTTTGATGAGTTATTCAAGCTTGTCCTCTGGCTTGTGACTCTTCCGTTGCGTGTCTTTTGATCACAACAGATTGCATTTGTTCCTGGTTCACTACCTCGTTGATGTTGTTGGTATCTGCTCCTGCATTTTCCGCCAGTCGATCCTGCCTCTTCTCGCCATTCGAACAGTCGCCCTGGCTCTTTTCTGTTGCAACTCTCATCGTTAAAAATTCAATCTTGCTGATTTGATAATAGCTCGCTTCAGACCTTAGAGGACTCCTTCAAATCCTCACGCAAATCCTTCGACGACATTAGTTCTCATGGGCGATGTTCCATCGGATGGCTCTCAAACTCCCAAGGACGGGGTCGAAAGAACCATGCTTCCAAAACCAGAACTCGTTGTACCTCAGAACAAAGCAAACGTCTCAGGTAGGCTCGGATCTACAATAATGCAAAGCCATCGTGATCTCGACTGATAAGTACCACCAGTTGAGGTATCCTCGGATCTGACGGAAAGTCTGGAACCCCCGGGACTTATAGGGCAGAGCGCCGGCTCAACAAATCGATATCCTTCAGCGCCGTACGAGGTTCTCCCTCAGGAATCCTCAAGAGTGAGTCCGACGACGCTGAACATGGGCGACATGACGTCTGCACTGCCTTCTTTTCAAAGCCCGCCACGTTCGTACTCGCAGCAGAACATGCATATGCAGTTTATTCCGACGCATCAATCACAAGGAATGATGTACCCCGTTCATCAAACGCCTTATGTGAACCCGAATACTACCGGAGGCACCATGTACAACTTGCACTATCCTCCGTCATATCACAGCTCATTCGTTCACCAGAATCCTCAAGTACAAGGGGGCTTTTCACCATTCTCGACGAACTCGCATTTCCAGCATCCCCAGAGTGGAGCCTCTCTCCATTCACAATCACCAGGATATGGTCATGGTTATTACGGTCAGCATCATTATAACCATGCCTATAACGAGATGCCGAGCGACCCATCGAATACGCGTTTAGAAAATGTGCCACAGACTTATGATAACGAATTCCGTCGATCTCAATCAATTTCATCATCCAGCAGAGCATCCGAAAATCGAAAGGGCCGTACAAACTACGACGTATCTTCTACCATAGTTGACGGGTCGTCACGAATGATGCAATCCAGAGTTCCCCTAACAAGCAGGGAACAGGGCTCGACGCGTCTGTCGTTTGCAGTTGCTTCAAATACACCACCACGCGGACCTCCTCGAAAACCGAAGCAATCTGGGCATGCTTTGTGGGTCGGCAATTTGCCCCCTTCGACCAACGTCGTGGATCTGAAAGATCACTTTTCCAAAGATGCCAAAAGTCAAATCGAGAGTGTCTTCTTGATCTCGAAGAGCAACTGTGCCTTTGTGAACTATAAAAGTGAAGCTGCTTGTGCGGCCGCTGTGGCGAGGTTCCACGACTCCCGGTTTCAGGGAGTGCGATTGGTATGTCGATTGCGCAGGGGTACGAGTACTGCGATTTCAGGCCAGAGCAACCCATTATCGGCACGACCAGGCGATAAGGGTGAGCAGGATGAACTTCGAGAGAGCGTTGTAGAGGAGCAATCTCCTGCCAACTATCCACAACCGGCATCTAGAGTTCCGAACAGATATTTTGTCGTTAAAAGCTTGACATTGCAGGACTTGGAACTCAGTCGCCAGAGCGGGATATGGGCCACGCAGACTCACAATGAAGAAGCTCTGAACCGGGCATATGAGGTCAGTATATCTTAATCATTCGAGTAGTAATTCTTTCTGGCTGCATGTGAACATGGAGGCTAACAATTTCGCCGTTATATTCATAGTCCGCGGACAACGTTTATCTGATATTCTCTGCCAACAAATCCGGCGAATATTTTGGCTACGCCCGTATGGTATCTGCGATTACCGACGATGAGGCGCTTGCTCTCGAGGCTCCCCCCAGGCCAGAGCATCCATTGACCGAGGTTGACGACCTTGATGTGATTCCCACAGAAGCGACGGAGACGGCGCCTAAAGGGCGAATAATCGACGACTCGGTGCGAGGAACCATCTTCTGGGAAGCGGACTCGTCCGAGGATGATGGCAACGAATTCGATGAGCAGAACGATGGTAATGATGCTTTCGATGGCCAGCAGCGTGACCCAGGAAACGTCGGTAGCGAAGCCAGCGTCGGCGATATTAGGGACGAAAGGACCGTGACAGAGACGAGTGTTGGGGAGGATGTTGCTGGTGGAAGTCAGACCTTTGGAAAACCATTTCGTATCCAATGGATATCCACCGAGAAAGTTCCCTTCTTCCGGACACGAGGTCTTCGCAATCCATGGAACTCCAACCGGGAGGTGAAAATTGCGCGCGACGGTACTGAAATCGAGCCTGGTGTGGGCAGGAAGCTCACGCAATTATTCCATGTGCATTCGAACGTAGTGTCGTCGCCAGGCGGACAACACAGCCCGGCATTCCAGCGCTCGTACTGAAGCAGACATGGGTTGCTGAAATCCGCCAGCAAGGGCAGGCTCCCTTGCTTCTTCATTGCTGCAGATAAGTGGGTTGGAGGACGACGAGGAAGCCGAGCAGTCAATGTTTAATTTTCTATTTCTATTTTTCGAGATGAAGACGATGGTGTGTAGCGAGCAAGACGCGTTGACGGATTCGCTTCGGCGTGGATGAGATTGATGGTGATGGTGATGGTGATGAGAAGATGTCGAAGGTTGACTGGTGCCTTCTGAGTTGGCTAGCAAATCCGAATGGTACTGGGCGGGAAAGAACCGCCTGGGGAGTGACAGGCACCAACTAGGAAGGGGCGACCAGAACTGGCGGCGAACGGGACTTTTTCTCGCCGAGCTCTTTTTTTAATTCGCTTCTTCACTTCTTCCCTCAAATGCATTCCATACATCCATCCAGCTCATACGAAGCGAAAGAGAATATCAGAAGAGGTGGAGCAGCAGCAGAAGAAGAAGAAGAGGAAAAAGGAAGAACGACGACAAAAACATATAAAAAAGAAGCATTGAGTGCACAGAGGAAGATGGACATGTCTTTCTTCACTGTCCTTGCATCACTGGGAAACGGGTAATATCAACTATCTTATGAATCAACGTCCATCGCATGCCTATACGTACACGAACATAGCTAATGTCTTATATTTTGGCCCCTTCATATCTTTGTACACGATGGAACACCGAATTTAATCAGTGTTGGGAGATCCGGGTACATATACGGGAGCTGACCGCAAAAAAAAAAAACCTATGTCATCATACTTTTGCCTCCTACCTAGGTACATTTACTTCCTCATCCTCTTAATCTTCATTCTCTATTCAACCACGACAAAACATACCTTCTCGCGAATCTTATTCAGGACTCTGTAATTTAATCTAAATCTTTCAATTTCATATAAAAATCGGCCTTATTTTTTGTGTTTCTTCAATGTTGTCGTCTTGCAGGAATCTCGTCCACTCAGGTGGCATAGATATGTGGAGATGATTAGCTATGCCTACTCGCGCCTAGCCAAAGCCACTGACAACACATGGATGAAGCTCCTGTGGAATAAGCCATTTTGCTTTATGCTGAGAATTTATGGCCGTCTACTCTCGCAGTCTTTTTTTACCTAATTAACAGGAAACTGCGAAGTCAAGCCCGCAGACTCATTTGGATCCGACTTTTTTTTCCCAGAGCGGCTTTGAATAAATAGATATGTGGGAGGATGATGAAGGTAATGAGGCAGCGTGGTTTGGTGGCTAAAGTCTTGCAGGTGGAGGTCTTTTCAGGCATAGATCCCATTGGACCCGTTAGCATTTTTAATATTTGGGAGAAATTTGAGCAGACATAATGCTGCGGATTACGGCATGCACTTTGTGGATGGCGGCGTCGGATTCGATATCCGTGAAAGAGGCATCCGTTTTCCCTAGGAGAAACCGTGCAAAGGTCGCCATGGTTGGCGCACGATCCGTCGTCGACATAATAATCCGGGTGGTCGTTAGAACCTAAACATCAGCGTCGAGGCAGCCCAAGCACATGCTGAAGGTCTGGCTACCCTGGCATCATCCCATGGAACATCCACTAGGTGACACTAGCCTACCCAATTCTCGTCGTTCTGGGGTAGGAAGTGCGGGGTTTGCAGATTTTGTTCAACTAAGTTGTATCAACTAAATCGGTACGATTGGGTAGCCTGTCATGGCGATATCGTCAATCTCTTTTTTGGGTTCTGTTTGGATTGTTTTCATCGGTTGCAACCAAGGCCAAATGAATGGGTCATCGGTTTCTCCAACATGGATGTGGGTGTGTGTGGTTCTTCGATTTCATGTAGCGCAAGGACTCACACCATGAGTCCAGCACGACGTCGCTGACCGATGCAAATATGTAGGTAATCATCTCGGGTGCCATGAGAATTGAAGAAGCGGCAAGAGTTTCTTGTCGTACAATTTACATAGAATTATCGGAGATGGTGAAGTCGACCAACGTTGAAGCACCTGGGCAGTTGTGCTGTCGAGTGCTGACTGATAACGCACTAGGCCGAATGCGGTTTAGGCTCTGACTGTGTCATGATATGATAAGGATCAAGCATCTCCTTTCCTCGTCGCTCTATTGGACAGAATACTCGCAGCCACGACTAATAATAATGAGGAAATAATATGTAAGTTTAGCTAGCTAGGTGATAAACAGTAAGTGCTAAGTACTAGTTAAGTAGTGAGTACCAAGGAAGTTAGTGACCTCCTTAGTACTAGTTACTTAGGCAGTCGAACTAAGCACTTACTCAGTACAAAGACTACGGCTGGCTGTAGAGGCACTTAATGCACATCGCGTCCCAGTACCTCCTCCTGCCTCCCGACCTAAACCCCGGTCGCTCCTTCCCAATCCCGCGCTCTCCGTACTAAGTGTCCGTCCGATCAGGCAATATATCATGCAAACTGTTTCCTTTTCCTTTTCCTCTTCAACTTCTCTTTCTCCTCCTTCAACCATCCTATTCTCTCATCTTCTCTAATCAATCTGTGCTCATTTCCGTTTCTCTTCTCACCCTCTCCTTAATTCAATTCGGCATCAATTTGCCTGCCAGATCAGCTATTTGACCGACAACTACATATATCATTCCATTACCGAACACAAGACTGTTCAGCATAGTATGTCGCAACCTCTTTCAATTTCCCTATCTTTGCAAGGCTCCTCTGCACATTCCATCCACACTCCACTCTCAATCCCCTCAATGGGGTGCCCCCGGACGGAGGAATGAACAGACTCACAAGGAATGAGTCTATGTGTCCGTCTCCACCGGGTCCAACCAGCCCCCGCGAGAGACCGACCTCCAGGACTCATACTACCCCATACTATTTTTCTTTCATATCTCCCCCGGATTTCCCATTCAGCTCTCCTCCCTACAGAATCCTGCCTCCTGAACCGTGCGTGCCCCTCTTGGCACGAACCCGTACCCCCCTCAAAAGTTCAGACTAGATCCGGTCTGGTTCACCGGCGACAATTATGAGAGTTTCGATTATTCCTCTAGTCTGGTTGATGCTGCCCTCCTTGATACTAAATTTGCTTTCATGATTTTTCCTCCGTCGCATCTACTCGCTGCCGCTTCTTGCCGATACTTACTTAACCTGTGTCACTCACTAACTAACTACGTCTAATCTTTAATCACAGTCAAACGACTCGATCACTTCTTGACGTCAGGGCAATATGGCCTGAAACATTCTATCCCGCCTACTAAATTGCAGATCCTCAACGAATCTATCCTGGATCCATTCCAACCCCACTTTCAGAGTCGATCAACACCAGCGACACTACTTTATCTGGGACAATCCCCTAATTTAATCGCTCTCCTTTTGCTGCCACATTTGTCTCGCAAACAGCCCAGCAATGTCCGCCGACCGAGCCCAATCTCCCACCTCAACTACTCCTCCTTCGCAAAGGCGTCTCTCTTTGAATCCAAGTGCTCTCGGTGAACTCTTTTCAAAACCATACTCTCCAAACATGAGTGGTTCGACAGGCAATAGCTCCTCCTTCCCAAATCCTATCACGACCGCTGCTGCAGCCAGTGCTCAATCCGGCCGACGGCGGATGTCAATCACCACTCTCGGTCTCTCTGGCTCTCCTACTCAACCCTCTCCTTTCAACTCGTACGTAGGTCGCCGTGAAAGTCTCTCTAGTTCCGAAAGCTCCGAAGAAGCTATCGAGGACAATGACTTTTCTCCTGCCACCAACCCAACGTCTCCGTTGGCAAGACGTGTCTCCTTTGGTGCTCAGGCGCTGAGAGACGTCCGCGGAGGAAGCAATTCTGGAAACGGTAGATACTCCTCTTCCGGCCCTTCTTTAGTGTCGCGACGTCACACTGCATCGTCCAACAGCTCTTCTTACACAAGAGATACTTCTTCTTCTTTGTCATCGTCTTCTCAGTCATTTTCTGCTGCTGCAGGTACTAGCACCCAAACGCTTAAGAACGAGAGATCTGACCAATCTTGGCGGCCTCTAGGCGAAGGTTTCAACTGGTCCGCTGCTCTCCGGACCAGGGCCGAGCGAGCTCCCTCTGTTGGAGGCTCCCATCCATCCTCTACGCATCCGCAGCCATCCATGTTAAACACGACCGATCTCTATAACCCCCAGGCGCATCATCAACGCGCCGCATCCATTGCCATCATGGAGCAACCCACTCGAGAGATTCCCAAGGAACCTCGACAAACCAAGCCGGATTTCTTTCAAGAGAAGATTCTCCGAGCTGACTTTATGGATTAGATCTATGCTAGCCATGGATACACCTATCTGGAATCGTTATATTTACTTTATTGGAGGTATATTGCCACGAGCATGCTACACAGACGAGAAACCGATCTCATTTGTTTAAAATGCTGTTTCAACATCGACCATACCCTTGGACGCCCAGGATACCGATGGATTTCACCTATTGCCGTTGCTACACCGGAGTTGGATATTCTGCAAGCTCGTGCACTGCAACCTGCATTTCTAGGCAACGAATGAAAGGAGTTCGGCACATACTTCGCAGATGGTGCCATGGATGCATTTATCGGAAACATTGTAACACGGCTTGACGTTCATCCACGCTGCGCAGATACGAATACCAGGGCCATAGAGCTTGTCGTATCGGGCTCAACCACATGTGAAATTCCCAGGAAAATGAACTGGCAAGCCCGGCTCTCCATATTTTTGTTTTCCAAGGAACGCTTTTTTCTACAGAAATACAGAAAAATCGGAAACACGCTTGGCGGGTTGCATCTTTCTCAAATACGTTTCTTTACATTCCATCATGTCTTATTACACTTTCCAATTGTCTTGTGGTACTGGAATATGACGCCCGCATATTGTGTTATACGGTCTTGTGCATTTGGTATCTGCGAGTGTTTCCCACGATTCTGCTATTGAATGGCGGCGAATGACACGAAAGGCTAAGACTGCGTCGATGTGCCTGGTTCATTTGTTGTATTGATTGAACAATACGAGAATGTCACTGAAATTGAAATGTACTTTCTCAACTTCTAAGAGTACTATCGCAACAATAACAACCTTTGAGTAACCGAATCATAGAAAGAGATATGAAGATTGATTAATATATTATTATGTAAGATGATGTTGTATCCAGGATCGACATATATCTGCACACATTGGCAATCATGAAGAAAGAGATCCAAGTCTATGAATATACAGAATCCAAAGAATGACCTAGTAAGGTATCCCGTTGGTCATCAGTTGGAATTGGTCGTAACCCTTTGTGGATATGTTCAAATAACTCTTGCGCGTCAATTCACGCATATAGTCAGCGGCTTCCCTCTCGGTCTTGTCGAGGACAAAACGGTCACGAAAGTTCTTGATAGTATCGGGTTTGAAGCAAGGCAGACCGCTATCGAGCATCATGGTGACAATTTGAATGAATTTCGTAGCATGGGGTCGAGACGCAAGGAACGCTTTCACTGTCAGTGATTCGAACCATTGATAAGGTTGAGTCGTCGTGGGTTCGTGGGAATGCGACCCTGGTAAAGGCAGACGCAGACTTGAATTTCCGGGATGCGACGAATTCGTAGGGGAGTGGTTATTACCACCTGATGGAATGCCGCTGGTAATGCTGCCGTTAGAACTGCTGCCGCTAAGATTGGGTCCGCCACCCATGACTGCTACCATCTCCGAGGTAAGTTTGAATGGTGCTCGCTCAAATCGAACACCGCCTGGAGCAATATCAAAGCAGAACCCAAAGTCGATGTGAATAATATGCCCTGCATCATCGATCATGATATTGCCATTATGCCGGTCCTTGAACTGAAGCAAATATGAAATGACAGAGTACGATGCCATACTCTTCACGAAGTTTGTGCGCGCTTCTTGGAATCTAAGCGATTCTTCGCCACCGTACTTGGAAACAAAGTAATCGTACAGACCATTTACAGCTTCACGCCCGAGCATATCTCGGGAAATTGAGTTTGGCAGCACATCAATCACTCCACAGCCCGGTGCAGTGGCAGTGACACGATAGGGGAAGACCCAAACATCTAGCCCAACAGAGTTGAATACATTTCTAAAGGCCGCAATCAGTTGCAGCGCCAGGACGTCTTGTCGACAGTCATCTCCAACCTTGAAGATGGCCGATTGCCATACTTCATACGTTTCTGGTTTGCGCGATTCGACTTTCTCAGATGGCAGCTTGCCTGCCAGTGCTGGAGCTTCAAGAGCAAGAGCTTTGGTCTTTTGAATTCGAAATGTTGCCATGTACGGTGCTTTTGCATGGCTTTGTAGCGGCTTCCCTGACTTTCGATCGATACCAACAACAATACCATCTGGATTGCTAGGTAGATAGACACCAACCTCTACTTTGATCTTGCGGAGCTCCTCTTCAATTTTTTGTTTTTTCTCGGGCTTGCTCTTCTTTATGAACGGGCGCAATTTGCCTGATATGTCAGTGACTTCATTGAAAAAAGAGAATTCACGCTCGTAGAAAGCACGTTCTTCGGCCGAGAAGCTTGTGATCAACCTGTCCATGAAGTTGTCCAGAGTAGGTTTGATTGCATCGGGCTATTCAAAATCAGCATCAGAGAGTAAAAAACCACATGCAAGGAATTTAGAACCTACTATTTCAGAATTCTCATCCTTGTAAGCGTTGGCCTTCATATTCCAGATGACTTGATGGGAGAACAATTGAGAAAGCTTGGCAGACTCGTATATATAACGTTCAACGTAGCCTAGCGCATCGTACCGTAAAGCCTGCACAAGTTGTGGAACGAAGAAGAATCGGACGTCCATAGAATGACTTTCCAAAGCCCGCATAGCGTACTGAAGTACAAATGGGTGATTTCCAAATGCGGGGAGAAAGTATGTTAGAGCTTCTGTAGGGGCTACCGGCGCCCAGAACAAGAGATACTACATATCAAGTCAGTCATTACTCGCGTGAAGATGAATACTGGCGAGCTTACCTTCAACTGGTGGGTAACATCTGTCGGTAGACAAGACCCAAACATGATTTCCAGGCTCTCTGAAACTTCCATTGCTTTTTCCGGTGAGTTCAACAGTAGCCGGCGGACGTCTTGGTGAATCTTCTGTGATGGGAATCGACTACATATCTGTATGGCCAAGCTGGTGTTTTCCGCCCACGCAGTACGTAAAAGCTGATCGTAGAAGGCCTTTACTGAAAATTAGTACCAAAATGATAGAAATTCCTTGGGTAAGTCAAGTATACCTCCGATTGGCTTTTACCACTGATGCCCGTCATGTAGTGCTTTTTCTCCTGTTCAAGTGGATGCAGCCAGACTCTGAGACGCATCCGCTCATTCTGTATCAAGTGCTGTAGGAGCTCCTGTTTGTTACGAAGAGAAAGATGGTGACCTGTATCCGCCGAAGATAGAATTGCAGTGAGCTGCAATGCATCCTCAACATCCTTAAGTACTTTATCCTCGGCTTTCTGTTGAAGTCGATTACCGCCAAATGACCACCTTGAACGAATTTCCAATTAGCTTATGTTACCCATGGAATATGAGAAGAATTTGGATTGAGACGAACCTGGGAGGGTGCCTAAACCAGCTTAGAGCAGCCGACAAAATTAAATCTTTCAACTTCCACTTGAAAGTGCGACTCTGCGTGGTAGAGTATTGAAGAATTCGTAATCCCAACAAGACAACGTGGAAATGTACCTCTCGAGAAAGAGGATGCCCACTAGTGCGCTGTAGCGCAATAAGGGTTCGGCTGATCGCTCGTGTGAAGATGCGCTGCAAATGTGGGCTAGCCAAACGTATCGCATTGAAGTGACTCTCGAAGAATTGTAGAATACGTAAATGAGGTGATAAAATGTCCTGGGCTCTCTGCTGTTTGCGAAGAAGTGTCGTCTTATCTGAAGGGAGCAGTTCTATAGCGGTGAAAAAAGGGTCGGGGTGGCTATAATCGATCAGTTCCCATCTATTAATTTGTCGAGGGTGCTAACGGTACTTACTTAAAGGCAGGATTGAAGACGCCCTTCCTAGATAAGGCAGTAGACTCCCAGGCCGAAGCCACTTCCACCAGGATTCTTGATTCTGTTCTTGGATTTTCGTTGATAACGCCGAGCCAAATTGACACACCAAATTTAATCGAGTCCTTGGTGAAAATTTGGAAAGGTATGTTGACCAGATAGTGAGCAATTGATGGGAGATCATCATCAGTTCTGCAAAGTAAGGCTGCAGCCTTGCGTAATGCATCGTGTAATTCGAGACTGGGTAAGTCATAGCCAGCAGAAATTCTGAGAGACAGTTGCTTCAGCAAATTCTCTATAACTTCGATGTACCGGAGGAGATAAGAATCAGCTGAGCCATCTGCGTCATGAAAGAGTTAGTGTGATTCTAAATTGTTCATCAATATACAGGCTTACTTGTTTGTTCGATTTCTTTTCGCCCTCCATTGGTTTGCGAAAATTCCGAATACCTGTACTCTTGGCGAGTGCTATATTGGGCGACCAGCTCAGAAGCACAATTTAGGCCATTCACTCCGTAATTTTCGATGAGACCTATTAAAACTCTTCTTAGAAAAAATTCGTGATTCAGATTTCTGAAATAAGATGCTTACTCAGGCGTTGGTCGCTTTGAGGAATTCGAGATGCCATATCCAAGGCAAATGAGTGTCCCAATGAGATATGGCCGAAAGACCCATCGTCTTCGTGTTCGGATAAGTATGTCTATATAGGTCAGGCCAATAACCCCAAGACTTTTGTAGAAGGGGACGGACTTCCTACCTGCAGAAGACCTTTCACGTCCAGAGGCGCGAGATTAATGGCAATCATCATCCAAGCTTTGGCTCGATTGTAAAATGAGTCTAGAGTCCGCTGCCTCGAGTCGTGATTATCCGAAAGCTCGACTGTTACTCTACCTTTGGTGAGAGTCGACTTCCACCCGAACTCATCGAGATCATTCTCGAGGCAGGACGACCACATGATAGTGAGCAGGTCTAGCATAACGAATAGTGAGCTTCGAGCACAGAGTACTGGCGGAGATCGATTAATAATTCTGCTGGCACAGTCCAAGGCCACATCTTGGACGCGATGTATGCGATGACACCCAGTGATAAATATTCCAGCAAGCTGTGTGGACAGATGAGGACTAGCAAGTTGTTCTCCCACGCCTGAAAGTGTCTTTGACAAATAAGTATCAATGACTTTATCAACGACAGCTTTGATGCAACGACCCAATTCGGATGAACTTAAAGTTGGGTCAAGAAAGTACAGGATAATTCTTGTGCAATCTCCAGCAGTAGCACGAAGGCTCTCAATCAGAAGACTGGCATTCAGAAAAATGGTTTCTTGATAGCTGATGCGCTTGAGACTTGACTCGTGCTCTGGCAATTCCTTCATTAGAATCTTCCGTTGTTCAGCAAGTCGCTGATGTCCCATTCCTCGTCTTAAAATGATGTTTAGTTCCACGTCACTTTCCAAAATTTCTGAACGATTCTCGGGAACCAGTGGAGGCGATTTCTTCGCTATAGCGCACAGCTCATTCCTGTAACGTTGGCCAATGCTGGACTGAATTGAGATCTCGTGCACCGCGATATTGAACCAAGCGTCTCGAAATAATGCAGCCGTATCCTCATCATACGCCGCGGACTCGGGGAATTCTTCCTCGTGATCCTCGTCGATAGATAGTAAAAGTGCAAGTGGCTTCAAATACGGCGTGATATCCTCAGGGGAAAGAGCTACGTCTTTGTTTCGATCATTGCCGAGATCCGAAACTTCCCCCTTGCTGATGATACTCTCCAAGAGATGCACCAGATAGGTGGCTTTGTGAGACGGACTATGCCTGAGTGCGATCGAAAGCTGATTTCTTGCGTCGTGGACTGCGTCAACTATAATATTCTGACCCCTGAGAGAAGCTTCATGATGAATGCGAGCGTAGAATTTCAGTAAGAGCTGGAAGTCAGCATGTTTACTGACTAACGCTAAAGTGGCAACCTCTCGGACAATACATGCATCAGCAGAGGCGCTAATTCTACCTATTTTTTGAAGAAGCATGGACTGAGCAAGGGCTGCGATGTTCTCGTCTTTAGAGCTGAAAGCAATTGCGACGACTGTATGGATAACATTTCGATAGGTCTCTGCGGGGTCATCCTCGCCGTGGTATGAAAGAGATATGAGGCTATCGGTATTTGAGTTATACGCGTCTGTTGGAGGGCTATTTTCGAGGTTTGCAGGCAATTGCACGGAACGATCAACGCCGACGGCTTTTGGGCTTAGAGCATTCCCCAAAGAGTAGAGGGTCGTGATCACAAAATCTTGGGACAAAATGTCCAAAATCTTTGCGAGATGGGTCGCTGCTACCGCAATGATCGAATGATTCGCACCGCCTCCGGTTATGAAATTCAGTACCAGATGGCTTAAACTGGCAGCATTGGCAGGTATCAATCTTGCGATACTGGAAAGGACTCTGAGGGTTGTTGCAGCCAAATGCGAAGTCGCCATTTGATTCTCGTCGGACAAAATGTCCTCAAGCCAAGCTAGCAATAATTCGGGATCGGCAAGCTCTCCGTTCAGGTACACACAATTCAGATAAGAGATAAAACAGGAAGCCTTCACTGAAAAAGCAAGATCTTGTTGCAATTGAGAGCCGATCTGGAGATAATCGGCGCCGTCCTCGAGAAGTTGCACTTTGTCGGTTGTGACACTCACAAGATGCTTGACCAGGGTATCTACTTCAGGAGAATAGATAGTTTTGGCGGGGAATTCTCCATCTGCATATTTCTTGAGCAGTAATGTGTCATCAAGAACAGGGGAGTTGAGCACAGTTGTGTTGGTGCAAGCGCGGATGAAGCGGGCAAAACATTCCTGCAGTAGCATTGCTCCTAGTGGACGGCGTCGAGCGGTATATCTGCGATTGAATCTCTTCCAATTCCGTGACGTGGAATCCGGTGCGCTAGAATTTCGAATTTGCGAAGCTGCAGTTTCCACGGCGACCAAGAAATCGACCGTTAGGATACGCTCAAGAAGCTGGACAATAGCCAATTTCTCTGTTGCATTCCACAGCTCGGTAAAGGAAGAAGCACCTTCGAGAAAGCCAACAATTGAAAGAACGGTGCTTAAAATGTCGACGGGCTCAATGTCCCTTTCGTGCTCGGAGTGGTCGAAACTTCCCTCGACCATATTCTCTGCAAACCGAGCACATTTGCTCAGATACGCCATAACCGCGTCAGTTGCATGGCGGCGGACCGAGGTGTCGTGAGAGGCCAACTCCAGAAGCCCTCTAGTCAGCCCGTGTGTGAGAGCCTCCCATGGTGATGGCTTGATATCATGCAGAAAGGGCGAGGGCTTGAATTTTTGGCAATAAGATGACGTGAGATACTCGGTAAATTGGAGTACGAGACTCTGAGTTTGGTCATGGTGAGTCACGGTCGATGAGGTCTTGGTAAGCGCGAGAATGATCTCGAGTTCTCGTAGGGCCTGTCCAGGCAACAGTTAGGAACCATCCGGGTCACGAATACGTAGCGATTGGAAAGAAAGAACCATTGGAGGTCTGCCGAGACCATAAGTAAGTCCATCTTTGAAGCCGGCTGGATAGGATGTTTGTGATCGGCACTCATTAATTAATCGACTTATGCTGGGCTTCGAAGATATTTCATGGGCGTCAATGGTACCTAGCGCCGCAAGACGCTCGAAAGCCTTGTGTCTAAGACCGCAGATTGAACTAGCACAGAAGAAAAAGGCAGGAAATTAGTTCTTTTTCTACATCAAGAAAAATGCGATTCTTCAACTCACGCGTCCATTGTCACAGATGGTTGACGGCGCAATGCAAGAGATAGATTTGTGGACCCTGAGAAATGGCAAATATGTCGATGCAAACCGAAGGCATCAGGAGGACAAAGGTTTCTCTGTCGGCAATTGCAATGTCAGATCAATTAACAGACTGCAAATATGAAAAACACCAGATGCACATAGTAAAGGCAGACTTTGGTAGAGGATGAAGATGAAGAAATAAAAGCAGATTGAAGATCGAAAAAAGAAAACATTCGGAGGAAAGAGTAAAAGCTTGGACCCCCCCTGCCTGGCCCCAACCAACCGCGGCAGGAACACCCCCAGGCTCCAAGCCCGTGGTTGACGTAACTAGTCAAGATGGCAGGAACTCCCAGCTTGGAGAAATTACGGAGTCACCAACTAATTAAGTTAAATTAAGTCAGATTAACCTAAGTTAACTTCTTATTCTGTCTGTAAATTAATGTAAATTAATTAAATAAAAATTTTACCTTGTATTTCATGTCAGATACCTGGACTAAAAGTTGTAGGACGAACTACTTTTATGTGCTAATAAGTTACTATGTCTACCCCAGACTAAGATTCCCAAAACCCCAGTCCGCACAAAGGAACCCGTACTTGTCTCTCTCAATCGATCTTACAATGTATATTGAAACCAGCCCAGTAGCCATCGCAGCGTACAAAGAACTCGGGAACACCGGGTCTGGTCTCGACTAATCTGCAGCAAAATTAATTTCTCAGAATTTGGAAGAAAAGCTAGTTGTAATGGAGCTAGCCAGAACAGGTTAGCCGATATCGAAAATAGACTAGTGTGTTTGTTGATTGTTGAGGCTCCGCTTGTCTGCCTACCCTGTCTGCCTGCCTGCCTGCCTGGACTTGACACTGAGTCAGCTCGACTCCAGAGTCCAGTCTAGTTCTCTCATACTAAGAGTAGGATACTCTGGATCTCCGTCTCCCAGAACATAATTTCCACTTTCCCAACTTCCAATTCATGTAGCGTCGCGTTGTCCGTGCGTGGGAACTTGCTCATCTCTGTCGATTAGACTCCTCTCCACCATCTGAATGATGCGATAGGAATATATCCATCCGATCCCTCCCCTAGGTACCATTCGTCCACGTGTTGGCTGGGTGTACGTGCGTCCGTCCTGGTTCTTCGCCTGAATCGTCGCAAAAATTTTGGATCAGACAGTCCACATACTGTCATTCTACTTCTAATGGCGCCACGCAATGAGCGCAGCTCCCTCAAACGTCGAAGGGTGCGCAAACCACATTCGCCTCTGAAGCTCAATGCTTCAGAGCCTAGTGACCAGATTGACTAACCAAGTTTGACTCTACAGGAGAGCGAAGAACAGCTTGAGGCGCAAAAATTACAGAAGCCGCGACGTTCAGAACGCCTGGCTTCTCAGACCGGCGTCACGGCTGCTACCAAAACTCCAGTCAAAAATACATATCTTCCGACGCCCTTAACGCATCATGGCTCTACAGCGACTGACATACCAACTGCCGCGACAATCACGCCCGAAACCCGTGCACATGCAAACTTCGAAGAAAGCCCGCCAGTCTTCTCGTCTCCGCCGGGTGATACCCAAGCATTGTCGCAATTTGTTTATCCCCCCAGGGCTTTCGCAGACGATGTGGAAGACGAAGCCGCGGAGGGGGTTTGGGGCTATTTGATTCCACTGGATGATAAATCAGGACAGGCTCTGGTGATGAAGAAGAGGAATAGCTGTGAAAGTGGCTCGTGTGCTCAAACAACGAGGGAAGCCACGAGTTCGCCAAGTCGAGGCTCAAAGAAACAGCCAAAGACATCCCGAAAGAGCGAATCAACAAAATCGCCAGCCTATCCACCAGGCGGTTATCTCATTGGCCGCCATCCTGAATGCGGTAGGTCAAATCTTTCAATCATACTAGCTCATTACTGACATTTTGTGTGCATAGATCTTGTACTAGACATTCCGACCATATCCAACCGCCATTGTCTAATTTTCAATGAAACTAGAAACGGAGATATCGTCGCTGTCATTGAAGACCTTTCCAGTAATGGCACATTCGTCAACGAGGCGATTTTAGGTCGCAACAAAAACCGAGAGCTCGAGGATGGAGATGAGGTTACAATCATTGACGAGGCTCGGTTTGTGTTTCGGTACCCACGAACCAGAGACACGAGTGGATTCCGACAGCAATACAGAATTCTCCAGCAACTCGGAAAGGGCCACTTTGCCACGGTCTACCTTTGTGTCGAGCGTGCCACTGGCAAGAAATTTGCTGTCAAGGTGTTTGAACGACGGCAGACCGAGTCCCAGAAGTCACAAGCCGAGGCTTTGCAGCAAGAGATTGCTCTGCTCATGAGCGTGAATCATCCGAACGTTTTGTGCTTGAAGGACACATTTGACGAGCGGGATGGGGCCTACTTAGTTCTGGAACTCGCCCCTGAAGGTGAACTTTTCAATTTCATTGTCAGCAAACAGAAGCTATCTGAGAGTCAGACGCGCAAAGTGTTTGTCCAATTGTTCAATGGGTTGAAATATCTGGTAAGTTTCTGGCATACTTATTTATTCTCGTCACACTGCTTACACATTTACCTCCACAGCATGACAGAGGCATTGTACATCGTGACATAAAGCCTGAAAATATTCTTCTAGCAGATAAGAATCTGCACGTGAAGCTAGCGGATTTTGGTCTCGCCAAAATCATCGGAGAAGACTCTTTCACCACCACATTGTAAGTCATCATTTCATGATGTGTATACGTCTTTGGCCCGTGCTCATTGCTAATTTTGTCTAGATGCGGAACGCCGAGCTGTAAGTTTGAATAAGACCTTGAAGAAGAGCGATTGGGCTAATTTTATGAATAGACGTTGCACCCGAGATCCTGGAAGAATCTCGGCATCGAAGATACACCAAAGCTGTGGATATTTGGTCCCTGGGAGTGGTGCTCTATATATGCCTCTGCGGATTTCCACCATTCTCTGATGAGCTCTGTACCCCCGAGAACCCATACAATCTCGCCCAACAGATCCGAATGGGTCGCTTCGAATACCCGTCTCCTTATTGGGATCCTATACCCGATATTGCACTTGATCTCATTGATCGTATGCTTACGGTGAATGTGGAGAAGCGAATCACTGTGGACGAATGCCTCGAACATCCATGGCTAACCGGCAAGTTCCCAAGCGTCGCCGACAGTACTGATGGTCTCACTGGAGCCTTGGACCAACTGGATTTTGCAAGTCGAAAAGTCGAACGCGAACGCACCCTGCTGAGCTCTATTATTGATGTAGAGGTTCACGATGTGGTACAAGACGAAGAGGACGAAGTCAAGGTCTTTCGCAAGAATACAACCGCTAAACGCGCTGCAAACAAGGTGTATCAGACCAAGGAGTTTTCTGAACCCACCCCAGCTGCAGACCGCCCGCCAGCCGAATTTGTCAACATGGGCGGTCGTGGAGACCAAGTTTTGTATGATGCGTGAACCAGCAATTTACGTTACATTCGCAGGTCATGGCAATCCCTACGATTTTCCTCTTGCCATCTCTACCTACAATCTTCTCACGGGTCGTTTGAATGCCGGAGTGGACGCTTCTTGGTTCCTTCGTACGATCCGATATGTTCCCGGCATTATAATTACAGAGTAATTCGGCGTGACGAGGTCAAACATACCCCTGGTTTACACGCCGTATGACTGCAGATAGCACATAAAAAATAAAGCACAGTTTCTTCCCATCATTCATCGGCTCAGCACTGATCCGAGGATTTGCACCGTAGTTCATGGACAGTCTTACAAGTCCAATAGTTAATTAACTAGTAATTGGTAACTGACTACTACTTTAACTTGGCCAGTTAGTTAGTTAGTTATCGGCCTAGATAACTCCTGCACGTTCTTGGTGGCGTGACTCCGGGTAGCAAAATTAACGAGCTAAGGCCGCGAGATTCAAGCTATTCCTATACAGGTTAGCGTCGATGAGATGCCCCTGGATTAGAGTGGCCGCGCCCGCTCCTCCTCTTTAATATTTTTTTTTGTTGGTAAAAGGCGCTAGTTAAAAGGGAGGAGGCAAAATCAAAAAAGACATCATTTGGAGTCGTCCCTTGCAACTAACTCTTCTTATTAATATTATCGAAGCTTTGTAACTTCGCTCTCTCTGTTGCGACAATTTGATCCTTCTTCATTCTACAGCACAAGTTCGTCCTCGAGTAGCTCGGGGATAAGAGATCAGAAATCAGTCATCATGGGGTTGTTCGCTGGCGTCTTCGACAGGCTCTGCGAACAATGCTCAACGCAGTCAGCTTACGTGCTTGTCGGACTCGGTTTCACAACATTGGTTGTCCTCTCGGTCGTCATCAATGTCCTCTCGCAGCTCTTGTTCAAGAAGTCGAATGAACCCCCGGTTGTCTTTCATTGGTTTCCTTTCATTGGAAACACGATCAGTTATGGCATGGATCCGTACAAATTTTTCTTCAATTGCCGACAGAAGGTAAGAAGAGAATTCTTTATGTCGTTTTTCCACGCACATAGAGTACCTAATTGACGAGTTCTACACAGTACGGTGACATTTTTACGTTCGTGTTACTGGGAAAAAAGACGACGGTATTTTTGGGGACTAAGGGCAACGAATTCATTCTCAATGCTAAACTCCGCGACGTGTGCGCCGAGGAGGTGTATTCTCCCTTGACGACACCTGTTTTTGGCAAACATGTGGTTTATGACTGCCCTAACTCCAAACTCATGGAACAGAAAAAGGTAAGCAGAAGGAAAAGTCATTGACACGCGGCTTGCGGGAGCGAGTACTAACAAAGATTCTCATGATTAGTTTGTCAAATTCGGTCTTACCTCTGACGCATTACGGTCATACGTGGACTTGATCACAAAGGAAGTCAACGAGTACGTCGCGAACGCCGAGGCTTTCAAAAAGCCGCGTGGCACTATTGACGTTGGAAAAGTCATGGCCGAGATCACAATCTATACTGCCTCGCGATCCCTTCAGGGTAAGGAGGTTCGGGACAGGTTCGATTCGACTTTTGCGGAATTGTATCATGATCTTGACATGGGCTTCGCTCCCATCAATTTCTTGCTTCCTTGGGCCCCTCTCCCACATAACCGCAAGCGTGACGCCGCCCAGAAGAAAATGGCAAACACCTATATGGAGATTATCAAGAAGCGTCGTCAAGAGGGAGGCAAGAAGGATTCCCAGGATATGGTCTGGAATCTCATGTCTTGCGTGTACAAGGACGGAACGCCGCTTTCTGATCTCGAGATTGCCCACATGATGATCGCGCTATTGATGGCTGGCCAGCACTCCTCATCTTCCACTATCTCATGGATCATTTTGCGACTAGCCTCGCAACCGAAAATTACGGAACAGCTGTACCAGGAGCAGATCCGAGTTCTAGGAGAAGATCTCCCTCCACTCACCTATGAAAGCATGCAAAAGCTCGAGCTGCAGAACAATGTCATCAAAGAGACCCTTCGTCTACACTCGCCCATTCACTCAATCCTTCGCGTCGTCAAAAGCCCTATGCCAGTTGAAGGTACTCCATACGTTATTCCGACGTCGCACAACGTCCTTTCGTCGCCAGGTGTCACCGCAAGATCCTCAGAACACTTTCCCGAGCCTTTGGAATGGGATCCTCATCGATGGGATGGCGTTAAGGCTTCTGATGACGATGACGAAAAGATCGATTATGGTTACGGCCTCATCAGTAAAGGTGCTGCAAGTCCCTACCTACCGTTTGGAGCCGGCCGTCATCGCTGTATTGGCGAACAATTTGCGTACATACAATTGGGCGCAGTTTGTGCCGCGCTGGTGAGGCAACTTAAGTTCAAAAATTTGCCGGGCGTCGAAGATATCCCGGCAACCGACTACTCGGTATGTACTCATGTCATACAACTGTTTTGAAATTGATGCTAATTGAATTGATGAAAAACAGTCATTGTTCTCAAGGCCTTGGGGAAACTCAATTGTCGAGTATGAGAGAAGGGACTCGACCAACAAGGCTTGATTCGCGGCAATCCTACACTAATTTATGCTACCAGGGGTAAGGCGATTATGATTTTAATTATGCCCTCTGTTCTTTCTTCTTCCCCATACATTATCCCATTAATTATATCATCTATCTAGATTTCTCTTGTCAAGTCAACGCCGGGCATACACATTCGTGCGCCGTACTATTCTTGTATATGTATTGAAGAGAATATATTTTTTCACTATAATTTTCCAAAATCACCACGTAACACGACAACAATAATGCAGGTATGGAAATTTAATATTTTTGTACGTCAATTGTCGAGCTTGATTCTGCAAGAAACTTGTAGCAAAAATGATGCATCTAGATTGTTCTTTCGAAAATTTTGATGATACTATGGGAATATAACCTAGGCACCACGATAGTCAAATGGTTCCGTTCCTGATCAAGAATAATATACAAGACCTCCATACTCATGGAGTTGAAGCACAGGGAGAATTCAAAGGGAATCCCCGAGACGAGTAGAAAAGTCACAGGCTCGATTGACCTATGCATTTGCAGCCTTTCTCTCCGCGCTTCTCTTCTTTGCCCGGACTTCAGCACGTCGTCGCTCACCACCGTCCACCTTTTGACCCCGTCTGTCCTCCCACATACCGTCCACTGCCTTGATCAAGGCCGCCGATCCGTTAGACCCTTTCAAAAATTGTATGTACGGCCCTTTCACCGAGGTGCCTTGATGGATCTTCATGTGCGCATACTTTTTGATTGTATCGCCAGGCTTGTACTCGTACTTGTCTGCGTCGGGTGCGATATTCACAATCACCTTGCGCATGCCCGGAGTCAATGTTGCGGATGCATTTGCTGGCGATGAGTCCGCATTGGCAGTGACAGCGTCCGGTGTCAACGAGTCGGCAGGTACCTCAACGACGCGAAGCTGAGCAGCACCATCCACGACAACGTCTAAGTCTCCGCCCGGTCCGTATATCCCATTTTTGAATTTCTCGCGCTGTCTGATCAGGTATCGTCGTTGTCTGGCAGGCTCGATGCCCAGTTCTCGCAATTGTGCCGAAGAGAGTGAGAAAAGACTGTCCCAGGAAGTAAATTTGCTGGCGTGTTTGGACATTTCACGGCCGATCAAGGATAGGAACGTCGGCACATCGGGAACGAACGGGGTCGGCTGAGGGATAACAATCTCCGCGCGTTTCTGGTGAAGACATCGCACGCATTGTGACATATGCGTCGAGGATACAGGAGAGGATGTGAAAGCACCGAGGACAGCTCTCGAAGAATTGATCAGGCCGCCGAGGCCGCGACCAGGAAGTACCATGTCGACTGACACCTAAATGAGGTTTTTGACCATTTATTGATGACAGTCGTGATATTCTTCAAGAAGTTCAAACGAGACAAATGGCTGAATAAAGGCTGTGGTGGTGTATGAAAGGATTATGCCTGTGGAGTTTTCGATCTTTCTCCGATGCCGTTCTGAAAGTTCAGTTCAGGAAAGTCCGTCCCTGTCGGGATCAACGATTTTCCGGCCCGCTAGGTGTCCTGGTGCTCGGGCTTCCTTTGGAATATCAACAATTTTAAATCGAGTCACTAACGTCGGTCGTGGTTGATCATGGCCATAAGTAAGGGCTATTGTCGGTCCTAACTGTTTCACCCACTGTCAAGGTCACATTTTACTGTCTTCTGCCAATCCCCGGACCAACTTGCGACTATGGCCGTGTCACCACTTATCTCACAATCACCTTCCTCGGTTTCGGCCACCACATCGAAGGCCTCGAAAGCGAAGAGTCTGGCTGTCAGGGGTGTTGATCATGAGGCTCCAGCATCTTCTTTTGGCAAAATAGCAGCTTCTGAGCTGTCGGAGCAAATGAACTCCAATGTGAGGCGCAAATACATTAAAGGTAAGACTACTCTTCGTCTCCAATTCGTTGTGTCACTGACGCAAACTCCCCCAGATAATAAGCTTGGTGAGGGTACTTATGCTGTCGTGTATCTTGGCCATCTACGAGATAATCCATCCTCCCTCGTCGCAATCAAAAAGATCAAAGTCAATGCGGAATATCGAGACGGATTGTCGATGGACGCCATCCGCGAAATCAAATATTTACAAGAATTATCTCACCCCAACATTATCGCACTTCACGACGTCTTTTCTTCCAAGGACCAGAATCTCAATCTCGTACTGGAATATTTACCATTGGGAGACCTTGAGATGCTAATCAAGGATGGCAATATTCAGTACGGCGTCGCGGATGTCAAGGCCTGGATGGGAATGCTGGCAAGAGGAGTCTGGTTTTGTCACGAAAACTTTGTTTTGCACCGTGATATAAAACCGAACAATCTGTTGATTGCGTCAGACGGAGAAGTCAAACTTGCAGATTTCGGTCTAGCTCGCTCGTTCGCCGACCCGTATCTGAATATGACGCATCAGGTCATCACACGCTGGTATCGGCCTCCGGAGCTGTTATACGGGGCTCGGCAATACTCTGCAGTCGTGGACGTATGGTCAATGGGTATGGTTTTTGCTGAATTACTTCTTCGTGTCCCATTTGTAGCTGGTAACAGTGACATGGATCAAATTGCGAAGATCAGTGAGGCCTTTGGGACTCCGACGGAGGAAAACTGGCCCGGTGTTACCAAGCTTCCGAATTATATAGAGCCCGGAGGGCGAACTACCCCTTTGCAGGGTAGAGACTTTTTCCTACGTCAATTCCCGACAGCTGGACCTCTCGGTGCAGATCTACTAATGTCTATGACTACTCTCGACCCTCGTAAACGAAGTTCCGCACGTCAGATCTTGCAACATTCGTGGTGGGGAAGTGATCCAAGGCCAACCCTCAAAGAACATCTTCCCCGAAAGTCCGGTGGTTCGCAGAAGATGGGAAGCGATCTGTCACGACGAGCTGGCGAGGATTCTGAGGGTAGGTTCAAGAATGCAGCTCGGCAGCTCGATTTTGGAGTCAAATGATTCCAACTTCTTGCTTTCTTCGGATTTGAGATCGGTATTTTCACACATTCTTCATCTCTCGGCCCAACTCCAGCAACTTGTGCAGGATCCATCAATGGGTGAATTGTTTTCACCAGCTAACAAAGCTTCGAGATGCAAGAACATCTGAACTAGGCATTCTAGTCATTCAAACAGGAATTTTTCCAAAAAATCATTATAGACGCGGTGAGGTTCTGCTGCGCCTGAATTGATACGTCGAATCTCGAGATAATACAACCAGTTGAAAGCTTCTCAAAAGTTCAATCTCCAGTGATCAAAGGTCCGTTTGAAGGATTGGTCAGAAAAGTTGTGATATTTTGACGACCCATGGAAGCCAGAGAACAGAAGTCAGCTGCGACGTTCTTCGCCAAGTGCACAATTTGGCAGCGAGAGCCAAACACAAACTCGTCGTCTCTTCCTTGCTCTAAAACAACCATCTAGGCTCTAACAGATTTTAGCTTGACCTACAACCACTCAATGCCACGCTCTGATGGCGAATTCGGGGTATATCTAGCTAGATAGTTTGACCTTCACATAATGGAAGACCACGTATCAATTTCCTGATATCTTCCATAGGCTGTTATGCGGTGTTGTAAAAAAGGGCGCGAAGGGAAGAGGGGAGAGATAGGTGCTATAAAGCCCTAGGTGAACCGTGTACATCCCTGCACGAATATCTGAAAGAGCATGGGCGAGAAAGAAACCATGTAGAATGCGCTGATATTGTTGCAACCAAGCAGTACGAAAAGCGATCTTCTAGGGTATCTTCGCCCTTAAGGAGCCAAGGCAACTTAAATCGCTTGAGACTATACAATACACACTACAGAACATCAGCGCATGCAATTCTTCGTTGCCTGGCGTAGTCCTTAGAAAGGAGCAGCCCTCCTTAAGCTGATTTTGATTTTTGATTGCTGACAGGCGATTAGTCTTCCCCCCCCCCCCCCCTTTCGTGGAGTTCATTGCATTAATTGCTTCTCCTCTTCAACTCCGTGCGTTTTGCTGCCCTTGTCCCGTGTCGGCCAGCAGCCACAGCAGCGGAAACAATTGTCCTAGACCAATGACTAGCCGTGTTCACTGTGTACGCACTGCCCGATAGAGCAATTCTTGACAGGATTAGTTCTAGGACACTGAGCTGGCTAGATCCCTGCCATCCCATTTGTCCGGACAAGGCAGTCGAATTGTGAAGCTTCAACTGCAATGTTGATTAGGCTTTGGACAGATTAATCGAAAAAAATAAGTTACTCTAACTCGCAACCCCTTATTATCTATCAAGTTAGTGTTAACTAGTTGTTAAGTTTGTTGTTGAATGTTTTCTTTTGAGTCTAGCGGGCCCGCAACTGATAAGTAACCAAAAGGCGGCACAACTAAAAATTTACCCCTTTTGGGCCGGCCCTCGCTTTCTTGCTCTGATTTCCTCTCACAGACTCTCCAGACTCTCCACTAGGCTTACTCCATCAACAATCAATGGATTGATTATTTTATTTTTGTTCCTACTCCCACATATTCGTATTCATGCTGAGCTTTTCTCCCATTTTCGCTTCGCTCTATTGCTTGTTTCTCCGTCGAAGCCCACTTTTCGTGTTGCTTTGCCTCGCCGTCTGTCCAGTCGAGATTGTTTTGCGGTTGGTCGTCCCGCCAAAGACTCGGGCACAGATCATCTTTACAAGCCCCCAGCAGCTAAACTTTGATCAAAAGCTTCGCACTTGCCAGCTGCCAGTCTGTGGCGCTTAATCGATCAAAATCGGACGGACATTTTCAGCCATTTTTAATCGTGGACAAGTCGACCGAGTGCGAGCGAGACCCGACGCCCTCGATGCGAACTCCTGCTGATTCTTTCGGAGGAAATTGAACTTGTTACTCGTTTATCTGGTTGTGTGAAAGGCGGCCACCCAGTTTCGCTTTGCAAAGACGACAGCAGAGAAACAGCCTTCGCTAATTGACGTTGGCCACTTCGGGAAAACGCGTCGCTCGAGTCTGGACGAGTGTCGTGAATCTGTCCTGCCCCCTGCTCTCTTCCAACCAAAGTCCTTCACGTCCCCCGCCCTTTATTATTAGAGAGCGAAAGGAGGTGAGTGTCAAGAGAGCAACCGCGTCGCTGTGTATGTTTGTGATCTCACACTTACGCTTCGTCGGACCTCTTTGCTGATCATCGGTGAAATATTCCAGGGACTCTAGGCCGCCACGCGAAAGCTTCCACTTCAAAAAGTTCGGACTTTGATCCGATTCAGCTCATGGATCGAATAGAAGTCATCCGAGCTAACAAAGAATAAGGCAGTCACTATGGCCACTCCGTCCTCTCTACCTCGATCATCGAGCCAGGCAAGCAATGCTACATCCAGCAGTAACCCCGTGCCTCCTCGAAAACTGAGACTTGCACCTTCAGTCTCGGAGACACAACGAAATGCATCCCCATCACCTTCAAAACTTCGGCCGCCAGCACGTCCTTCACTCGGTGCAAATCCTCCCTTAAATCCATCTTTGCGCTCCGTATCCGCCACAACCAAATTGAATGGCGGCGATAAGACCTTGCGCAGGTCGGTCAGCATCGCGGCGTTCCCTCAGCCTCCAGGTTCGAGTAGCAGACTATCAATGGCATCAATCTCCAGTTCCCATTCACAAGTGCCATCCACGGCGCGTAGCACCCCGGACATGACCAAATCCTCCATTCTGAAACCAAGAAAACAATCGAGACTCAGTTCAGGAACTACGACAAGCAATCGCGGCTCGAAAGCGATCTCACTTCTTGATCAAGGGAGTGACGGCAAAACGGTCCTGAATGCGGCAGTTAGCAGAGACTCAGAGGGACTGTTCAGCGCATCATCTCCGCCGCACAGCAGAAGTTCCTCCGCACAGGGCTCTTATTCAACCAGCGCGACGACCTTTGATGAAAACGAAGAGACAGAAAATGATGGAAAGGGAGCTCTGGGAATCAGTAAAAAGAGTTCGCGCAACAAAGAAGCCAAGGGCAATGTCATCGTCAGCGTGCGAGTCCGTCCGGATACGGGACTCAACGAAGGCTCTCGTGCAGACGGCGAATGGATGGTGGACGGGCGAAGATCACTGATCGCCTTTCGCGGCAAAGAGAGCTATGACTATCTTTATGGTAAGGCATAACGAGTTCTGTCTTTTGAGTCATAGTATTTTCACACCGCAATTCTAACGACGATGACTTAGATAATGTTTTCACTGCCCATGACAACAATTCCAAGGTCTATGATTCATCAGCAAAGCGTCTGGTTCGGAGAGTCATGGAGGGCTACCACGGAACTGTCTTTGCGTACGGCATGACGGGAACCGGCAAGACTTTCTCAATGCAGGGAACGGCCTCGTCACCCGGTGTCATCCCATTGGCAATCACCGACATATTTTCATATATTCGTGAAACGCCCCACAGAGAGTTTTTGCTTCGTGTCAGTTATTTAGAAATCTATAACGAGAAGATTCACGATCTACTTTCAGCCTCGAGTGCAGGTGCAAACGGGCCGAATGCGCCACCCCAGGAAGAGATCAAGTTGCGCGAGGATAGCAAACGAGGCGTCTATGCGACACCTCTGAAGGAAGAGATTGTTCAGAGCCCCACCCAGCTTCTCCGTGTTATTGCTCGGGGTGATCATGCTCGCCGGACAGGTAGCACGCAATTCAATGCTCGAAGCTCTCGCAGTCATGCTGTCGTTCAAATTGTCGTGGAGAGTCGCGAGCGAGCGCCAAATGGAAGCACCAAGCAAGACAAGCGCTCAGCCGTAGCTCCAGGGGGTGTTCGTGTCTCGACCCTCAGCCTCATTGACCTTGCGGGATCAGAGCGTGCTGCTGAAAACAAAGAAAGACGGACAGAAGGAGCTCACATTAACAAGAGTTTGCTCACTCTCGGAACAGTCATAGCCCGACTTTCGGAAAGCAAAGAAAAGTCGTCAAATACAGCCGAAAAAGAGGGCAAGCATCTTCCTTACCGTGACAGTAAGTTGACGAGGCTGCTACAGCCAGCATTATCAGGAAATTCACTCGTCAGCATCCTTTGTACCATACAAATTGGTGCTTCTGGTAGCGCTGCCCCGGCGAACACCCATACAAATGAAACCTTGAACACCCTGAAATTCGCTGCCAGGGCAAAGAATAACATCGTCAGTCACGCCAAGCGAGCCGAGGAGGCATACGGCGGAAATGGTGATGGAGGCAGCAGGGTGTTGTTAGAACGGTATCGGATGGAGATCCAGACTTTACGTGCTCAGCTTGATACGCAAAGCAAAACTCAAGCTGAGACGGACATGAAAATGGAGGAGGAGCGAATGGAAAAGGAAGCAGAGGCTCGACACGAAGAGCAAATGCTCGAAATGCAACTAGCGCGCACAGCGCTGAAGGAAAGGATCGAGCATTTGAATCGATTGATTCTTTCTTCTAAATCCACTGGTGTAAACAGCCACAGTGGTGCCGTGGCATTCGATCGACTATCGACTATGTCCGGTATAAATGACACGCGCACGCGTTCGCTCTACTCTTCGTCGAGCCAATCAACGCTTGGTGCGAATTCTTTGAGAAGAACAGTATCACAACAGTCTTTGCATAGCACTGAACCGAGCTCTGAATATCAATTCCGGCGCTCCTCGATCGCGCCGGCGGACGATGATGATACTGTTGGAGAATTTGGGGACGGTAATGCAAGCCTACAAATGCAAGTTACTGCCTTACAGGCGGATCTGGCAGATAAAAATCGATACATATCAACTCTTGAACGCCGTTTGCTTCAAGCGAGACGCTCGAGCCATTCTCGAATGTCAATGGGCTTGTCACAGTTCAAGAATGGAGAAGACGCTGACATGATGGCATTGCTACGCGAAAAGGATATGGAAATATCGGAACTACGCATCCAGCTAGACGATAAGGACAGAATGCTCACAGCGCTTCGTTCGGCAGCCCGTCAACGAGATGTCGCTCAAATGACCACGGACATTACGGTGCCAGACAAAAGGGTCCCTAATCATCACAGCAGCGGCAGCAATGCAAGCTCTGTTACCAGCCCTCTCAGTGCAACTAGCCCTGTCAACCCTATTTCCCTCGCCAGTATCTCTGAGCGCGAGACTAATCCGAATAGGAAAAGCGTTGATGAGGTCTCCCGAATGCTTGACGAAATGATTCAAGATCGTGTTGAGCAAGGTCATTTGAATAAGACCTCTCGTCGAAGCCTGTTATTCGCAAATAGCGCAGGCAGCCAACCAGAACCAATCTCGCCCAAGCCGCCAGCAATTAGTCTACCACAATCGCGAGCATCTATCGTGGAGGTACCCGAGGATGTTTGATAGGAATTGCTCTTAACGACCCCAGAGCCATAGATGGATATCATAGTTTTCTGATGCCTTGAAGTTGTGTGTACGAATTATGGCAAGGCTTCTCAGACCCTAATGCTTGATTTACTTTTGGGCAAAGCCGTCGTCAATGGTTCGGATTGTGCTCTCGCTGTCTCTCACTTTCTCAACTCACGTCGGCATGTATTGCAGTCTTTTTGTTAGTCCAATTCTCAGGCGCCTTAATGACTGGAATCGTCGGTTATAATGTTAATGCCCTGGGCCAGTGCGGCTCAGATCGAGCCACCTGTTTGTTGCAATCTGTTGTTTTTGTGTGCCCGATGATATTTTTTTGGTCTTATTCTAGTCGATTTTCGACTGACTAACTTTCTGATACCCCTATTTTGATGTATGTACAGTATTGCATTTGAATGTTCAGTTAGTGTTCTCATTTTCTCGCACCGATAAACGGCAAGATATGTATAAACGTTGTAACCTGGGCTTTTCTATCCGAGGAAATCTGCAGCTAGCCCGATTGCACGAGAAGATAATTTTGTATTGCAGGCCATTACGAGGATATCGAACAACGTATTTCGCAAAAAGCAAAGAAGTTAGTAGTTAAAATTTTAACTATTACCATCAGCAAAGTGGACAGTTGGCGTTCCAACAAAGCCTGAGGCTGCAGCGTAGGTAAAGTGGTTAATTAGACCTCTCGGCTAAAAGAGTCAAGTTCCCTTTCCCCCCGTGTTTCACCTCCATCTTCCTCCATCCACTCACACTGCTTCAATCACATCCTACCTAGAACACTCCTATTACTGCTGGCCGGTCTCTGAAACATAGCGTTCTAGCGATGCAACAACGTTTCACTCCTAGTCTCCATGGAGGATTGACCGACGCTAATGCGAGATTCACCAGCACACATGTTTATAATCGTTGAAAGTCCCCTGTTTTCGGGGCCACCAGCTCCTACGCCTATCTGTGTGTGCCATGCAGAGAGACATCCGTTCTTACTGTCTCAGTCTGAGCCCAATCTGAAGTGGGATTTGCCGCCGTAGAACTTGTTCTCGGTAATACCTGAGCTCGTTCGGCATTTGTTCTCGAAGATATCCTTCAAACGAGAGAGATTGCCTTTCGTTCCTTTTCTACATGGGACTGTCGGTGACCATCACTGAAGGCACTCTCTAACAAGTCCGGACCAAATTACCTCGGCCAGATTGAAGAAACGCCCTGCCGTGGACGGCTTTTTATGGCGTGGACGATATAGGAATGGCCTGGGCTCTTGAGGTCGTCCTCTGTCGTTCCTGTTACTTCATGCTCTGTTAACCTTAAAAGTACTCTGAAAGCGGAGCAGCTGTGCTGCAAAGAGGCTGGGACTCGAATTTTCTCTTTTTATACTATCTTTAGTGCTGTTTGGGATACCCAATCGTCACTGGCACACGAGACACCATGATCATTTCATCACGGCAAGGCCTACCAAAAATGTCTCTTCGGCGAACCGCCGCATTACATTCTCCGGGCCTCTCTTCCAGAAACACACTATCAATTCCACTCATTGACTCTCCTTTACCGTCTCCTGTTCTCCCGTCGATCATTCCAAGTCATGGAAAACGGCTCCCTGGCTCCGGCAAGCGCAGAGCCTATCGTGTTTTCCGCTTATTAGTTGTTTGCGCGTTATTCATTACACTCCTTCGCACACCACTTTTACATTCTCTACGCCGCTGGGTAATTGAACTCGGCGACTCTAATTATCAAATTCCTGCCACAGGAAATGCTGGAGCAATGCCACTTGTCGTGAAAAACAGTCACGGCAATCGAAAGTGGACAGTTCATATTCCAGCTGACATGGAATCTCCTATCTCCCCACCTCAGATAACAGAGCTATGTTCTCGATGTTCTCAAATGTCCCGGCAAATTTCCGACGGCAAGCATACCTCGTTTGACCATTCACGGCCCGATCCAAATTTTCTAGACGTCGATGATAAACGTCTGGTCAGGTCAGATTTATCCGGAGATTCCAACCAGCCGAGTAGCCCAAGATCAAGCGTTTATTGTGACAAAAGTCTTACGTTTGTCCTTCAAGCTGACGACGCAGCTCTGGGAGTCACCTTGATGAATTTGTGGATTAGCTATGGCCTTGCAAGAAGACAAGGGCGCAGTTTCTTTATCGACGACACCAATTGGGCATATGGTGACTTTTCCATGTACTTTAAGCCACCTTCGAAGCCTGCTTGTGAACAACCACCACCTCAGTGGAGACTACCATGCCCCCTGCAGGCTAAGCACCTCGTTATTGGCTCTTCTAACACTAATTGGATATATGGTGACAGTTTCAAGGAACACTTCCAAGGTCGTTTCAGTGTCGGTGAAACACAGCGGAAGGAGATATTTGACATGGCTCGCCATGGCTACGAAGAGTTGTTCCACTTAGCGGGCGATGATGCCTCGTATTATCACCAACGTATTCGAGAATTGAACAGGGATGTCCACTCCACAGGTGGCATCACGATTGGACTACACGTGCGCCATGGCGACTCTCACCCTTTGGAAGCACAGTATCGAGACTCCTACATTCCCCTCGACAGATACGCCAAGCGGGCCAGCACAGTATTTCATGCTCACCTGCAGCAAGCGCATGGAGATACCAAGTTGTTCCAATCCATTTCGACACATTCAAAGGTCATATTGGCCTCTGATGACCCCGAAGTATACAAATCCATGGAGCTTGGCGGCGCAGAGAGAGCTCAGAATTACATTGCTCTCGCAAGCAAGGCAGCTTTAGACGCTGCCACTGATATGAGTCTCGGAAGTCGTTTAGACGAGAATATTGGTTGGGAAGGGGGCTTTTTCCAGGATATGTTCTGGTCTTTGGGCGTCGATGCGAATGACTATTCGCAGATTGGAGGGCCTTTCCCGTCTAATCAAGGACCAACAAAGCCTAAGACACTGAGTAGTCAGAGTATCGCTGCACAGCATTATCTCGGCCCATCCAGCGAGTCACTCAAGCTCCGGGAGTGGATAGCTCGTGCATACCTCCTGGATCTGGCGGTTTTGGGTCAAAGTGATCGAGTCGTATGCGATGTAAGTAGCACATCGTGTCGTCTACTAGCTGTCATTATGGGTTGGGATAAGGCCATCGAAAGGAAATTTTGGCAAAATATTGATGGAAATTGGCATTGGTCGTTTGACATGGCGTGAATATACCCATGCAGCTGATTGCGTCTTAATCGCCAGTTGATCTATACTATGATTTGAAGTATACTACAATGTGGAGCAGGATCTCGAAGTCGGCCTTCTGAAATATTGACATGTATTTACAAACAATGACAAATATAGACTGGTCCACAAGGGAAAAAATCGTCGTGCATCAGCATGTGAACACCCTCCAGAAAAGCCACGTATAATCGAGTAATCCTATATGATTATATTCCCTGTTTCAATTCACTAGGCGACAATCTCAAATTCCGAAGTTCGGTTTGGTGCGTAAAGGTCCCGCCATTTGAGCCAAAGTCGTTCCAGCTCCTGGACATATTTCCCGTGCAACTCATTGATATATTCATCATCCACTTTATCTTGATGACTTTGCTTGATGACTTGAATGGGTCTCCCAACAACCACATTGATTGGTCTTCGATAAGGCATGAGGCCTACATCGTAATTAAAGACCCCTCGCGCATGGAAAAGAGGTACCGTGAACCCCATGACTTTCTTGATCAAGATCTGAATCTTATGAATAAAAGGATGCTGGTCGGAGTCGACCTGTTCGTATATATCGTTTTCTCCGAAGCCCAAAACAGGCACCAAATCCGCCCCTGTGCGAGCGGCTAGTTTGATAAAACCCTTGCGACTATTCAGAATGAGGCGAAGACTCCCAGGCTGTGCATCCAAAGATTCGCGCGCCCCCCCAACGACGATGGTGATCGCCCGTCCCATTCCTTCACCATCCGTGCCTCCTTTGGTTAAGAGATTCTCGCATGATTCACGAGATACGCTGGCAAGCCCGAGACTCATGGCGTATTCTCTGTAGAAAGGTATACGGAAATTCGAATCCAGAGTCAGTAAAGTGTTAGTAATGCCCGGAAACAGGTTGGAAAAGCCGAGGGCTTCCGTAGCGAAGGAAGCAAAGGCGCCGTGGGAGATGATGCCATGAGGGTGGTATCCAAAAATATATTTGCGCGTCGGAGGAAGGACTTCTGTACGATGTAGGCTGATGGGAAAGTAAGATGCGTAGAGTTTCCAAGCTCGAGATTCGCGGAGCCATTGCTTCCGTCGCAGGGTTCCTGAGGTCGCGGCGTTTGAGAAAAGAATATAGACCAAGTAGGGGACGAGCAGAGGCCATAACAAAGGCATCGCACAGACAAAGAAGAAGAGCGTCAGAAAAATGGCCGGTGTCAAGGTGTGATACAACACGACAAAAGTTTGTAGGCGTCTTTCAAGTCCTACGTTCAGTGGTGCCCATTGAATTCTGTAAGACGATAGTAATTTAGTCACCTATGATACATAGTTTTGCGGTCCTGCCAAGCTAACCTTTTCTTCTTATGGCGGCCATTTCCCTCATTTCCCTGAGGCACTGGAAAGCCATTCACCTGCGGCTTTAAGTCACCTTCAGCTATGGCCATTATGGCGAGCGAATGGGTACGGTAATGATAGATTTGATGGCCAAAACGTCGACAGTCAGCATATCAATACTAGTACAACGTACGAGGCTCTCAAAGGAGCGATAGAAAGCTGGAAACAGTGCTGTGCTGCAGGTGGTTTTCAGGCACACGTGTACATGAATATGAAAACAGCTTGAGCGCGAAAAAGAGTCATCCAAGGTTAATAACAAACAATAAGTAATAGACAACTCGACAACTGGAAGCGCCCAGTGAAGCTGAGTCCGCTGATAGACGTTGTGCCCGAGCGCCAAAGACCAAGATGCCGCGGCGGAAATCGGACCACGCAAAGACTTAGGCTCGGCTCGGATACTAACCTAATTTAGTTACTCTATCCAGCCTTTCCCGATGAGCTTAAGATAAGGCTGATCTGATAGTTAGTTAAATTGGTTTTCAGTTGGTTCTGAGTTGATGTAGCCAAGAGGCCATGATTCTTAAATTTGTAGTAATTGACTACGTATGGATATTATAACTTAACAGGTAGGACAAACTATGGCTCGAAACTGTCTACAACGGGGTTCAGTGTACGTCTTTACATTGAATGGGTTAAGCAAAATTGAATAGATCAAGGAGGTATTTTTCCATTTTAGTTGGCTCAGATTCGATATAGTCGACTATTCTATGTATATATGTCTATCTTATGTACGGATTGCGAGTGTGTCGGCACAGAAATACGAGCCATCTTTCTATATCAATGCAGCCGTCTGTATATATCGCGCTTGAACATTGCTGGGAAAAATGGTATCAAGCTTTGACCATGAATATCTAACCCCCAGTCAGTATACACAACAAAATATTCAATGTAATATTTCAGTAGCAAAGCTGTACTTACTTCGCCTAATGATCGATCGTCCATGATCGCCATCCGCTTCTGCTGAATGTGGCGACCACGAAGGGCATGTCTCCAGTTGGGTTTCGGTGCCTGCAGACCAGTCCCTCGCTCTTGAGACTTCGTGCTATCCCTCTTCTCATCAACCACAGATGACGTCGTAATCTGTGTGTGCGATTCTTCCTCAATCCGCCGACGCTTCTTGGAAACCTCCTTCCCTTTTTCCTTTTCACCGTTGCCTTCTCGTTTTGTCCGTTTCTTTTTGGATTTCCTGTTCTCTTTTTCATCTTGCTTTCGATCTTTCTCCTCTAAAGATTTCTTATTCTTCTTGTCCTTGGTTCCCTCTCGTGTTTTCTTTCGCTTTCTCGTCCTCTCCTCGGTGTTTTGTGATTCCGAACTCGGACCAGACGACACGACACTAGCCGCAGGCGCCTCACCGTCATGTTGAGATGTGTCTTGATCAGTGGCCGTAGCGGAGTCACTAGATAAATTTTCGTCCGGCTTTACATCTTGCTTCTTCTTGGACTTTAGATTTGCTGTTTCATCAGTCTTATCCTGGACTAAATATCCACCGCTGATGAACGTGACAGCCTGCCATTTCTGAGACGCATACACGGCTAGTCGTGTATCATCCCGCTTGCGTTTTTCTTGTTGCAATTGCACATCGCTCTTTCCGTTCAACCGCCCCAACAGTCCTTGGAATGCATCAATTGCTGCAACATTATCATTACCTAATGTTGGAGCCCGAGCACCCAGACCAAGCGTGTCGTCTTTCAATGTAACTCGAATGTGCGTGGCACTCGCCGATGTAAACGAATCCGCATGGTTTGCGTTGCGAGCGCCTAGATATTGTCCAGGTGTCCATCCGTGTGAAGTCATGATCTTGTGGCCGAAGCCACTCGTCGACTGCGCCCAGGTTGTGTTATTTGGGTCATGTGATATCTTCACCCTCCTTTGAAATCCATTCATGTAAGACGTCATGCATGAGATTTTAATGTCAAATTGTGGACTTACTTGCGAGGGGCAGCGAGACCCATTTTCTGTCAGGATCCAGCGCCGCACCAAGAAAGATGTGAACTCGCGCCAGTGGGACAAGAGAAGCTGACACTTTGAGACCTATATAATGTCTAGAATTTCATCTCAATAGTGGGATGTTGGCGGCTGGAGGTTTTGCGAATTCTTTTATGAAAGGATTGTTTCCGCGGTGGTGAATGAATTTATTTTGAAAATTATTTCGAAATGGGGTTGAAAATGGTCATACCTATTCTGGAATAGTCGAGTATCACATGACACATTAAATCATTGAGGAGATCGCTCAGTCATTAACAATTTTACCGCATCACCTTGTCATTCCGGATCGAGTGATATTGAGTTTCAATTTATTCCTCGCTTCACTTTTTGCTGACCATCATGTTGAGGAGTATGTCTGGCTTTCCATATTGTATTTTTGGTGTGAAGTTTGAACTTATCGATAAGTTAGTTAGGTAAGTTGCCTGAGATGGGCGATTAAGTCTTATGTAAGCTGGTGATCCACTTATCTTACGTATCGTACTGTCATATTCGTAATTACCTTACGGTAATGTCCCTCTGTAACGTCTGTTACAAACTGGTTTCACTACCTAGGTTGTGACGAACGACTGGATAGTAGAAAAAGCAGTCTGTCTCACATTTCATCGAGGGTCTTCATTCACTACGTATCCCAAGGTGTCGAGCTAAGGGCTCACGAGAGATGTCACGTTTGCGTGTGCTTTGTCGAGATCATCCTCGTAGATCTATTGCGCTCGCTACGAACGAATGTGTTCTCGAACTTAGTCAGCCTAGCGCAGACGATGGCCGCGGTGCTGTCGAACAACAGCAGCACGCTGACCGCCATCTGCTGGAGGCATTTTTCCGATCATCTACCGATCTCAAAGACTATCGATTGCTAGGTGAAGGCTCAGGGACGCTTGGGTTGATTTCCTTTGAACAAGATGTCTTCATTTGTGTCGTGACTAGCTCCTCTCGTGCAGCCACTGTACGACCTGGAGAAACAATTTTAAAAATTGAAAATGTTGAATTCTGTCGGTCTTCTGAATCTCACTCATGCTAGTTCGTCACATACAATTCAACTAATGCTTTCTAGATTGTCTTAATCGGGCGGATTATGAATATGGCGAGGACTACCAAGCTTCATCACGCTTTGCGACAGAGGATGCTGGTTCTGACGACATACATGATCTGAAAGACACAATCACTGATCATCCATTTGTCGCTTTGAAAAAACTTCTAAGTGATGGCAGCTTCTATTATAGCCGTGACTTCAATCTTACGGAGCGAGTACAGGACCGGTAAATAGCGTCTGTATGACCCCTTTTCATGTGCTTGTTAACTGACATTTATCATGAGGTCTACGACCGCATCGTCCGCCGTCACTATTGATGGATTGAATCAAAATATGCTCTGGAATGCCTTCATGATAGATCCTTTAGTTCAATTTCGCCATCGCCTAGTGGCACATGAACGTGAGATCTTGGACAATTCCCGCATCCTGACGTCGGTTATAAGAGGATTTGCCAGCTTCTTGGCGATACCTGCCACCGGTCCTCAAGCTTCATCTCGCACTTCAACTCTACCTTCGACTTTGACGGTGATTTCACGTCTCTCCTCTCGTCGGGCAGGTACGAGGTTTAATTCGCGTGGTATTGATGACGACGGAAACGTCGCTAATTTCGTCGAAACCGAAACGATTCTGTGGAGTCCACCCGGTCTCACGTTCTCTTACACGCAAGTCAGGGGCTCAGTACCAGTTTTTTGGGAACAAAATCCCGGCCTCATTCCCGGTCAGCAAAAAATAGAAATCACCCGCTCGTTCGAAGCAACGATGCAAGCTTTCGACCGACATTTTGATTTTTTGGAATTGAACTATGGCGCTGTGCACATAGTAAATCTCCTCAGTGATTCTAAAACCAGCGAGCTGAATCTATCGTCAGAATTTCGCAAGCATGTTGCAAAGCGGTCTGCTGTGCACCAAGCTGAGTCGTCGACGTCTTTTGATCACTATCTACTGCGAATGACAGATTTCGACTTTCACGCTGAAGCAAAAGGCCCGTTAGGATACGAGGTCAGCAATCAAATCCATGATATACTCAGAAGTGCCCTGGATGGTTTTGGTTATGCCTTAATCGAGGCAAACAGTATTGAAGAGTCTGAACGATTAGGAGGCGATGAAGTATCACGCGCGGTTTTACAGCAAGAGGGAGTCTTCAGAACCAATTGTCTGGACTGCCTTGACAGGACAAATCTTGTCCAGACAATTATTAGTTTAATGGCTCTTGAAATGTATTTACGCCAACGAGGGATTGGCATGGCTCCTGAGATCCGAATGAGACATGCAAGTTTGTGGGCAGACAACGGCGATGCACTGTCGAAAATCTATGCTGGCACTGGTGCACTCAAATCATCCTTTACCAGACACGGTAAAATGTCAATAGCCGGTGCATTCGCGGATGCCCGGAAGAGTGCCACTCGCCTCTACGTCAATAACTTTGCCGACAAAGCCAGACAGAACACCATCGATGTCTTGCTGGGCCGCCTGAACAATCAATTACCAGTGGAGCTCTACGATCCTATAAATGAGATGATAACGGCTGAACTAGAGCGTCGAGCTGAGGAATACACATCATCAAAGAATGTCAGAATTTGGGTTGGCACTTTCAACGTCAACGGTAAAGGTGACGGCACTACGACGGATCTCTCACCGTGGCTTCTAGGGCTGCGCGAAGAAGGCGGTGATGATCCGAGTCTAGTTGTGGCTGCATTTCAGGAGATTGTAGAACTCAGCCCACAGCAGATTATGTCAACTGACCCTCAGCCACGAATGGCATGGGAGAAGTCTGTTAAGCAATGCCTCAATGATTACGCAGATCGCATTGGGACAAAGAGATTTGTGTTATTAAGAAGCGGTCAGCTTGTCGGCGCGGCACTCCTCGTTTTCGTGCGTGAGGATGCTATTAATGACATCAAAAACGTGGAAGGCAGCGTGAAAAAGGCAAGAGGATGATAACAATCACCTTTTCAAGAAGCTTTAACTAATACCCTCATACAGACAGGGCTCTCGGGAATGGCGGGAAACAAGGGAGGCTGCGCCATACGTCTAGAGTATTCGAACACTAAAATTTGTTTCGTGACAGCTCATCTTGCGGCAGGTTTCGCAAACTACGATGAGAGAAACAAGGACTATGCGACAATTAGTAAAGGCTTGAAGTTCCGATACAATCGATCTATCGACGACCACGATGTTATAATCTGGCTTGGTGACTTTAATTATCGTATTGGACTTGATAACCAAGAGGTGCGATCCATGATCAAAAGAAGGGAGTTCGGCAAATTATACGAGCATGACCAGGTTTGTGAATACAAGAATGGATCCTGTCAATCTGACCGCTGACTTCGATTTTTTTTTCCTCAGTTAAATTTGCAAATGCTGGCTGGAAGGACGTTTCCCTTCTACTCAGAAGGATTGATCACTTTCCCTCCTACATACAAGTTTGATCTCGGAAGCGATAACTATGACACTTCGTAAGTCCCAAATTTCGCACCTAAAGTGATCCTGCGACATGTCTTTTCTAATGCCTTCGCAGCGACAAAGGTCGAATCCCAGCGTGGTGTGATCGAGTTTTGTGGAAAGGCAGGGGCCTCAAGCAAATGAATTATGTTGCTGCTAACTTGAGGACCTCCGACCATCGGCCAGTATCATCGCTGTTTGACTGTACCATTAATATCGTTGACGAGGATGAAAAGGAAAAACTGAATCGCACGCTGTACGAAAGACACCGTAATAATTATGGAACATCGATTTCGAAGGACGACTTGTCGGAAACTGAAGAAGGGTCACTCCGTACTCTGCAAGGAACCCCCAACACCAGTTCTGACTATTACAAATGGTGGCTTGACAATGGTATAACTAATTATTTGATTATTTTCTTTGTCCAGAATGTTGACAATTATTTAAGGTTACCAAGCTCGATCGATTATTGCTCCACCAAGGCAGGGGAACGTCCCGAATATCATTGGCAGATCGAATCCTTTCGCACAAAGTGCTGAGCCTGACTGGGTTCACCCCCAGGATTTGATTGATGAGGGACTTAAGCGAAAGAGCTTATCTACGGGTGAAAAGGCTGCTATAATAAATAAGCCAGAGCCACCACGCAAACCTGGTGCTTTGACAGGGAAAGCACCTTCAACGCCTGGTAATATGACAGAAAGTCACGGTGGCCGCATCACTGATGAAAGAGAGCCAAAGCCACCCCTACCGCCTCGCCCACCCACTTGGACTCAGGAAAAGGACATCCCTGTCCAGTCTCCTAGAGATAACTTGACAGAATCTCGAGCCACCGTGGATCTGCTCGGCGACATGGCAGCTTCAACAGTCGATGCGTGGAAGCCGCTTCTTCCAGAACGCAAATCAGATCACCATCACTGATCAGTATTTGACTCATTCAGTGTCACTCCTGCAGTAGTAATCCTGACTCGAAGTGTTTTGTATGGAGTTTGTTGACATACCCATTTCCGATCGCCGGTGTCCATTGTGGAATGAGAGGTATGGAGTTGTTGCAGACTCGGTATATATTAATACGCTTTACTGCATTTCGCAGGCGGTCAGGCTGCTCTGGCACCGTTTGAAGCCCTATACAATTTCTACTCTGTATATGGTTTATATTTATATAGATTCTAGTTCCTGTAGTTAATCTTTTTAGTATATTACTTTTGTATATCTTCTTTATATGCAGATAACTTAAACTTTCGACCCTATATGAGATTTTTTTGACCCAAGCTGACCCACAACCCACAACCCGGTTTTGAACAATCACACTTCCAGCCATGAAAACTTTCTCAGAAAACGACAGTTTGGACCCGAATGGGGAAGAGCCAGAGAGGCACATGCTCTTCAGCCATCCAGCACTTCCAAAAGGCTCAATATAATAGACCGTGTTCACGCGAGGAGAGTTGGTGACCATATCACATTGCCGCAGCTAGTGGTCTTTAAAGACCAATCTGCGGGCCAGAGTTCCATACTAGAATAGGGTATAACCGGGTTTGCTTTCCCTCAACAAGATAATCTCTGCACCTGCTTTGTAACTAAAATTATCCTACGCCATGATCCAAAAAAATTAGAAGGCTACCGCTATGATAATACCTCATGTTTCTCATACAGAGGATAAGAAATCCCGTCTAAGCACATTTTGCTGCGAGATTCATGAATTAACAAAGCTACTGAATATTATTAAGAAGCCACAAGATTAATAGGCCTCCGGGGCCCTAGGGCTGCATCTAACCATCGTTAACCTTCCAAAATTGATATCTGTGTCTGAAAACAAAGTAGATATTCAGCTTTGTTCAAGAATTAGTGGACTCTTATCTCAAGAATTCTCGGACAATTATCCTTGCCGTAGTGCCTGCGAGTAGCAACGTTGATACTTAGGGTATCATTCAACGTGCTCGCCGCTTTGATAAAATTGGGCATCGAACCGTAGGAATCATAACCAAGCCAGATCTCATCAACGAAGGCACAGAATTCCGTGTTGCGCGCTTGGCCAAAAATCTTGACAGCACAAAATTGACTTTGGGGTTTTTTATCGTTAAAAACCCTTCCATACTTTAGTGATGATTTGTAAAGTGGTTCTCACCTCAATCACGGAATATTATGCGCAACATCGATAAAGATTTGAACGTAGAACTAATACCGTTTATTGAAATATAGCAATCCAAAAAGGATAAGTAAGATCTATGTGAATTTATGCTCTACATAGTTCGAGCTCAGCAACAACGTCGTGATAAAATGTTTCCGCATTCTTGTCATGCAGCTCCGGCGACGTATGATAGAAATCGGCATTGAGACAGCAAAAAGTGACATTCGCATACACCTTACCCATTGTAAGAACGACTTCAGGAACAAGCTTGTCCAGGAGCAGCTTTTGAAAATTTTCGGCGCTGTGTTTTCCGTAGTCTGGGTCATACTTTCTAGCTTGGGCTTTGATTCGTCCAGCTGATACTAAAACGCCTAATTCAATGAGAATCACGCCAAGGCTGTAAATGTCGTGATTTTTTGAAAAGCGTCCTGTATCACCCAGATATGAGTCTGGTTCGGCCTTAGGTAGACCTTGAACCGCTGGATGTCTGTAGAGGTTGCTCTCTTCGGTACCGGCTATGTTTTCGGTGCCTTCACTATGAGAATTCGTGCGGCTACATTCGAATCCGACGAGGTATGGAAGATCGAATTGAAATCCAGCCTGAGTCGTGCTGGTGTCAGACTGAGCTGGGGGCAAGAAGACAACGTTGCTGCTCCGGATTCCCTTGTGAAGCCATTCGGCAGAGTGAAGATAAAGAATTGCTTTCGCAAGAGTTCTGGCGATCTCAAAACGCTTATCGAGAGAGAGCGCTGACTTGAATCTTGTAAAGTTTTCTGAACGCAGCATATCACGAAGCGAAATGACGTGTCCAGTGCTGGCAGAATACAAAATCTCATACACAGAGCAGTTTTTGCTCTTGAGATCAGATCCTGGTCCCCTTTTGATGTAGCCCAGACAGGGCGGCGTCCTTAGTCCATTCATGCCTTGAGAGAGCTTCAACAAGCGGACAATCTTCCGGATACGCTCATCTATGATTGTATGAATGTTCTTTTCAAATGGAATTGTCTTTCTTTCAATCAGTACGCAATCTCCGTTGTACGTTCCCAAGTAGTGACGGCCAGTTTCAGATGTCCGCATCCGCTGTACGGTGCCGTTAAGTTCAAACTCTGAATATAATTCCAGGTCATTCACATGAGTCATGTTCGTAGCCTTGAGCCGGGCAAGTGATGTGGTGAATAAATCAAAATCGGTTTGTTGACTTAGCCATTTTAGCTTCAACGTATCTTGCTTCGAAATCAGCGCTGAGTTAAGAATAATTGCGCTGGTCAGATTGGAGTCATAGCCGGGCCAAGGGAGGAAGCTTTCTAGGTCGCGAATAAGGGTAGTTAACAATTCTAGACGCTCCATGGCCTTTCCGCTTGTTAAAGCCCACTGTAGACGTTCTTTGAGACTGGAAGGATCGCCGCATAAATTATCGGAAGAATCGATAGCTTGTGGATCCAGCAACTTGGATAGCCTCTGAGACATACTCGAAGCCTTTGCTATAAGCATATTCTGGAAGATCGGAACATGATTCTGGTGAGCAGTCAAATTACGCGTAGTATGAGCAATAAGTTGTAAATAGTTTCCAATTGCGTGTTGATATGTTTGTAACCAGGTATCGGAGATTCCAGATGATGTTGCATTTGCGAGAGTCTTCCATTGCTGTGTCCACTGACGTAGTTTCGCACGTTGCAACTCAAGTCTTACGCGAAACTCAAACGCTTTTTCGTCTGCAATGTCAACCTTTTCCCACAATTCGAATGCATTGATGCAACTCTGGCACAGTTGCCCAAAAAATCCTGCGGCACCAAAGAATGTGCTGATGTGAGCTTCCATGGATAATGAATGCAGCGATTGAAACTCTATAATATGATAATTGACGAGCGTTGGAACTTTTCGTGATGAGAGCATATTAGACAGTATTTATAGTCACATCTATGTGGCAGTGCCTGCAGCGCTTATGCAAGGCCGCCCAAGGCACACTTGCAGAGTACGTGGCTCTTTTCTCGATATAAGCGCATAGATGCCATCCAAATTGCTTTCGAACATTTTCTTTTCTTTTCTCATTAGAAATAACAAGAAATTTGTTAAATTGTCTGTCTACCATCGATCAGTATGAGTTATTCCGAAGATACTGCAGGGACCAATTTGAGCCAGCCGACGCAGAATGCCGACCAGACGCAGACAGGGAGAAATGAGAGCAGTACTTACGACGCACTAGATTCTGACGCTAGCCCCTATGACTTTCTTTCTTTTCTCGCTATAGTCTCACTCTCCACGGCGGCGACAGCATGGACAGCCCAGATGTTGAACCAGCTCCACATAACCCCAAGCAATCTGAGACTATCCGAGACTCAGCGACATGGCTCTTATTTCTCGGTATCTCTAGCCACAAAAAGCTTTTTTTCTGAGATTTTGCCATCAGGAATGGCAGATCTTGAGCTTCCCAGATTGATAGCAGTCAAAACGCCGATTCTTGATCCCAATCCGATGACACACAGAAATCGACAAATTTTTGACTCGATGATTAAAGAATATCAAATTTTGAACCACGAAAAACTGAAAAAGAATAAAAATATCACATCGCTGATAGGCTGCTGTTGGCGCACGATCGATATCAGTACGAAGCTCGTAGTTCCCAACCTGCTTCTCGAGGGAGCTGATTTGGGTGATCTCGAGGACTTCTATCGCCGCAATTATAGCACAATCACCATGCGCAGGCGATTGGGGCTATCTATCGATGTCGCTTCAGGAGTTGACACTCTTCATTCGATCGGTATACTACATGGTGACATCAAGCCACGAAACATTTTGGTCTTTCAGGACAAAGAGCGCGGATTCATCGCCAAAATTGCTGATTTTGGCTCTTCTCTCGTTCTACGTGACACGAAGTTCCCTCGAAGACACAGTGGTGGCACCCCGGTGTTTTCAGCACCGGAGCTCCTGGATAGTACGGCAGAGTTTGACGAAGATGATCTTTTGAAAGCGGAGATCTACTCCTTGGGAATCGTTCTTCTCTTTTTACTGAGAGGCCCCTCCGTGCTGGATAAACTCTTGTCCGTCGAGGGAGCCGATTTAAAGGAACGGAAAATCCAAGGTGAATTGTGTGATTGGACTGGCCAGGATGAAGAACAATCGCTCTCTACCTGCATGATACGGGAGACTTTTGGTAAAAGTGCAGCTCACCAAGGACATCAGCGAAGGACCATGTCTTGGTTCAACACCCAGCAACGACGCATGCTACGCGTGTCACAGTCAAATAAGGAAGGCGATATTGACACTGGTTACATAGAAGGAGACGAGAACTGGATGACTCTGGAGAATGACACATTACAGAGTCAAGATGGTGAACAACTATTCCGTTATTTTATCAATCAAATGACGGCCGGAGAACCCACGAAGCGACCTAGGAACACATGCCAGGTCCTCCAGGCTCTTCGGCATATCTTGCGATTAGAGCTAAGGGCCATCTATGATTCTAATCAACTTAAAAAAAGGCGACGTGAGGAAAAAGTGGCTTCAATATGGAGACGGTTCAACAGGCGAGGCGTACTAGCGTACTCGGCGACACCCACGTTAAATCATCAAGAAATTAGGGCCATCATCTTAGATTATTTTTTGAATAAAAAGAGTCACACCAACTTTTTTGGGGAACTGCTTTTCCTTTGGAAATTTGGCTCTATAGCAAAATTTTCACGGCGACACTGCTCTCCTTCCAATTCTTCGAAACGGAGAGTGAAAGCTCAGATAAGTAAGAGGTACGTTCAAGCATCCCAATATATAATGTCAGTGACTAAAACTTTATATATAGAGCTTTACCACTATCAAATTTGCGACAGAATACGGTGGTGAATGTCATGTTTGACACCCTTGTTGATTGGTACGCCGTTGAAAGTGACTTTTGCTTCACCTTTCCACACTAACAAGCTACAGGCTGCGACATAGAAGGCAGATTCAAAAGTTTTCAATTCATAAACTCAATGAGAAGATATTTCGAGTAAGTCTGGATCGACTTTTAGAAGAACACGATTCCATTCAGATAGCAGAGCAGTTGACATGTTAAGATGCTAATTGCTATCTCCTGTTCAAAGGCGTCGACAGATGAGAAATTTGTTGCTCTTTTACCATACAATGTGCGAGATGAAATTATTAGGCAATACAAGTACATTGCCGACTCGCCTATACAAGACAAGATACGTCGTGCTACTGCGAGTTTCGAATATGCAGTAATGATTCTCTGCTTCGGTGCTATTTCCGAGGCCGATTCTCCATTGCTTCCTGGAGCACTTCATTATCTCTATCTATCAGCGACTTTAGGTCATCACGAAGCTCAGAGCATGGCTGGTACATTTTATAATGGCTTTGGTTTTAAAACGCCATTCGGTCTCAAAGAGGAGACAGAACAACTATTTCAGGCCTCACTCACGGGTAGCATGACTGCAATGAGACGCTTGCAAAAGTTAAATCCATCCCGATATATGGAAGCTCATCGCTTGATCTCATTTGAGTATAATGGCTCTTTTGTGAAAGGCGAGCTATCGCCGGAAACAGATATAGTAATTACGTTGATCACCAACGGTTCTATAAACGTTCCACCAACATTCATACACAAGCTTGCGGCGCATGGTCAACTGGACAGACTACGGAGGCTATCCTCTCTACCTCTTGAATATTTTAATGGGAAGAACGGCTTCGGTGAAACGCCAATCGTGGTTGCATGTCGTTGTGGCCACGCAGACATTTTGACATTTCTTCTTGCCTTAGGAGCCGACCCTTCGATCGGAACAGATCATGGCGTCCACCCTCTACATTTTCTTAGCACTTTTAGCGACAGGGATATCCCACAAGTGGCCACTACTCTTGTGGAGCATGGTGCAGCACTTGAACCTCATTCAAGAGCCGGACAGAACTACAGACAAGGCATCGACGGTCGTTTCGGTGTAGAAGAAGGGACACCTCTTCTTTGGGCCGTCATCACGGGCAATATCGTTGCCATTAAAATCTTACTGAAGCTGGGGGCAGACATCTTTTCCTATAAGAAACTGGAAATGTTGCAGTTTTCTAATGATATATCTATTTGGTCCTCCCCACTCGAACACGCAGTCCAAATGTTTCAATATAACATCGTTGAGGTTCTGTTATCGTCATACACAGACTCAGAGAAAGCAATGAATAGACTAAATGAGCTTCGTCTGGTTGGCCCTGAGGTTATGGCAGCTCCCTTACTACTTTGTCTTGGTGCGCATATGTATGGGCATCTAAAGCTTACCCTGTTACATGGCCGCCATACCGAGCAAGCTCAATTGCTTACAGTCAGGACATTGCTACGATATGGCGCGAACCCCCTTCGACTATCTCGGGAAACAACAGGTCAATCAGTTCATCCAATTTTACTTGCTTGCCAGAGCAATAATCTTCCATTACTTCAATTTCTTTGGAACCATGATGACGGCAACTTGAGGCCATCCTCTACAAAGCAATTCTTTAAGTGTGTCGAACAAGCAATGCGAATTTCAAGTCGAGCTATATTTGACTTTCTAATTGCACAATATTCTGATATTGCCGCCACGGACGATACTCACGACTGGGACAGACGCGCACTGTCACGAGCGTGTGAAATATCTGATAATTCACACTATGTGTCTTCTCTCATAACTTTGGTCTGTCAGCGAGTATCTTTGTCCTCTCCACCGCTCATATCACCCACAAATTCGATAGTAATAAGCAGCTCCAAGTATATTACAGTCGACTGTGAGCCATTCCAAGAATGGCTAACCCCAATCAAGGGGCGCGCTGTCTTGCAGAGAACTAAGGGAAATGTCAAAATCGGAGAAGCATTCGGTCTTTTAATTCGACGAGACCTAATAGCCACATCTTTTTACGAGAAAATGGAACCCCCTTCAGAAGAAACCATGAAACTGGCTATCGACATATTTGATCGCTATGGCCGCCTCAAGGAGGAATACATATCCCACCCGACTCGAAAGGGCCTCGGCATTTGGCAAGAGGAGCTGAATACTGGCAACTTTTTCATTGTCGAGAAAGTGATAGTGAAGAAGAAGTATCGCAATCGGGGTATCGGGCAGAAATTAGTAAGGGATATACTTCTGAAAGCAGCGAGACTAGACGAGAATATGCGCTTTGCTTTTGCATTTCCTTCCTGTCTGCACACTGGCGAGGATCTCCAAGACCGTGCCGGCAAGGCCAAGCGGGTCCGCTTTGATATGGCGCATGCTCAGACAGTAACTGCTATCAAGTTTTTCAGGGCGTTGGGCTTTCGACGTATTGGGATGAGTGATTGGTTCGCTCTATCTTACAAAGATGTCAACCATCCGTCATTTTCAATCCCAGCCAAGGAAGACCCAGACCCTCATGAAATAGAGTGTTTTGACTCTGATTGTGATTCTGACGACTCCAGGCCTGAGATTCCTAAGACTAAATGGGTGATGCCTGGTCCATCTATTGGGGAGGATGGAAATCTCAATTATGACGCTCTATCGCCATCTGCCAGGAGAGATATTACCACTACATATATCAACAACAAAAGAAAACGCCAAAATACTCCAAGCAGATTTGAGTGCGACTATCCACTCCACTATGCTTTGAAGACGCTCTCTGATGCAGAGTGTCTTGAATTGCTCAGAGAAAAAGGCTGCGATGACGCGAACCGACTGCATTTGAGCCAGATGAGGGACGATGCGGGAAACAACATTCTTCATACAGCTGCTACCTATTTCAAACCTGATTGTGTCGCGTGGATTTTAAAAGAGTGTTTGGTCGCTGATTATAGAGACCTCAAACTGGATCGAAATGTACATGGCCACACGCCTATTGAGACATTACAATCAGAACTTGAGGAAACCCGCCTACTCCGTCGCCATGGAACACGTTTCATCTTTCGAGGTGATAAATTTGACGGCTTTAATCAAAAATCAGTTTTGTGCATGCTTCTTTTGCGTGGATGGGATGTTACTGATTTCAACCGGAGAAACCAAGCACGTTTTGGGTGCACTTGTGGACTTTGCATAGGAGGCTTTCTCAGTCTTCGCATGTGCCAGGCTTTGAGATGGCGCACCGAAAAAATCGTCCAAACTCTTATAGAAACAGAGGAAGTGGCAGACAATAATACCTGGTATATGCTAAACGACCATCTGCTCGAGCATGTACCCAGACATGTTCAAGTCGTGTTCAAGAAGAGCAGGGTGTTGCGTAAAGGATTTCGGGCCCTTTTTACCACCCTTATGAAGTGTTTACACGCTGGGCTGGTGCCAAATAATGCTAATCTTATGCGGATTTATCGCGAAGATGGACTATGGCCTCAGATGGACACATTTTATTTCAAAAAAAGTGGCAGTATCGAGGCAGCTATCAATGTCGTTCTTGATTACGAAAAACGACGGTTTTTAAATTCCGGTGTCGATCTCTATGAGCAACGTGATACAAATCTTCCGATCCTTCCACTGTGCAGAAACGATTATGAATTCGAAGTGGTGAGACGCCAGTGTACGGACATAGTACATCCAAACACATCTGAAAAAGATTCGTTCAATGAACTTTTGTCGTGAGTATCTCTCTCCTTGTACTATCATTTGAAGTTCTTCTTTAGGCCTAAGCTAATCGTGTAATTTGCTTAATTTAAGTCTTCAAACTCCATGGATGCCATATATGATGAAGATGATGGAAAAGGTAATCTAGTTGGGGGCAAAACTATTGTGCGCCAACCACAATCTTTCGTTTCTATATCGAAAGAACAGGAGAACTCTTTCTAAGTTAAAGATTTGAAATCCCAATTCGATATCAACTTAGCGTCTGAATGAGATCACTCAAATTCGTGGACAGTATTTTGCCATAATCAGATGGCGAATCAACGAATGGAACAAGATGGCCTACCCCTAGCTGTAGAAGCTGAGAAATATCCGCAGCAGCGTCATGGAAATGACCTTGTAGTGAGCCCACTGTATCGAATATTAGCATATATTATGGCTTTTCTCTTCTCCGATTTCCCTTCGTACAAGATGATGAGCAGGCGACAACTTACTTTTTGTGCAAGGGGCATATATCAAAGTATCGGGTCGACGGAAAAATATGAACGTAGATTCAGATCGTCTCATAGCAACAAGGCAAAATGTTGAAATTTTGCACTTGACTTCCGTAAAAAGGCGAACAATAAGCCGTTTCATTTCATTAAGTTTGTCGACAAGTTTCCGCTCGGTGGACAGCGAGCCATGAATCATTACCCGGTTTTCTAGTTCATTGAAAAGCCTTTCATAATGTATGATACAGAGATCTGCAGGCGTCTGTTGGGAGGAATTGAGAATATTGGGATCAATTCCCAGAGTACGTTGGCGGTCAAACAGCGTGTTGATGGCTCCTATACAGCCTTGCCGCGCAGCAATGTGCAAGATTGTGTCTCCCCCATAATTTGGAGCCTGGAAATGGACTTGGGCGTTGAGAAAGTGCGGTTCATGGAAGGCTTGAAGGAGACGGGAAAGGATCCTTTCATTTTCTTCCACGGGAACGATTGTATCGCGGGCATCGTCGTCGGTTTCATAGGAAATGAGAGCGAAGTGAAGAGCTGTGAGTTGAGTACGTTGCCCCTTGTCGTCAAGTTCTGCGCAATTCCAAAAAAGCGATTTCGTGTCTGGTGGAGGGATATGAGAAGAAGCTAAGGTGAAGAAGGCGTCTACTCTGTCCGTAGCTATGGGGAATAACGCATCGAGGAGGATTATTTTGGCCAACATTGTCACCTTATCGGTTTGCTTAAGGAAATCGCAATCTCCACTTTGACTTAACAGCTTCGCAGTTGCAACATTCCCCACCAGAAGAGCTGCCGTTACCTCCTCGGTAAAGTCGGGACGAATAGTGATTACTGACATTTGAAACAACCTTGCGTTTTAAAGTGTGCGCTTGGAAAGGAGATTTCTGGTGCGACTGTAATATCGCCATTCGAGTAAATAATACCAGGTTGGGCAAGAACTAAATAATAGGAGAAGAAGTAGAGGAATGAGAGTTATGATAGCAATTCCTTAAAATAGCAATAGATAGTAGTTTATATAGTCGCGCGAGGTGGGGTCTGCGCACAAGCTGGGTGCTTCACTGCAAATGGTAATGCAGACGAGGCATGATTTCCTATTGCAGCGATACCTAAAGGTACAAAAGACTGTAGGAAAGAGATCAAGACACTATTTCCTATGATCAATAGAATATAAAGAAAGGAATCAAAGGATTAGTTTGAGTTGAGGAGAGCGGATAATATTAATACCTATATCATCATTATCATTCATGTTTATTGTCTATATAGAACAGTACATGTTATGATAGATATGGGCACAAGCCTAGATATGGGCACGAGCCTAGATTAGGCCCTAGTAGACATGGCAAAACCCAACCCGTGAACCCAAACCCAACCCTAACCCACACCCATTGGGTTGGGTTGGGTTTAAAAATCTTGATTATTAAGCGGGTTGGGTTGGGATGGGTTAGGTTTAATTTAATATAAAAATCCTTAATAATGACAGTAATCAAATTATTTAATACTGACAGCAGGATTCAAACTCACAGGCCTATGTTGACGGGAGCTAGAGAAGGAGCAGGCCCCTAGCTACACACACACAGAAGCAGGCCTTCCAGATGACGCGTTTGACCGCTACGCCATCCGCCAGCATATAAAGACACTATATTTCTATATGCAAATAGAAATTATTAATCAAAATAAAGCAAATGAAGGTTATTATAATATAAAACATCTAAAAAGATCAGATTTCCAGAAAGAAAAGAAGATATATCTTTTATGAAAAAATTTACAAACTATGAGATCAAGTAACAAATTGGATTATCTATAAATTAGATTATTTAAAATTAAAGAAAAAATTAGCAATATTAACTTTAAATTTAAATTACTAGATATAATAAAAGTGTATCTGCCGGCGGATGGTGTAGTGGTCAAACATGTCATCTGGAAGGCCTGCTTCTGTGTATGTGTAGCTAGAGGCCTGCTTCCCCTCTAGGCTCTAGCTCCCGTCAACGTGGGCCTGTGGGTTCGAATCCCACTGCTAGTATCAAATAATTTGACCACTGTTATGTGACATGCTCTCAGATTATATAAAAAATTAAAGGCTAGCTCTAGCCTCTCTACTAGGGCTAGCTTTAAGCCTCCCCTGCCCTCTTTCCTGTATAATCTTGCTTAGTAAGAAGCAAAAAATAAATTGATTTATAAAGATTAAAGTTAACATAAAATTACTTTAATTCTAATAGTATAAGTATTTAGGCTAGAATATACTAAGACAAGCGCCTTGAATCTTCTTTATATTGAATCTGTATATAGTGACTAAGCTTTAAAGCCAGTCACATGACTCAGATAGTCTGTCATAAACTATGTGTTTCCATATAGACTATAAGCTTGATTAATAAATAAATAAATAAATATAATTGTAAAGTAATCTAAGCAATTAAAGCCTTTAAAATAAATAAAAATCCAGAGATTATTATTAAGAAAATAATAAACACTTCTGAATAGAATAAAATTAAGAATATAATCATCACTGATGCTATGAAAGAGAAATAATAACTTATAAATAGCACAAATATTATATTATCTAAAGAATATAAATAATTTAAAGATTTATTTAATAAAATATATAAAATCTTATCTAAATATAGTGAATAAAATTATACTATTTCACTTAAAAAAAAAAAAACTAATATCTTAGAAAATTTACTTAATATCAGAAAATAAGAAAACTTTAAAAAAATATATTAATAAAAATCTAAAAAAGAAATATATTAAATTATTAATATTATCAACAGAATATCTAGTTTTATTTATTAAAAAGAAAGGAATAATAGAATTAAAAATATATATTGATTTTTAATAATTTAATAATATTATAGTAAAGAATAGTTATTCTTTATCTTTAATTATAAAAATATAAAATAAAGTTTAAAATAAAAAATAGTTTATTAAATTTAATATTATTAATATATATAATTATCTTAAAATTAAAAAAAAATAAAAATAAAAAATAATATTTAAAATTAAATTCAGATATTTTAAATATCTAATTATATTATTTAGACTTACAAATATATCAGTAATATTCTAAAAATATATTAATAACATGATATTATTCTATCTATATAATTTTATTATTACTTATTTAAATAATATTAAAAAAATTATAAATTATAAAATTATAAATCAAACTAAAAAAATAAAAATTTTATATATAGAAAACAGACTTTCTGGAATACAAAATTATATAAGAAGATATATAAATAAAAAAAAAGATACAGACTATATAAGATTAACTTACACTAAAAAATATCAAAGAATTATAATTATTTAATAGAATAATCAACTACTACTGATATTATATTAAAAATTATAGTTATAACTTCAGATTTTGATGGACGCCGAGAACACGAGTTTTCAGCCTTTTTGAAAAACCAATGTTTTTGAGCTTTCTAAGGACCCCTAGGGGCTTCCCAGCCCTAACAAACTCTATGAAGATGCCTAGAGAGCCTTCAGAGATCTTTAATCTTCTGAAAACTAAGGAAGCTATATAGAAAACTGATAAAGATTAATTCTCTAAAAAATAAACTATAAATGCTTTAGAATTTTCTAAACAGTTCTCTGAGTTTAGCAAAGATAAAAATAAATTTAAAAAACTAATTAAGCAGATCTTTAATATATTAATAAATAACAAAAAGATGTTAAAAATTAAAGAATTTCTTAAAATAAATCCTAAAGAACAGCTGCTTTTAAAAATAAATAACATATTTTAAATCTTAAAAAAAAAACAGATATTTATTTCAGAATTTATAATATCTTTAAAAAAAACAGAAAATATTCAGTAACAGTAGATAATATCTCTAAAATTAATATTAAGCTGATAGATTATATATAAAATTTAAATAAAAAACATTTTTAGCAGTTTAAAAATAATCAGAAAAAACAAGTTTAAATAATTAAAAAATTTTAAATATTAATATAATAATTCACTATTAGAATTAAAGTCTTAGAAAATCTTTAGAATAGTTAATAAGTCTGCAATATTGCTTATATATCTTTAAATAATCTTATAACTAAGATTAAAATATATAAATTATTATTAAAAGCTATAATTAAAAAAAACTTAGTAATAGATTTAAAAAAATTAATATTTATAGCTAAAAGCCCAGTATTTATTCTAAATAAATCTTAATATCAGAAAACTGTTATTAAAAAATTAAAAATTCTAATAGCTATAGAAATTCTAAAAACAATCTTTAAAAATTTTTTATATAAATTTAGAAAGATAATAACATTCTCTAATCAGTCTTTAAAGTTTAGGATCTAGATCTAAATTAGAGTAACTAAGAATAAAGAATAAATAACTAAAAAAATATAAAAGATTATAAAGCTTAGAAAAGTAGCTAAAATAATATTAAATAAGCCAGTAAGCTTATTATTAATTAAATCAGTAAATATCTAGAACAAAAAAAAACAAAAACTAATCTTTAGATATAAATATTTTAAAAAAACCTTTAGAACCATTAAAACTGATATTCTATTAGAATTAAATTAAGTTCTAACTAAGACTAGCTTTCCAAAATTTATAAAGACAGTTAACATAGAATATCTAATTAAGCCCTAGTGTTAATCTATAATAATATACTTCTAGAAATTATTTATAAAACTAATCCAGTAATCATAGCAATAAAAGCTAATAAATAATAATATTAGATAAAAATTTATATAATACTTATTAATCACTATATATATAAAAAAAAAGATCTAGATTTAGTTTAAAAAAAGATTAAGCTAAGCACAGTCTATAGATTTAAAAGATTTTTAATATAGCTCAAGAACTTTAAAAAACTAAAAATAAATAATCAGAATTTTATAATTATAATAATAATAATAAACAGCTTAAAAAAATTCTAAATAATAATTAATAATAATCTTAAATTTGAAAATAAATGCTACTATATAAGACAGTATTAAGAAGCTAATTCTAAAAATATATATTTTAAATACTATAAAATCTGTAAAATAAAACTCTCTAAATATATTATCTATTTTAAGAATTATAAAACTTTAAAATATTTATACTCAATAATTAGCTATTAAATAGATTTTGCTAAACTATATTAGTATATATCAGTAAAATATGCTAACTATAAAAGAAATTATAAAACAATCTTTTTAAAGTATTTTAAGATAAAAAAGTTTTATTAATAAATATTTTAAAAAGTTTAAAAACAGCAGATTAGATCCTAGATATTCCTATTATTAAAAATAATAATAATAAAACTTTTAAAGACTTAAAAAAAGATTATTAAAAATTTTATATAATTTTTAAAGATCTTTAAACAGTTAGAAATAATATTTACTAAATTTTTTCAAATTAGAAATAATATGAATATTAAATATAATTTAATAAAAATCTTTTAACAATAAATAATATTAAAAAATATTTTTAAAGCATTATTAAAAGAGCAATGCTAGTATTTTAATATAATTATATAAGAACAGCAACAGTAGTATATACAGTTTTAGAAATAATTTTAAAAATTAGAACTAGAATAATATATTTATAGAAATCCTTAGTGCTTTTTAAATATTAAAAAAATTATTTAGACTTCTTATTCTACTAGTCTAAGAATTTTTAGAAAAATACTAGAATAATAATTATAATAAAAAAAAATTTATTATTAAAATTAATAGTAGAAATCTATATAGATCTAGTTAATTATCTTTATTTTATAATAATTAACATACTAGAATAGAGAAAATATATAAGAATAATAAATATATATAATAATTAACTAAAGATAGCTTATATCTACTCTAGAAATAATCTAAGAATCTAAAAAGCTTTAAAGAATATTAAATAACATTTAATTCTAAAAAAAAATATTTAATATTAAAAAATTTTAATATTTATAATAATATATAGAATGTTTATATAAAATACTCTTAAAATATAATAAAATTAAAAAAACTTATTAAAACTTATAATCTATTAATAAATAATTAAATAAATATTTTTATAAGATTAAAGCTTTTTAAAAAGCATTAGATCTAGAAAGTCTAAATCAATCTTTAAAAAATCTTAATTATAGATCTTATAATAATCACTTAAAGGCTAGACTTTTTAGAAAAATAAAAAATAAAGATTAATAAATTTATATTATTAGATTATATTATTATATAAATATTTTAGAAACTACTGATAATCAGTATTAATTAATCTTAAAATAAAATAATAATAAAATAACAGTTAAAGATTTTATTAAAAAATAAAAAAAAACTTCAGAAGATAATAATTATTTAAAATAAACTAATTAAAGATAGATTATTTTTAATAAATATCTATTAATTAAGAAATATAAATAAACTGAATAATTAAAAAAATTTTTTATAAAAATATTAAATAAGTATATTAGAAAAATTAGACTATATATCTATTTTAAAAAATAATAAAATATTATTATTAAGATTAAATAAACAGTCTACTCTAGAGTCTATAGAAATTATCATAAAAATAAAATCACTAGAGAAAAATATTAAAAAATTTAAAAAAAAAAATAATTTTTAAAAAATAAATATTTCTATAAGCTTTAAAAACAGATATAAAAATAAAAACTTCAGAGTTTAAAAAAGTTTATAAATTAATAAATAAAATAACAGTCAGAAAAATCATATTTAATTAAAAATTAAAAAAAATCTTAGATATTAATAATCTAAATTTCAAAATAATTTAACTACTCTAAGATCTGAATTAGAAAAGATTTATAAATTTTTATTAATAATATTTTGAATATAAAATATATCTAAAAGTCTGAAAGAATATTAAAAAAATATTTTTAAAAAAATCTAAAAAGTTTAATATTATATTAATAAATTATTATTAAATAATAAATCTATTTAAATATCTAATAAAATAATTAAAAAGTTTATAACTAAACTGATTATTAATTTTATTAAAATTCAAAGACTATTTTACAGAAATTAATTTAAAAACTATAGATATTAAAATATAATTAATACTATAATATACTTAATAAATAAAATATATTAAATTTAAAAAAAAGAATAAGCTGATAGCAGTTTTATTTATAAATATTACTAAAATCTTTAATTATATTATTAAAACTAAATTTATAAAAAATTTAATAAAAATCAGATTTAATAAAGATCTTATATACTAGATACTTTTATTTTTTATAAAATATAAAATTTTAGTGATTATTAATAATTATTTAAAAAAACTTTATAAACTCAGAGCTTTTTTAAAGCTTATTAATCTTTCTAATATTATTTAATCTTTATATATAGCTTCTCTCAGCAGTAATAAAAAAGATTATTTTTAAAATTAGAAAGCTTTCTTTTATAGATAATAAAATATTAATTATTTTAATAAACTCTATAAAAGAGATCTGCAGTATTTTAAAATAAATTAAAAAAAATAATAATAAAATAAAAAATAGCTAATAAAATCAGATTTAATTTTAAAAAAACTAAGCTAATATTTTTTATTAAATATTATAAAAAAATAATAAATAAAAATATATATTAAATAAAAATATATATTAAATAAAAATTAATATAAAAAATTTAATAATTAAAATAAAATCTAAAATAATTAAATAATTAGATTTATTATTAAATATTAAGCTTAGTTAAAGCTTATATTTTAAAATCTAAATTAAAACAGTTAAAAAAATATTTATAAAATTTATAAATTTTAATAGAAATAATAATCTGCTCTTAATATAAATATAAAAGATATAAAAAATTATAATATAAATTTAAATATTTTAAAAAATTAAGCTCTGATAATAGAAGTAGAAATTATAAATAAAAAAACTTTAATAATTAATTAATATATAAATTAAAATTATTATAAATATATTTTTTAAAATACTATTAAATATTTTAATTAAAAAAATATTTTTAAAATCAGTAATAGTATTATTAAATATTAAAATAATTTAATATATAATCAGACTATTTATATTATTAAAAAACTATCTAATAATATAACTGTTATTAATTATTTTTAAATATAAAGATATTTATACTCAGTCTAAAAAACAGTCTTTAAAAGATAAAAAATAATAATAAAATCTTTCAGAGATTAGAATAAAAATTAATAAAATATCTAATTTAGAGACTAATAATAGATTTTTTAAAAAGCATTAAATATACAAAGAAATATATCTTAAAAAGATTCTCAGATTTAATATAAATATACAGCATAAAGAAGATATTATAAAAGATAGAATAAATTTATTTTAAAATAATTTTTTAATCAGATAACTTTAGACTAGATATAAAATATATAAAAATAATTATAGCTCTATAAACTGTATTTAAAATTTTTTAAAAATGTTTAAAACTCTTTCTAAAGAAAGAATATAAGATTTTTAATATAAAATTACTAGAAATAAATATAATACTAAAATAAATATTAAAATAAAAATTTTAAAAGCTAATTTATATATTACTAAATTTCTAAGTAATAATCAGATATTTATAAAACACAGATTCAAGATCTGATTAAATACTAGCTTTTAAAACACATACAGCAATCAGAAAACTAATAATTAAAAGATATTAAATAATAGTATAATAAACTTCAGAATATATAAAAATAAAAAAAATAATTAATAAGTTAATAAAGCTAAAAGCTCTATCTTTAATATATATTAGATATACTGATATAAAGATAAGAAAAACTACAATAAAAAAATAAATCTAAAAAAATATTATATTAAAAGCTTATTACTATGAAAAAACCTATAAGAGACTCAGAAACTAAAGATTAAATTTAATAATAAAAAAAGCTTTAAAATATCTGACTAGTTATTATTATCAGCTAAAAATCAGATATATTTTAATAAAAATCTATCTATATTAGATAAAAAAAAATTCTCTAAAATATCTAATTTATAAAAAATTTTATAAAATAATACAGCATATATTATTTAAATACTAAAAATATTATAGACTTTAAAAAATTCTATATAAAATCTTAAAAAAAGCTAGAATCTTTTTATTAATAATAATTAAAAAAAGTTTAAAGACTAGACTACTTAATAAATCTAAAGCTATCAGAAATTTATTAACATTTATAATTAAGATTAATCTATTTAAAAATAATAAAAAGACATTATATAAGACTAAAAAAAATAATATCTAAAAATAAAAACAGACATTAAAAAAAAAATTAAAAATATAAATAAAAAAAAATAAAAATAAAAATATTTTAGTTTAAAAATATAAAATTCTCTATTAAATATATTTATTAATAAGAAATTAAAAAAGATTTTTATAAAGTTTAGATTTATAAATAAATTCAAAAATCTCTGACAGAAAGATTATATAAGAATAAAATAAAAATTAAGAATTAAAATTATAAAGATTTATCAAAGATACAGCTTCTAGAGCTCTAGAGACTCTAGAGGGCTTATTAATACTATGCACCAGTCTGTCATAGCCTATAGGGCTCCATATAGATGTTAAGCCTGATTAATAATAATAATATTAAAAATTATATAAAAATTATAGAACTAATATTCAGACTATTAAAAAAAAATAAATTATATAAATAAAAATAGAAACAGAAGAAAATATTTAAAAAAAATTAAATATTAAATAATAATAACATTTATATTAATATAATATAATCTAGAACTACTTATAATAATAGAAATAGATACATTAGATTTTATAATTAAAATAATAATAATATAACTAGAAATAAATAGAAAATTAAGACTAATTATATATTATTTAAAAAAATTAATCACAGTGAAACTGAATTATAAAATTTATAATAAAAAATTATTAATAATAATTAACACACTACAATACTAGAGAATATATTTAAAAAAAATTAAATATCTAGTATAGATTATTACAGTTTTAAAAATCTAATTTACTTCATCATTATTAAAATATTAATGAGAAGATAAATCAGATAGTTAAAAATGCTAATAAATTATCATTTTATAATAAAACACTATAAAGAAAAAAAGAATAAAAAAATAGATATTCTCAGCAAACAATCAGATTATAAAAAAGAAATTAAGAAATTAAAATCAATACTATTATAAATAAACAAGAAAAAATATCTAGAATATAATTTTTAAATAATCATAATAGCAGCAATAATAAAAATAATCATAAATTTTAAATTATAGAACTAAATCATTAAAAAAATAATTAAGAATAATATAATTTAAATATTAATTAAAAATAAGAATAATAAGATTATATTAATAGAAATTAAACTAGTGTTTTAATATAATTTAATCTATATTTTAAAATTATTATAAAATAAGATTATTATAATTAATTATAATACAGTTATCAACAGACACTCAGACTAGATTAATATTATAAAAAAAAATTAGTAGAAACTATTACTAGCCATAAATAATAAAAGATATTAAAATATATATTAAAAATTATAATACATATCAGATAAATAAGATTAAAAGATATTAATTATATAGACTATTATAAGAAATATAAATACTAGAATATTTATAATAATAAGTCATAATAAACCACATTATAAAATTACTGAAATCAGAGGATTATAACACTATTTTTATAATAATAAATAGAATAATAAAATATATACACTTTATAATAATATTAGAAAAAATAAACATTAAAGAACTAGTCTATAAATTAATTAATAAAATATTCAGATATTATAAAATATTAGAAATAATGATATTAGATAGAGGACTAACATTCTTATTAAAATTATAGAAATTAATAATAGATTTAATAGAAAAAGAATAATAGCTATTTATAATATATCATCTATAAATAAATAGACAGATAGAAAAAACAAATTAAACTCTGATATAATATTTAAAACATTATATTAATAATCATTAAAATAATTAGATATTTTTTTATTAATAACACAGCTAGTATATAACACTATAAAATAAACAATTATTAAAATGACATCATTCTTTATAAATTATAAAAAAGAAGCGAGACTATTAGAATAATTTAAATTTAAAAAATTAATAAATAAAATAATTAATAGATTCATTAGTAATATAAAAACACTATATTTCTATATATAAATAGAAATTATTAATCAAAACAAAGCAAATAAAAAATATTATAATATAAAACATCTAAAAGAACTAGATTTTCAGAAAAAAAACTATATTTTTATAAAAAAATTTATAAACTATAAGGCTAAGTAACAAATTAGATTATCTATAAATTAAATCATTTAAAATTAAAGAAAAAATTAGTAATATTAATTTTAAATTTAAATTATCAGATATAATAAAGATATATTTAATATTTTATATTTCACTACTAAAGCCAGCACTGCAGAATATTAAAATATTAAAAAACATTATTATTAAATAAAAAATCTATAAAATTAAAAAAATATTAGCAGTCAAAATAATAAAAAACTATAAAAAATATTTAATAAAATAGAAAAAATATAATAAATCAGAAAATATCAGGGAAGTTATTAAAAATCTTATCAAGATAAGAAAGATAATTAAGAAATTTTATATAAAATATTATCTAGCAAAGAAAGATTTCAAAATAAAAATTTATTTAATAAAAATAATTCAGAATTGATAAGTAATACTTCAATGTTTAAGAATTATTTAGAAGTAGCGTTTAGTTACTGCTCATAGAAAGAAATTAATAATAGAATCTTCTTAGAATTCTCTTTCTTTAAAAATATTTATAACATTTAAATTATAATCTAATATTTTGAACTTATATTCAGATATAAAAATCTTATTAAATAAGTATTTATATTTTTTTTAATCAGAATTTTAATTATAGTATTTTTTAGACTTTTTTAATAATAAATTAATTTTTTATAGATGTATTTTATAATGTTATTTTTAATTAATATTATATTCTTTTAATGATTTTAATTATTATTATTTTTTTAATTTTTAATTCAGGTTAATAGTTAGATATATATATAATTAATAAATATAATATTATATAAGTATTATAATTACTTATAATAAAAAGATATTATTTAAAACGCCGCGAACACGAGTTTTCGGCCTTTTTGAAAAATCAATGTTTTTAAGCCTTCCAAGGACCCTTAGGGGCTTCCCAGCCCTAACAAATCTTATAAAGATGTCCAGAGAGCCCTCAAAAACCTCTGATCCTCTGAAAACTAAAGAAGCTGTATAAAAAACTGACAAAGATTAACTCTTTAAAAAATAGATTATAAATATTTTAAAACTCTCTAAATAGCTCTCTAAACCCAGCAGAGATAAAAATAAATCTAAAAAACTAATTAAATAGATCTTTAATATATTAATAAATAACAAAAAAATACTAAAGACTAAAAAGCTCTCTAAAATAAATCTTAAAAAATAGTTATTTTTAAAAATAAATAACACATTCTAGACTTTAAAAAAAAAATAGATATTTATTCTAAAGCTTATAACATCTTTAAAAAAAAATAAAAAATATCTAATAATAACAGATAATATTTCTGAGATTAATATTAAACTAGTAGACTATATATAGAGTTTAAATAAAAGATATCTTTAATAACTTAAAAATAATTAAAAAAAATAAATCTAGATAATTAAAAAACTTTAAATATTAATATAATAATTTACTACTAGAATTAAAACTCTAAAAGACTTTTAGAATAATTAATAAATCTATAATACTGTTTATACATCTCTAAATAATCTTATAATTAAGATTAGAATATATAAATTACTACTAAAAATTATAATTAAAAAGAACTTAACAATAGATCTAAAAAAACTAGTATTTATAATTAAAAATTTGATATTTATTCTAAATAAGCTTTAATATTAGAAAGCTGTTATTAAAAAATTAAGAATTTTAACAGTTACAAAAACTTTAAAAATAATTTTTAAAAATCTTTTATATAAGTCTAAAAAAATAATAATACTCTTTAATTAATTTTTAAAGTCCAAGACTCAGATCTAAACTAGAATAATTAAAAATAAAAAATAAACAGCTAAAAAGATATAAAAAATTATAAAATCTAAAAAAATAGTTAAAATAATATTAAATAAGCCAGTAAATCCATCACTAATTAAACTGATAAATATTTAAAATAAAGAAAAATAAAAATTAATCTTTAAATATAAATATTTTAAAAAAACCTTTAAAATTATTAAAATTAATATTCTATTAAAATTAAATCAGACTCTAGCTAAGACTAGCTTTTTAAAATTTATAAAAATAATTAATATAAAATATAAAGTTTTAAAGATAATTATTATACTAATAAAATATAAAATATCTAATTAAGTCCTAATGCTAGTCTATAACAATATATTTCTAAAGATTATTTATAAAACTGATTTAATAATTATAATAATAAAAATTAATAAATAATAATATTAGATAAAAATTTATATAATACTTATTAACTACTATATATATAAAAAAAAAGATCTATAGTTAATTTAAAAAAAAATTAAATTAAATATAGTCTATAAACTTAAAAAATCTCTAATATAATTTAAAAATTCTAAGAAATTAAAAATAAATAATCAAAGCTTTATAATTATAATAATAATAATAATAAATAATCTAAAAAAGATCTAAATAATAATTAATAATAGTCTTAGATTTAAAGATAAATACTACTATATAAAATAATATTAAAAAACTAACTTTAAAAGTATATATTCTAAATACTATAAAATTAACTATACAGATTATAAAATCTATAAAATAAGATTTTTTAGATATATTATTTATTTTAAAGATTATAAAACTCTAGAGCATTTATATTTAATAATTAACTATTAGATAGATTTTATTAAATTATATTAATATATACGAATAAAATATATTAATTATAAAAGAAATTATAAAACAATCTTTCTAAAATATTTTAAAATAAAAAAAGCTTATTAGTAAATACTTTAAAAAGTTAGAAAATAATAGATTAAACTCTAAATATCTCTGTTATTAAAAATAATAATAATAAAGCTCTTAAGAATTTAAAAAAAAGATTATTAAAAGCTTTATACAGCTTTTAAAGATCTTTAAACAGTTAAAAACAATATTTACTAAGCTTTTTTAAATTAAAAATAATATAAACATTAAACATAATTTAATAAAAATTTTTTAATAATAAATAGTATTAAAGAATATCTTCAAAATATTATTAAAAAAGTAATACTAATACTTTAATATAATTATATAAAAATAATAATAATAATATATATAATTCTAAAAATAATTTTAAAAACTAAGATTAAAATAATATATTTATAAAAATCCTTAATATTTTTTAAACATTAAATAAATTATCTAAACTTCTTATTCTACTAGCCCAAGGATCCTTAGAAGAATGCTAAAATAATAATTATAATAAAAAAAATTTATTACTAGAACTAATAATAGAAGTTTATATAAATCTAATTAACTATTTTTATTTTATAATAATTAATATACTAGAATAAAGAAGATATATAAAAATAATAAATATATATAATAATTAGCTAAAGACAGTTTATATTTATTCTAAAAATAATCTAAGAATCTAAAAAACTTTAAAGAATATTAAATAATATTTAATCCTAGAGAAAAGATATTTAATATTAAAGAATTTTAATATTTATAATAGTATGTAGAATATTTATATAAAATATTCTCAGAATATAATAAAATTAAAAAAATTTATTAAAACTTATAATCTATTAATAAATAATTAAATAAATTTTTTTATAAGACTAAGATTTTTTAAAAAATACTAGACTCAAAGAATCTAAACTAGTTTTTAAAAAATCTTAATTATAAATCTTATAATAATTGTCTAAGAATTAAATCTTTTAAAAAAATAAAAAATAAAAATTAATAAATTTATACTATTAGATTATATTATTATATAAATATTTTAGAAGTTGCTAATAACTAGCATTAATTAATTTTAAAATAAAATGATAATAAAGTAGCAGCTAAAAACTTTATTAAAAAATAAAAAAAAATTCTGAAAGATAGTAATTATTTAAAATAAATTAATTAAAAATAGATTATCTTTAACAGATATCTGTTAACTAAGAAATATAAAAATCAAGACTAAATGACTGAAGAAAATTCTTATAAAAATATTAAATAAGTATACTAGAAAAATTAAACTATATATCTGCTTTAAAAGATAATAAAATAATGCTATTAAAGCTGAATAAATAATCTATTTTAAAACTTATAGAGATTATTATAGAGATAGAATCAGCAGAGAAAAATATTAAAAAATATTAAAAAATCTTTATATATATATAAAAAAAGAAAAACATTAATACTGAAAAGATTTTTTTATAAAATACATTAGAAGGCTTTTTTCTAGAATAAAAAAAATATTAAATAATTTTAAAATATATTAAGCTATATATTTAAAAAGCTATTCTAATTTTAATAAAAAAAAAATATAAAGATAATAATAACTATTATATTTAAAAAAAAATAATTTTTAAAGAATAAGCATTTTTATAAATCTTAAAAATAAATATAGAAATAAAAACTTTAGAATTTAAAAAAGCTTATAGATTAATAAATAAAACAACAGTCAGAAAAATTATATTTAATTAAAAATTAAAAAAATCTCAGATATTAATAATCTGAGCTTTAAAATAATCTAACTGCTTTAAGATCTAGATCAGAAAAAATTTATAAATTTTTATTAATAATATTTTAAACATAAAATACATCTAAAAATTTAAAAGAATATTAAAAAAATATTTTTAAAAAAATATAAAAAATTTAATATTATACTAATAAATTATTACTAAATAATAAATTTACTTAAATATCTAAATAAGATAGCTAAAAAGTTTATAACTAAATTAATTATTAATTTTATTAAAATTCAGAGACTATTTTATAAAAATTAATTTAAAAATTATAAATATTAAAATATAATTAATACTATGATATACTTAATAAATAAAATATATCAGATTTAAAAAAAGAATAAATTAATAATAATTTTATTTATAAATATTACTAGAATCTTTAATTATATTATTAAAATTAATTTATAAAAAGTTTAATAAAGACTAAATTTAATAAAAATTTTATATATTAAATATTTTTATTTTTTATAGAATATAAAGTCTTAGTAATCATTAATAATTATTTAAAAAAAAAAACTTTATAAACTTAGAGCTTTTTTAAAGCTTATTAATTTTTTTAATATTATTTAATCTCTATATATAGCTTTTCTTAATAATAATAAAAAAGATTATTTTTAAAATTAAAAAACTTTTTTTTATAGATAATAAAATATTAATTATTTTAATAAATTTTATAAAAAAGATCTGCAGCACTCTGAAATAAATTAAAAAAATAATAATAAAATAAAAAATAATTAATAGAATTAGATTTAATTTTAAAAAAATTAAGCTAGTATTCTTTATTAGATACTATAAAAAAATAATAAATAAAAATATATATTAAATAAAAATTAATATAAAAAGCTTAACAGCTAAAATAAAAATTAAAATAATTAAATAATTAGATCTGCTATTAAATATTAGACTTAATTAAAATTTATATTTTAAAATCTAGATTAAAATAGTTAAAAAAATATTTATAAAATTTATAAATTTTAATAAAAATAATAATCTGTTTTTAATGTTAATATAAAAAATATAAAAAATTATAATATAGATCTAAATATTCTAAAAAATTAAACTCTGATAACAAAAACAGAAATTATAAATAAAAAAATTTTAATAATTAATTAATATATAAATTCAAATTATTATAAACATATTTTTTAAAATATTATTAAATATTCTAATTAAAAAAACAGCTTTAGAGCTAGTAATAATACTATTAAATATTAAAATAATTTAATATATAGCTAGACTATTTATATTATTAAAAAACTATTTAATAATATAGTTATTAATAATTATCTTCAGATATAAAAATATCTATATTTAATTTAAAAAATAATCTTTAAAAGATAAAGAATAAATAAAAAACAGTAATAAAGTATTTAGCTCAGAGATTAATAATAAATCTCTTAAAAAATATTAAATATATAAAGAAATATATATTAAAAAGATTCTTAGACTTAATACAGATATATAATATAAAAAAAATACTATAAAAAGCAGAATAAACTTACTTTAAAATAATCTTTTAATTAGAGAGCTCTAAACTAGATATAAAATATATAAAAATAATTATAATTTTATAAATCATATTTAAAATCTTTTAAAAATATCTAGAATTTTTTTAGAAAAAGAATATAAGATCTTTAATATAAAATTACTAAAAATAGCTGTAGTACTAAAATAAATACTAAAATAAGAATTTTAAAAATCAATTTATATATTATTAAATTCTTAAATAATAATCAGATATTTATAAAATATAGATTTAAAATCTAATTAAATATTAATTTTTAAAATATATACAGCAGCTAGAAGATTAATAACTAAAAAATATTAAATAATAATATAATAAACTTCAGAGTATATAAAAATAAAAGAAAATAAATAAATTAATAAAATAACAAAAAAAATAGTTAATAAATTAATAAAATTAAAAGTCTTATATTTAATATATATTAAATATATTAATATAAAGATAAGAAAAATTACAGTAAAAAAATAAATCTAGAAAAATACTATACTAAAAGCTTATTATTATAAAAAAATCTATAAAAAATTTAGAAATTAAAAATTAAATCTAGTAATAAAAAAAATCTAAAATATTTAACTAGCTATTATTATTAATTAAAAATCAGATATATTTTAATAAAAATCTATTTATATTAGATAGAGAAAAAAGACTTTCTAAAATATCTAATCTATAAAAAATTCTATAAAATAATGCAGTGTATACTATTTAAATATTAAAAATTTTATAAATTTTAAAAAGCTTTATACAGAGCTTTAAAAAAAGTTAAAATCTTTTTATTAATAATAACTAAAAAGAGCTCAGAGATTAGACTATTTAATAAATCTAAAATTACTAAAAATCTATTAATATTTATAATTAAAATCAATCTATTTAAAGATAATAAAAAGATATTATATAAGACTAAAAAAAATAATATCTGAAAATAAAAATAAATACTAAAAAAAAAACTAGAAATATAAATTTAAAGAAATAAAGATAAGAATATTCTAATTTAAAAATATAAAATTCTCTACTAGACATGCTTATTAATAAAAAATTAGAAAAAACTCTTATAAGATTTAGATTTATAAATAAATCTAAAAATCTCTGATAGAAAGATTATATAAGAATAAAATAAAAACCAGAAATTAAAGTTGTAGAGATTTATTAGAAATACAGTCTCTAGAGCTTTAAGAGCTCTAGAGGACTTATTAACACTATACATCAGTCTGTCATAGTCTATAGGGCTCCATATAGACGTTAAGCCTGATTAATAATAATAATAAAAAAATATAATATTATTATATACGTTTTTTTATTTTAATTATCAGTAAAACTTATATTAAGTAAAATAATTTAATAAATAATTCTTTTTAATCTTATATATATTTTGAAAAATAAATTATATTTATTAATTATTTTTTTTGAAAAATTTCAATTATTATTGATCCTTTTTATTTTTTATAATAATTTATAATTCTCTAATAATTATAGATTCCATGTTTTTTATATAATATTAAATAATACCCTAATTTTTATATTATCTAAATTAATAATTATATCATATTCTTCATTAATTTTTTTTATTATTTTTAAAAAAAATTATTAAAATTTCTATTTAATTTTAATATTTTATTTAATATAATTTATTCTATTATTTATTAGATTTTTTTGCATAACTATTTGTTGCAAACTGATGCTTGTCAAGTGTCTAGATCAGAGTAAACTTATCACTAAACAATGGTTCAATAATATTCTAATATTAAAAGGACAGATGTCTAAATAATAAATAAAATAGCCTAGTTTGTTAAGACTATAAATAATAGTATATTTAAAATTAAACAATTAATTTAAAATAGTAGACTAAAATCTAAATATATAATAAATAGATATTCTTATATATTTAATTATTATTATAATTATTATAAAAAAATCTTTTAATTTCTATATAATATTTTTTATAGTAATTATAACCACTATTCTAATTTCTATAATATTTTAATTCTAAGATTTTTAAATAATTCTTTATTTTGTTATGTATTAGTTTTTTATAATCTTTATTAAATTTATTAATTATAATATTTTTAATTTTCTAATAATTTTTTTCTCTGAAGACTGATTATTTTAATAATATAATAAATAATCTGTATTTCTCTACTATGTTATAGATAAAATTTAATTTTTAAAATTTCTTATTATTATAATGATGAGCTAATTATATTTTTAAAAATAAATTATTTTAAAAAATTTATTTTAATCTGTATTAAGCAATTTAATGTTTTTTATTATTTTTTATATTTTTATTATAATAAACAAAACAAATCTTATATTAAAGTTAAATTTTTCAAACATTATAATAAATATATTTATATTAATAATTATTATTATATTAATATGTTTTTTTAAAACTCAGAATAAAATTGAGATAGATAAAGAAAATATCTATAAAAAGATTATTATATTAATAGCTAGATTTAATTATTTATAAAAATAAAAAATAATATATAAAAAAATAAAAGCTAATTATATTACTACTTGATTCTAATAATATTAATATGTTAATTATAAATAATTCTTTTTAATTTACTGCTTTTTTTTTAAATTAATTGTTATTTAGTAATATATCTACTATATTTTTTCTAAAGTTTAATTAATTCTTTAATATTTTTGTAATGATAGGTTATAATATACTTTAATAATTTCTGTAATTATTGCTGATAGTATTAATATTAATCTATTTTATAATATTAAGTTATTCTATAATATTATTTCTTTATTATATAGTACTATTATAATATTTTAATTTTATTATATTGTTTATATTATCTATTTATATAATTTTATTTTATTAATAGTGATTATTATTGTAAATAATATTTTATTATTATATTATATTCTGTTTTTATTTTTAATAAGTATGTTGGTTTTTGATTATTTAAAATTTATAATATAATCTAGTCTTCTGCTAAGAATATCTGTAATAATATTCTCTTTTTTTTAATATATTTAATTTAAATTTTAAATTTTAATAAATATTTAGTCTATCTGATTTATTTTTTAATTAATTTTTTTATTATAATGAAATATTTTAAGTTATGATAATCATTTTTTATAATTTTTTTTTATAATTTTTTATAGATAGTGTTTCTATTATTTAAATATTTTAATTATAGTAAATAATTCTTTATTATAAATATTATAATTTCTTTTTATAATAAATTTTTTTAAAACAAAGATAACTGGTTTTTATTTTCTGTTATTATCTAATTATTTAAAAATAATTTTTAATATATATTCTAATGCATCTGATTATATAAAATATAATTAATCTGGATTATATAATATAAATATTAATACTTTTTTAATTAATTTTTTAATATTATTAAATTTCTTTTTCTTTTTTCTATTTATTTAAATTCAAGATTTTTTTAAAGAGTTTTATTAATAATTAAGCAATTTCAGAGTAATTTTATAGATAATATTAAATATAATCATTTACTTTTAGAAATTCTTAAATTTTTTTAATATTAATTAATATAAATTAATTTAATATTATATTTATTTTTTCTGATTAGATTTTTAATCTTTTTAATATATAAATTATTTTTAAATAGTTAATTGTAATAGTGTTAAATTTATATTTCTTAATTTTAAAGATTAATTTTATATTTATAAATTTCTTTATCATAAATTATATATATTTATTATATTTATCTAGATTCTTAGAAAATATAATAATATCATTAAAATACATTGCAATAAACTTATTAAAATATTTTATTAGAATATAAATTATAAATCTTGTAAATTTAATAGAAAATTATTTTAGATTTATTAATATAATTATTTATTTAAATAATCTTATATCTGTTAGAAATGTTGTTTTCTAAATATTTTCTTTAATAATTTTAAGATTATAATAACTCTATTATATATTAAAAATTATTATAATCTTTATTTTTTATAAAAGATCTTTTTTTTATTTTTAATATAATATTTTATATTATTAATTATTTTATTATTTAATGCTCTGTAATTAATAATTATTTATTCTATTTTATTTTTTTAAATATGAATATTAGTCTGTTTAAAACTAGTTTTTATTTTTTTTTAGATATATTCTGTAATTAAAAATTCTTTGATAAATTTATTTTTTAATTTAAACTAGTCTTTTGACTTGTGTTATTATTTAACTAATAATAACATAAATTCTAATTTTAATAATATTTATATTTTATATTCTTTTTTATATTTCAGTAATTAGTATTCTTTTTTAATAAATAATTTAATAAAATTATAATATTTTTTAAATAATTTTGCAAGTATCTTTTATAATTCTTATTTATATTATTTCTTTAATTTTGATCTTATTATATTTTTTTTCAGTATTTATATACTACTTTTCTTTTATATTAATATAATAAATAATCTTTATTTCTTTAATAATTCTGTTCTTGATTTTTTTTTGTTAAATAATTCTTATTTTTTAGATTATTTTTATTTTTATTTATATTTATATATTTTTTTTATTTTTTTTTTTTAGAAAGTAACTGCTTCTATTTTTTATTTGCTAATAGATTATATAATTATTTTCAATGTAAAATGAAAATATAATATTTTTATATCTTAGATGATTTAGATTACTGTATAATTCTAAATATTCTATTTTATATAGATTTATTTTTCCTATTTTATTTTTTTTTATTGAATGTTGTATTATTTTTTATGTTTTATTTTTGCTGAAGCTTTTATGCTTCTTTACTAAGAGAATTTTCTCCAATTTTTTTTATAGACTTATAATTTCTTTATATTTTTCTAATATAATTTATAAAATCTGATTGTTAACTGATATAATTTTGATTATTTAATCTATTACCAAGTTTTATTTTTATAATTAAAATATTTCTAATACTGTATTATATTTATTAATATTAATAATTTTAAATATAATTTTAGTTTTATGTGATTTTGATTTTAGTAATATAGATTTTATTTTAATATATAATTTTTATATAATTGATTCACTGTTTATTTTAATAATAATTATTCATTGATTTGTTTTATATTATTAAATTCTGAATTTTCTAGTGATTTTTAAGTATATATAATTTTCTATTATCTTTAAATCTAGTAATATTTTTAATGATTATTGATTAATTTATTTTATTATAATTATAATTTAATGTGCTTTATTAATTATTATTATAATTTAATATAATTATTAATATTTTTTTATATATTTTTAATTTAATTTAAAATGTTTTTTAATTAAATTTTTATAGTTTCTGTGATGCTGTTTATAATGATAATATATAATTACTTAATATTTATAATTTAATAATTTTAAATATTCTAGATATTTATTTTCTTTATATATATAATAGTATAGTAATTTTTCTTTAGAATATATATATTTTAGTTATATAATAATACCAGGCATAATTAAAAATTAATTATTAATTTTTTTACTGAGTCTGTGTATCTTATATCTATTATTATAATAAATTATTTAATATATTTTTTAGTATAAATATTCTTTTAGTTCTAAATAATGTATACAGATATAATTATTAATATATTCTAATTATTTATTATATAATTAATATTCTATTAACACTGAGATTTATTTATAAATAATTATTATAATTTTATTATTTTTTTTATATATTAAGCAGATCTGATATATTTATTTATAATATTTTATATATATTTTAATATGATTTTTTTAAATTCTCTAAGATTCTTCTTAGTAAATTATCTTTATAGATGTGTAATTATATAAATTATTTCTCTAGATTTTCTTTTTTTTTCAAATAAGATTTAGTATTTTCTTAATTTAAATCTTTATAATTTATTATCTTTTTATTATTATTCTAAAATACCAATTAAGCATGAAATAATTTAATTAATAAGAAATTTTTATAATTAATATTTTTACTATTATCTTTTAATATTTTATTTTTAGAATAACTGTTTTTAGATAATCTATTTTATATCTTATAATACTGTTTATTCTTTAAAAATATATAATAAATATTCTTATACATAATTATAAATATTTAGATATTTATATTATATATATTAATTTTTTTATTTAATACTTCTTTAATTTTTTTTATAATTTTTTGTTTTTATACCGCTTAATCTTAAATTTATTTTATTCTTTCTTAAGCTTTATTTTTTTTTAATATATTCTTATTATTTTTTTAAATATTTTTTTATAGCAGTTATGTTTGTGATAACATTATTATTATTATTAATAATTATTATAACTTTTTTTGAGAATAATAAAGATTAATAGATTTAAATTACTAATAATATTAATAATTATTAAAATACTATTACTTTCTTATTTAAAATCTCTTTTTTAAAATGAGAATCTTGAATTATTGTAAACTGATATTTATTAAATATTTAAATCAGAATAAATTTGTCACTGAATAATAATTTAATAATATTTTAATATCAAAAGAGCAGATATTTAAATAATAAATAAAATAGCCTAGTTTACTGAGATTATAAATAATAATATACTTAAGATTAAACAGTTAATTCAAAACAATAAACTCGAATCTAAATATATAATAAATAAACATTCTTATATATTTAATTATTATTATAATTATTATAAGAAATCCTCTGGTTTCTATACAGTATTTTATTATAGTAATTATAACCATTGCTCTGATTTTTATAATATTTTAATTCTAAGATCTTTGGATAATTCTTTGTTCTGTTGTGCATTAGTTTCCCATAGTCTCTGTCAAATTCATTGGCTGTGACGTTTCTAATCTTCTGACACTATTATTTTTTTTATTATTATTTTTTAAAAGTTCAGTGGTTTATCTATCTATATTTTTGAAGTTTATTTTTAGAAAATATAGAAAGAATTATATTATTAAACTTTTAAATCTTTGTTTAAATATTATTATAATTATAGATTTTTTTAATTTTATTTTTAATATTTAATTTTTTTATATTATATAATCTATATAATTTATATTATTAATTATAATAAATTTTATTATAATAAATATAAAATTTATAATTAATTTAAAAAATATTCTTTAATAATTTTTTTATATAATTATTTTTATGTCGCAAACCGATGCTTGTCAAGCATCTAGATCAGAGTAAACTCATCACTAAACAGTGATTTGATAATATTTTAATATTAAAAGAGCAGATGTCTAAATAATAAATAAAATAATCTAGTTTACTGAGACTATAAATAATAATATATTTAAAATTAAATAATTAATTTAAGACAGTAGATTAAAATCTAAATATATAATAAATAAGTATTTTTATATATCTATTTTCTAATATAACTAATATATTATTTTTTATAATAAATACTTAATCTGATATATTTAGACTGAATATATTATTTTAATTCTAAGATTAGAGATAATTCTTTATTTTATTATATATTAATTTTTTATAATCTTTTTTTGATCTATTGACTGTAATATTTTTAATCTTTTAATAATTTTTTTCTCGGAAGGCTAATTATCTTAATTTTAATCTAAATAATATTATTTAATTATTTATATTATTCTTTCAGTTAATCTATCTATTTATTAATAATTTATTACAAATAAATTATATTTAATTTTATTTATTTTAATAATTATTTATCAATATCTGGATTTAAATAATGTATTTTAATCTAAAATAATTTTAATTAATAATCCAGTTTAACTAAATATTTCTTATAATATAAATATTATATATTATTTTATTATTAATTTTTTTAGTGTTAATTATATAATAATATATTTTGTTAATCTATTAATAATAATGATTGTATTAATATATTAGATTTTTATAATTAAATCTTTTAATTCTGATAATTCTTATATAAAATTAATTATGATATTTTTTTATAAAATTAATAATTAATAGATTTATTTTTATTATAATTATTATATCTATTAATATAATCTATAATTAATTATTTTATTTATAAAAAGTAATATATCTATTATATCTTTTCTATTATTTAATTAATTTCTTAATATTCTTATAATAATAGATCATGATGTATCTTAAGAATTTTTATAATATTATTTTTTTATTATATAATACTATTATAATATTTTAATTTTATTATATTACTTGTCTTATTTATTTATATAATTTTATTTTATTAATAGTGATTATTGCTGTAAACAGTATTTTATTATTATATTATATTCTATTCTTATCTTTAATAAGTATATTAATCTTTAATTATTTAAGATTTATAATGTAATCTAGTCTTTTATTAAAAATATTTATAATAATATTTTCTTTTCTTTTAATATGTTTAATTTAAAATTTAAAATTTAATAAATATTTAATTTATCTGATTTATCTTTTAATTAATTTTTTTATTATAGTGAAGTATTTTAAGTTATAATAATTATTTTTTATAATTATTTTTTTTTAATTTTTTATAGATAGTATCTTTATTACTTAAATACTTTAACTATTATAAATAATTCTTTATTATGAATATTATAATTTTTTTCTACAGTGATAAATTTTAAAAAAAAAAACAATTAATTTTTATTTTTTATTATCTGGCTATTTAGGAATAATTTTTAATACATATTTTAATACATCTAATTGTATAAAATATAATTAATCTAGATTATATAATATAAATATTAATATTTTTTTAATTAATTTTTTAATATTATTAAATGTTTTTTTTCTGTCTATTTAAATTTAAGATTTTTTTAAAGAGTTCTATTAATGATCAGATAACTTTAAAATAATTCTATAAATAATATTAAATATAATTACTTATTTTTAAAAATTTTTAAATTTTTTTAATATTAATTAATATGGACTAATTTAATATTATATTTATTTTTTCTGATTAGATTTTTAATCTTTTTAATATATAAATTATTTTTAAGTAATTAACTATAATAGTTAAATCTATATTTTTTAATTTTAAAAATTAATTCTATATCTATAAATTTTTTTATTATAAATTATATATGTTTATTACATTCATTTGGATTTTTAAAAAATATAATAATATTGTCAAAATATATTACAATAAATTTATTAAAATGTTCTAATAGAACATATAAATCTTATAAATTTAATAGAAAGTTATTTTAAATCTATTAATATAATTATCTATTTAAATAATCCTATATCTAAAAAAATATAATTTTCTAAATATCTTTTTTAATAATTTTAAGATTATAATAACTTTATTATATATTAAAAATTATTATAATCTTTATTTTTTATATTTTTGATATAATACTTTATTTATATTATTAATTATTTTATTATTTAATGCTCTGTAATTAATAATTCTTTATTCTATTTTATTTTTTTTAATATAAATATTAATTAGTTTAAGACTGATTTTTATTTTTTTTTAGATATTTTCTGCAGCTAGCAATTTTTTAATAAATTTATTTTTTAATTTAAACTGATCTTATAATTTATACTGCTATTTAACTAATAATAATATAAATTCTAATTTTAATAAAATTTTTATTTTATATTGTTTTTTATATTTTAGGAATTGATATTTTTTTTTAATAAATAATTTTATAAATTTTTTTTTTCAATTTTTATTTATATTTCTTCAGCTTTAATTTTATTATATTTTTTTCTAATATTTATATACTGTTTATTTTTTTATATTAGTATAATAATCTTTATTTTTTTAATAATTTTATTTTTAATTTTTTTTCTGTTAAATAGTTTCTATTTTTTAGATTATTTTTATTTTTATTTTTATATATATATTTTCTTCTGCCTTTATTTTCTTAAGAAATAATTATTTTTATTTTTTATTTATTAATAGATTATATAATTATCTTCAGTATAAAATAAGAATATAATTTTCTTATATTTTGAATATTTTAACTTATTATATAATTCTAAATATTCTATTTTATATAAATTTATTTTTCCTATTTTATTTTTTTTATTAAATATTATATTATCTTTTATACTTTATTTTTACTGAAATCTTTATATTTTTTTATTAAGAAAGTTTTTTTTAATTTTTCTTATAAATTCATGATTTTTTTGTATTTCTCTAGCTTAATTTCTAAAATTTAATTATCAATTAAAATTATTTTAATTATCTAGTTTATTATAAGATGTTAATTAAGTAATTTTAAATATTATTATTTGTTAATTTATATATTTTATTATATTCTGAAGATTATTAACTGTTTAATATCTATTTCTTCTAAAACTAAAACCTAAATAATAAATAGATATTTTTATTATTTAATATTATTAGTTATTATTTTAATCTATTAGATATTTTTTTTATTAAAATCTTATTATTATCACTATTAAGTTTTTTTCTAAGAATTATTCTCAGACTTAGATTTAATTTAAAAATAAATCTTTTTTTATATCTTGTTATATATAATAATAGATTGAATATTTTTATTTTTTTTATTTTTTATAATTATATTTTTTATAATTATATTTTTAGCTCTGCAGTATTTATATTTTATTTTTTTAAATTAATAATATTTTATAATTAAAATATTTTTAATACTTTATTATATCTATTGATACTGATAATTTTAAATATAATATTAATTTTATACAGTTTTAATTTTAATAATACAGATTTTATTTTAACATATAATTTTTATATAATTAATTTATTATTTACTTTAATAATAATTATTTATTCATTTGTTTTATATTATTATGTTCTAAATTTTGTAATAATTTTTAAGCATATATAATTTCTGATTATTTCTAAATTTAGTAATATCTTTATTAATTACTAATTAATTTATCTTATTATAATTATTATTTAATATATTTTATTAATTATTATTATCTTTTTATATATCTTTAATTTAATTTAAAATATTCTTTAGCTAGATCTTTATAATTATTATAATATTATTTATAATAATAATAAATAATTACTTAATATTTATAATTTAATAATTTTAAATGCTCTGAATATTTATTTTTTTTATATATATAATAATATATTAATTTTTTTTAAATATATATATTTTGGTTATACAATAACACTAGATATAATTAAAAATTAATTATTAATTTTTTTATTAAATCAATATATCTTATATCTATTATTATAATATATTATCTAGTATATTTTTTAATACAAGTATTTTTCTAATCTTAAATAATATATGCAGATATAATTACTAATATAATCTAATTATCTATTATATAATTAATATTTAATTAATATTAATATCTGTTTATAGATTATTATTAATATTTTATTATTTTTTTATTTATTAAACAAGTTTAATATATTTATTTATAATATTTTATATATATTTTAATATAATCTTTTTAAATTTTTTAAGATTTTTTTTAGTAGATTATTTTTATAGATATATAATTATATAGATTATGTTTCTAAATTTTTTTTTTAAATAAAATTTATTAAGTTTTTAATTTAGATTTTTATAATTTATTATTTTTAAATTATTATTTTAAAATATTAATTAAGTATAAAATAATTTAATTAATAAGAAATTTTGATAGTTAATACTCTTACTGTTATCTTTTAATATTTTATTTTTAGAATAATTAATTAATTATTTTCGGATAATCTGTTCTATATCTTATTATTTTTTAAAAGTATATAATAAACATTTTTATATATAATTATAAATACTTAGATAGATAATTATATTATATATATTAATTTCTTTATTGAATACTTTTTTAATTTTTTTTATAATTTTTTATTTTTATACTATCTGATCTTAGATCTATTTTATTCTTTCTTAAGCTTTGTTTTTTTTGATATATTTTTAGTGTTGTTTTTATTATCTGTGCTGTTTTTTTTTTAAAATATGTATATAAATAATTATTATAATTTATTATTATTATTTTTAATTGACTATTTTTTGAATTTTTTTTAATTTTTAATATTTATTTATAAAATGTTCTAATATTTTATAATTAAAATAGATTTTTTTTAACTAATTTTTTTATTAGTATAGTATTTATTTATATAATAATAATAATATTTTTATTTCTAGTTTTTTTATTTCGTTATATTTATATAATTCTAGTAATTTAATTAATATTATATATATATTTTTTTTATTTATTATATATTTAATTATATATTAATCTGTAATACAGCTTTTATTATTTTTTCTAAATATATTTAATTATAATATGATTTATAAAATCTATATTTTTATATTATTCTTTAAATTATTATAGAATTAATTTTATAATTCTTGATCATTTTATTTAAAATATTTTAAGATCTGTAGAAATTTAGATATATAATTTTTAATAGATCTGTATTAATATATTTCTTTAATTTTATAAATAGTTTTAAATTTTTTATTAACCATTCTAAATAATTAATAAAATTATTTTTTAAAGTATATAAAACTACTGAATATAATTACTATTTTAAATTTAAATTAATTATTATTAACTGTTTTAAATTAATTTATAATATAAAATATAAATTATTATATTATTTTTTTAATAAGAAAGCTTGATACTGTAAACATTTTATTAATTTTATTTATAATTCTTTTTATATTATTATTAAAATAAATTTATAATTATACTAAAAAGATTTTAAAAATTTTTTATTTTTTTAAAAATAATTTAATTTTTTAAATTTTAATAATAGATCTGTTAATTATTAATTATATTTATTATATTTTCAATTTAAATATATATTTTATTATTTTTTTAAATGTTTTTTTATAACAGCTATACTTAGAATAGTATTATTATTATTATTAATAATTATAACTTTTTTTAAGAATGATAAAAATTAATAGATCTAAGCTGTTAATAATATTAATAATTATTAAAATATTATTATTTTCTTATTTAAGATTTTTTTTTAAAATAAAAGTTTTGAATTATTATAAACTAATATTTATTAAATATTTAGATTAAAATAAATTTATTATTAAATAATAGTTTAATAATACTCTGATATTAAAAAAACAGATATTTAAATAATAAATAAGATAGTCTAGTTTACTAAGACTATAAATAATAACATATTTAAGATTAAATAGTTAATTTAAGATAATAGATTTGAAATCTAAATATATAATAAATAGATATTTTTATATATTTAATTACTAGTATAATAAATATAATTATTATTCTGTTAATTATATTTTATTTTAAATATAGTCTTACTATATTGTTTATATTACTCTAACTCTAAGATCTCTAGATAATCCTTTGTTTTATTATATATTAGCTTTGCGTAGTCTCTGTCTAATCTATTGACTGTGATGTTTCTAATGTTCTGACATTAAAATAATAATAATATAATTAAATTAAACAGAAAATCAAGACTAATTCTATACTATTTAAAAAAACTAATTACAGCAGAGCTAAACTATGAGATTTATAATAAGAAATTACTAATAATAATTAATACACTATAATATTAAGAAGTATATTTAAAAAGAGTCAAATATTTAATAAAAATTATTATAGATTATAAAAATCTTATTTATTTTATAATAATAAAAATATTGATAAAAAAACAAGCAAAATAATTAAAATTATTAATAAATTATTATTTATAATTAAACATTGTAAAAGAAAAAAAAAGAAAAAAATCTAAATCAGTATTATTATAAATTAATAAGAAAGAATATTTAAAATATAATTTTTAAATAGCTATTTTAATAGTAATAATAGAGATAATTATTAATTCTAAATTATAAAACTGAATTATTAAAAAAATAATTAAGAATAATATAATTTAAATTCTAATTAAAAATTATTATAAAATTATTAAAATTAATTATGATATTATGACTAGTGAATATCTAGAACAGATTAATATAATAAAAAAATTATTAGAAATTATTACTAGCTATAAATAATAAAAAATATTAAAGTATATATTAAGGATTGCAGTACATGTTAAATAAATAAAATTAAAAAACACTGACTATATAGATTATTATAAGAATTATAAATATTAAAGTATTTGTAATAATAGATCATAATAAATTATATCATAAAATTATTAAAATCAGAAAGATATAATACTATTCTTATAATAGTTGATAAAATAATAAAATATATACATTTTATAGTAATATCAGAAGAACTAGATGTTAAAAAATTAATCTATAAACTAATTAATAAAATATTTAAATACTATAGAATATGCCGGCGGATGGCATAGCGGTCAAACACATCATCTGGAAGGCCTGCTTCCACGTGTGTGTAGCTAGGGGCCTGCTCCCCCTCTAGCTCCTATCAATGTGGGCCTGTGAATTTGAATCTTACCACTAGTATTAAATAATTTGCCTATCGTCACATGACATGTCCCTGGATCACATGAAGAATCAAGGGCTAGCCCTAGCCCCCTACTAAAACTAGCCCCAAGCCCCTTGTCACAAACTGATTCTTATCAAGCATCTAGATCAGAATAAACTTATCACTGAATAATGGTTCAATAATATTCTAATATCAAAAGAGCAGATGCTTAAATAATAAATAAAATAATCTAATTTACGAAGACTATAAATAATAATATATTTAAAATTAAATAATTAATTCAAGATAATAGACTAGAATCTAAATATATAATAAATATATATTTTTATATATTTAATTATTATTATAATTATTATAAAAAATGCTCTAATTTCTATATAATATTTTATTATAATAATTATAACTGCTGTTTTAATTTTTATAATATTCTAATTTTAAAGTCTTTAAATAATTCTTTATTTTATTATATATTAATTTTTATAATCTTTATTTAATCTATTAACTATAATATTTTTAATTTTCTAACAATTCTCTTTTCTAAAGACTAATTATCTTAATAATATAATAAATAATCTATATTCCTCTACTATTCTATAAATAAACTTAGTTAAATTTTTTATTTATTATTATAATAATAAATTAATTATATCTTTAAAAAAAACTATTTTGTAGAATTTATTTCTAATCTATATTAAACAATTTAATATTCTTTATTACTTTTTATATCTTTATTATAATAAACAGAACAAATCCTGTATTAAAATTGAACTTTTTAAATATTATAATAAGTATATTTATATTAATAATTACTATTATATTAATATATCTACTTTGAAATTAATATAAAAACATCTTTTTAAATTTTAAAATAAAATTAAGATAAATAAAGAAAAAGCTTATAAAAAAATTACTACATTAATAACTAAATTTAACTATCTATAAAAATGAAAAAAATTATTATAAAAATATACTGATTAATTTATCTAAACAGATATAAAGAATATTAAGAAATTAAAAAAATTAAAAGAGAAAAAGAAATAAAAAACAATAGAAAATTATATAAGATAAAAAACAGTATATAAAAAATAAAAGTTAATCATATTACTATTTAATTCTAATAATATTAACATTCTAGTTATAAATAATTTTTCCTAACTTACTATCTTTTTTTTTTAAATTAATTATCACTTAATATTTCTGAATCTTATCATAGCAATTCAGATTTATAATAGATTCTTATAAATTATTTTTTTATAAATATTTTTTTTATCTAATTAAATAATAGATTTAACTATTTTCTTATTTTTAATCTAATATTTTTTTAATTTTATATTCTTCGTTATCTGCTTTATTATTTTTATTTTCTAAATTTTTTATAGATTTTAATAATTATATATAGAATACTGGATATATTTATATTCTTATTAATAATTAGAGTTAATAATTATTATATTTAAATTTTTTTATAATTTTAAATAATTTATATTTAACTATATTAAGTTTATTACTTAATTATTTACTTTTAATATTAAAAATTTTTAATTCTGATATTTATTATAAAAAATAAACTCTTTTTTTTTAAAAAAATTAATATATTTTTATATTTTTTATTATAATATTATTTTATTTATTATTCTGTTTAATATATATCTTTAGATATTATATTATACATCTATTATATATATATTATTTATAAGATTGCTTTGTTAAATCTTTCTTCTAATAATATAAAAATCTATATTATTCTTGAAAATCTATTTAGATTAACAAAGTATAATATTTCTCTAATTAAAATATTTTTTATATTATTTAGTATAAACTGTATTAATAATAATATTTCTATTTAATTATTTTAATTTTAATCTAAATAATATTATAAATATTATTTAATTATCTATATTATTCTTTTAATTAGTTTATCTATTTATTAATAATTTACTATAAATAAATTATATTCAACTTTATTTATTTTGATAATTATTTATTAATATCTGGATCTAAATAATTTATTTTAATCTAATTTAACTAAATATTTTTCATAATATAAATATTATATATTATTCTGTTATTAATTTTTTTAATATTAATTATATAATAATATATTTTATTAATCTATTAATAATAATAATTACATCAGTATATCAGATTTTTATAATTAAATCTTTTAATTCTAATAATCCTTATATAAAATCAATTATAATATTTTTAATAATTATATTTTTTTATAAGATTAATAATTAATAGATTTATTTTTATTATAACTAACGTATTTTACTAGCACTCCGGCCAAACCACCACTCCGGCCACCTTCAATTTAATATGAAAATCCATACATTTCTA